>JACXGI010000098.1:62895-141942 GCA_016801175.1 Esox masquinongy
CCCCCCCCCCTCCCCCGCCATAATGTATGGAATGCCGAAAGACATTCCAGAGCTTGGACTTGTCTCACCTGCATTCCCGCCCAACTGTGCCCTGCCCTGGGAACCAGAAAAGCCACTCACCTGTACTAAGGAATTCAGGAGCACGGCCATCACAGATCACTTTTTTCAAAATAATGTCACTCCTTTGGGGATCTTCGGTGTATTCCTCAGTTGCGTATTCTCCTGTGTGGGGTTAGTCACTCCACACACAACATGCTGGACATCAGCACACCTGCCTGGTATCTCGCAGGTCCTCAAGTGAGGTGCAAAACGACGCGTACAGTGTCTTGTGGCGGGCGACGGCCACTCTGAACCCGGGCACAGCTTCCTTCCTTATCTAGTCAGCTGACCGAGGAAGTTCAAAGTTCCCTCTCAGTGTCTCCGGCCTGCAGTTACAGCCCCTTTATGGCAGAAAGCAAGGAAAGAGACACAACAATGCTTTGCCATATAAGCAGTGAGCTCCATCAAACTCCCTCCACGTAATCTGACTGGGGCTCAAACACATTTACACAACACATGAAAGATAGGGGAGCGAAGGCTGAGAGAGTGATGGTAAAACGTAATTGAATCTGCATACTGAATACAGCGCTGCACAGGTTTGACTATCGGTTTATGTCTTAATCATCCAACCACAATCACGTTTGCATAACTGGGAGAGGTTCTGACATCTAATTATGGACTACAGGTGCATTAAGCCATGCAGATCTTCTAATAATAATAACAGAAACAATCTCACGTCACACTGGTAGCATGACAATGAAGATTGATTAGATTAGTCTCCACACTCTCTGTCAGACTCACCCTACTGACTCCTCTCAGACAGGCATGGGGTGTGTGTATGAATCATAAAGCTGTGGTGACTGCCCAACCATTTGTATGAGTGTGTGAGATGAAGGGCTAAACATTTGTTGTCATAAGACCTAACATTCTCTTCCTGGTCTGACTGAGGGGGCCATTCCCTGTAGGTAAATATGGACTTGAGCAGTGTTTGAATAGAAAGAGTGGAGGAGAGGTACAGTACAAAGAAGAGACCGAGAGGAATGTTAAAGTGGAATCTCAGATCAGTGATTAGAGTAAGACTGTTTACTTACTAACCTCTCTTTATCAACAGTTTGTTAAACCGGTTGGTTTCTAAACTGATAGATAGACATTGTGTCAGGCGTGCAATAGAGTTACACCCAAACAAATCATGAAAATACTAAACAGTGTTTTTGATACATTGGGTGGAATGAGGTGGAAACAGAGCTGCACTTTCTTATCTCCTGCCAAATGCAAGACAAAATAAAATAAAACATTTTCCCCCAAGATCACATTGACCCACATATCATTTCAATTCCTCTCAAACATGGCTAAATTAGATTTAATGAATGGGCGGTCACAGAAGCAAGATTTGGAAACCATTGTTATGACAGAAGGGGCAACCAACGGAACATAAACCCCATTGTAAACACAACCAATTAACTAATGAATTAATTTATTTATTTTCCCTTCCTATTAATACTCATAACTATGTGCACATTGTTAATATAACAATGTATATAACTAAATAATGTAACATTTGAAATACCTGGTTTTAAAACTGTTTTGTGTAGTCTTTGCTCAGTATTTACTGTTTTTGGTTGTAATTTAAGTTTTCACTTTTGTAGTTTATTATATCTTTTCTATTTTTCATCACTTGGTTCGGCAATGTAATCAAATGTTTCCCACACCAAAAACGCCTCTAACTGTAAATTTAGTTTTGAGAGAGATAAGTGTGTGCGTGTGTGTATGTGTATGTGTCTGTGTGAGAGAGAAAGAGAGATGATGGAGACATGTGTGTGTGAAAGAGAGATTAGAGAGGGAAGCCCGGTCTGTGTCATTTGGTTTAGTGACAGATTTATTTGACTCAGTACACTGTTAAAATTCCACACCTGAAGCTTGATGAATATACAGTACTGTGCAACAGATTAGATTCAACTTTAATGTCATTGAACAAGTATTACAACGAAATGCAGTTAGCATCTAACCAGAAATACAAATTGAAGCAGGCAGAAAATGTACAAGTATTTACAAGTATTAAGTATGTATATTAGTGGAATGTACAGGTGCATCTAAAAAAAACAGAATATTGTGGTTAACTTCATTTTCATTCAATCTTGATGATCAAAAATCCAGTATCTCAAAATATTAGAATAGAAAATGTATAATTCAGAAATGTCGACCTGAGAAAAGCTCTAATCAGCTAATCAAGCAATTCCTATGATTCCTATATACAGCTCCAGTAAAAATTAAGAGACCACAGCACCTTTTTCTTTCCTTTCCAAAAAAGTCGAAAATGAAGGTTTTGAGTGAGGAACAGAAGGGATAAAAATAAGAGACCACTGCAAATTGAATGCTTCTGTTGCTCACTCAAAACTTTCCTTTTCAACTTTTTAATCTGGGTAGCAGTTGCTGAGATCTTCCATCAGGTTTTCTGTTGCTGCAATCCAGGGAGGTTGGCTACAGTGGCATAGGCCTTAAAAGTCTTCAGAACATTATTTAGAGAGGAAACAGGAACATCGAGGTCTCTGGAGATGGTCTTATAGCCTTGAAATTGTACATGATTGGCTGTAATCTGTACTCTTCTAACAATTCTCTATTTTTCGTCATGCTCATTGCAGTACACACAGTGACACAAAACAGGAGAAATTATTCATTTTCTCTATTTAAATTGGTTCAATGAGGGATTTTCCTATTGCAGGCACCTGCCCTCACAACAGGTGAGTTCAGTTTGAAGGTAAACGAGTCACCTGCTTGAAATCAAATTATGTCTATGTAAAGGAGGTTCCAAACAGTTTTTGCATCTGTTTTAGGATTTCTTTGACGAATCAGCTAATATTTAGACCATTATTCAGATTATTTTGTTTATTTGAACTGCAAACCAAGGAAATACATACAGTGGATATAAAAAGTCTACACACCCCTGTTAAAATGCCAGGTTCTTGTGATGTAAAAAAATGAGACAAATATAAATCATGTCAGAACTTTTTCCACCTTTAATGTGACCTAGAATGTGAACAATTCAATTGAAAAACAAACTGAAATCTTTGAGGGGGAAAAATAAAAAACTCACAATAACCTGGTTGCATAAGTGCGCACACCCTTAAACTAATACTTTGTTGAAGCACCTTTTGATTTTATTACAGCACTGAGTCTTTTTGGGTAGGAGTCTATTAGCATGGCACATCTTGACGTGGCAATATTTGCCCCCTCTTCTTTGCAAAAGCGTTCCAAATCTGTTAGATTGCGAGGACATCTCCTGTGCACAGCCCTCTTCAGATCACCCCACAGATATTCAGTTGGATTCAGGTCTGGGCTCTGGCTGGGCCATTCCAAAACATTAATCTTCTTCTGGTGAAGTCATGGTTTTGTGGATTTGGATGTGTGCTTTGGGTCATTGTCGTGCTGAATGGTGAACTTCCTCTTCATCTTTAGCTTTCTAACGGACGCCTGAAGGTTTCGTGCAAAAATTGCCTGGTATTTGGAACTGTTCATAATAAGTGTGCACACTTATGCAACCAGGTTATTGTAAGGTTTTTATTTTTCATTTTTCCCCCTTGAAGATTTCAGTTTGTTTTTCAATTGAATTTTTCACATTATAAGTCACATTAAAAGTGGAAAAAGTTCTGACTTGATTTATCTTTGTCTCATTCTTTTACATCACAAAAACCTGGCATTTTAACAGGGGTGTGTAGACTTTTTATATCCACTGTATGTAGATACCAAATTATTTTTTTCTTATCAAAGGTTTTCTGAACGTCACCAGTCAGTGCTATTTTCTTGTTATTTCAACTAGAACAGAAAATATGAAAATATAGGGGCAACTTAAATCCAAGAATGAAATGTCAACCACATGTGCATGTCATAATTGCAACCAATTGTCAACATAGACAAATCTTGTTCAAAATATGTTCAGTATGTACCTTTGAATTATGTAAAATCATTAAATTTATATCCACTATCAGAAAAAAAAACAGACTGGCCAGCTAATCTACCACCTACTGGAGAGTTGATATATACATACAGCTATCCATTTGATTTCCCATTCACGATATTAACCAAGCCCAGCCCTGTTTGGTTCTAAAATTTGTCACTGCCTGCTGTCATTGTGTTATCATGAGAATGATTATAGCCAGATCTTTGAATAAATAAACTGATTCAGTATCAAAGTAATTTTACAATGTAGGTTTAGTGGTCCAAGTTGTCCATGAACAACTATTCTGTCAATTCAAGTTTTAACAAAAAGATAGACATTACACACTATATTGGGCTAGGGTTTCAAGAATTGCTTGCAAAATTCAAGGCAATAATAAATATTTTGGATTTAAATTATTATCATTTAATTATTTAAACTTACTATTTGAGGTTGGAAGCATGTCTCCATTAAAACAACAACCAAGTTCAAGACTGTAACTAAATAAAATATATCAGATATTAAATTCACTTAAAGCACATTATGATTTACTATGCACGCAGAAAACACATAATTCTTAAAATGTATTTAACAGCCAAATCAAATCAGACTTGATTTGTGACAGCATTTGTAATTAGAGACATGATTCCAACATCAATTCATTTATAATTCATTAATTTCTGGACAAACCTTATTTTTAGAGGGGCACTGAGTAGAATCCTGCCTCAAACGTTTCCAAGAATGCATTTATTACATGATAATAACATGACTTTCCTCCTCTTCCCTTACCAAACGAGAACGGAATAGTACTCGCTAGTCCCGAGTGGTTTAGGGTCGAGGGATAGTACGGCATGTCTGTAAAGCCAGTATGCGGAGACTACAAGCTGATACATTGACACTTTAACAGGGAATGGCAAAAAGGCACTCCAACCTAGTAGTACAGTCAAAGTACACATGCCCCCTTTACATTTGTTTGTCAATGCAACTAAATATCAATACTTAAAGAAGAAAATTATGCCAACATAGTTCCACTTGTGGATTAAATTTGTCTGCAGATTTAAAGGTACCATTAATTATGTATAATATGTGGCTTCACAGCACTTTCTCTGCCAGAAATGAAAGTGAAAGAATAAGAAGACAGTTTATTTAAATGAGCTTTAAATGCACTTTAAATCAAGTTGAATTTTACTTGGTTTTAATTTTGTACACAGGAATCCATCATATACAGTACATAAAACATTTCTAGACAAACTGGAATTAGCCAGATGAAATCAGTGGCACAAAATACTGTATATCTCCTTCAATGTGGATATTTGTTTACAACCACATGCAATTCAAAAATATTTCCATAAGTTAATACAGTAAATAGCCCAAAGTTACAAAGGAATGCAAGAGTGTTTATTCAACCTTAAAATTAGTAACACAAGAATGGTTACTTGGTTACTTACATGAACATGGATTTTATGCTCAAACATAATTCTAGCCTACTCTTTCGTATTCGCTTGGCAGATTGGCATTTTCATGGTTCTGAGGTTAAATTTAAGCATTTTAAACAAAGAGCCGGTTGGGTGCCAAATGAGCCACAAGAGCCTGCTTACTGAAAAGTCTCAAAATGCCCATCATCAGTATCCAAGACCTCAGTAGAGCAAAGAATGACTGAACATTGTTTTAAATAGAATGATGTTTTAAATGTATGTAGTGCACCTGCCATGTACAGTACTATTTCAAACACAATTCATTATTACTTTTTTAGGCTGATTCATTAAAGTTAAGAAAATGATAAAGATCATCTAGTGGGGTGAAGAGGCAGGATGTGGTTGTATTGTGGGGATACTAGGAAAGTTGTTTAAACCATATCAGACTGCATTACAAGAAACTCTGTTCATACTATCGGAAGCTAAGGGCAGCAACTTGAGAGCTAGAGTACTTGTAATCTTATTTCAATTACATACACAAATTCATTTATTTTGATAGTCTCCTGACAGTGCACTTATGAGGTCCTCTGGCCATTTCTATGGCTCCCTCTAGTGTCCCTTCATATACTGAAAGCTCATTATTTGAAGACAGTCACCCTCTCATAAAAATATGCAGACTTACAATTGAATATTTTTCAAAAAAGTTCATAAAATACCAACTGAAAACCTTAAACATGTGTTGGACATTTACATTTGGAGAAGACATTTCTGTTTGCCTACATTTCTTAAAATGAAATCAGCAAACTATGTGAGCATAGACAATAGTTAAAGCAGAAGTGGTTAGCATGTCTAGGCATAATATGCAGAAAACACGTCTTTCATGCAAGAAGAAGGATGACTGCATCTGTACAAGTGATATTTTATTAGAATTGCTTTGCCTCTTTTGACTATGCCAACAAGTCCAACAAAAGCTGTACTTCTTGCAGATGAACCAGGGCAGGTTTGCAGGTGCTCATGTTGTGGTTTGTGGTGCAGTTTGTAAATGTTTTTGAAAGGGCGCGCGGTACAACGGTTTCTCCCACAATGGATTAATGTTTCAGTGTCAGTCAGAAACAGAACATGTCCTATCTTAGAGAATAGGCTGTACGTTGTAGGTTACAGTCATTCAGCTGTAAAATAAATGTTATCTTTTGTCTTGCTGAAAGTAGAAATGAACAACTCAATCATTAGGTGAGTATTTCTTTAATGTAATCTTGACTTTTTTATTTGACAGGAGGGTTGATTCAACGTGTCATGTTTTGTGTTTTTCATTGCTCACAGATGAGGGCAATGCTTTTCCCCTTGTTTACGAAAGCAATTTGGTAGGTTTTCTATATAATTTCTTTGTAGTTTAGCTTAAATGTAATTGACATTTCTATATAATTTCTATAAGTTATTCGCACAGACACTGGTTTTCAAACTTGGTATAGTTGATTTTATATGTAGACCTTCAACATTCGACATTAACATTACCATTTAAATAAGAAAAACTTCCATTTCTCAATGGTGACCACAAGGGCTCTTTTACAAGCAAAAATTGTTCCTGCACAGAAGTCCAGAGACAGCATATAAATAAAAAACGTTTTGTCGGGATCATGAGATATTTTTGTCAAGATATGAATTCATTTTATTGTGATCATAACATAACAGATCATGGACATATTAATGGAAAGTATGACGTAATGTCAGACACATCAATTGCTTTGGTCTCTGAGACACATGATATGTTGTATTTGTCATTTTTCTATCTTACCGTACATAAGCTATGTGCTGGGGGATGGACTGAAGTGGCTAGAGATAATCACTAACAACCACTACCATTCTACAATTGAGGAAGTCACTCTGAAATACCCCGGGTATAATGCACTGCGGTGGACCCTATGAGCTGCATTGACACTTAAGTGTGTGTGCGTGTACGTAGTGTTTTCTCCAATATTCTATGTAAACAACGACAGCACCTGTTATCCTAAAGTGTCCAGGGTCCATGTTGTTGTATTTATAGTAATAAACAGTTGCTGTAAGTACTGTTCCTTATATTGTAGATAGTAACAAACTAACAAACTAATTTGGTTCACCAGCGTCTATTGACTGGGGGTTTACCATGGTAATGGAATCCTCAGCAGGAAATTCCTGCTATGTGGTTTCACTCGCTAGCTTGAATCTGACTATACTATTAGTAACATGACATTTAGCTAGCAACTGCTGTTTAAACTAAAAACATCAAGCATGTGAATAAAACAATCCAAATATACAAGAAACACTCCAGTTGTATTTATGTCAAAATAAAACATTGGCCCAATAATCTACCCCGATAGCCTTCAGTATGGACATTTTGTTGCTGTTGCTGTTACTTGTCTCAACAATGACATGTTCCTATTGGCCATTATATAGCACAATAGCCAGGTTGACTCATTTTTTCTGGCTTTCAAAAGAATACAGTAAGATGGGAGCCCTGTTTGTCCTCTTAAACCAAAATAGATTGAAACAGTATGAGTCATAATCGCCATAAATTATTGTGGCACAACTGAGAGTCTGAGAACTAAGCGTCTATTTCAGTTCTAACACCATTCATTTCTTCCATTTGAAATTTTTTGATCAACTTCAAATAAGGTTTGGGTTTTGTGTAGGCTTGCACCACCTCACAATTTTCGTAATTCTGTAAATATTTATAAAACGAGTTGACTTTCAATACTGGCTAAATATAAGATATTTTTGTATAGCTAATTTAAAGAAATGTGTTGACAAACGTCACCTTGTCTTGAGATTAACAGGATTTTCAAAACACATAGCCAGAGTAAAGCTAAACAAAACACAGGTCATATTTATAGTGATTCTAAAATTCCTTGTGGAATAAATTAACGGAGAAATTGGAAAACAGGCAATATTACATTTTGCCACTAGGCTTTATGTGGATGATGTGTTGATTACTTCAGTCTATAACTTTTTCAAAACATACTAGGTTTTACAGATTCTCAGGGGAGATTGCAAAAACATATATTCTGATGATTCCTCATTACAAGAAGAGCTGGACATCACTATAAATTCTGGATATTGTGGTTTACTATCATTTAAATTTACGCTTTGAAAATAAAGCAATAAATAAACATCCCTGCAGTCACTAACAAAAAATCCCTTTTAGTAATCATATATGAATGGAACTTGTTTGCATTGTATAAACATGTCTGTTGAATATTTGAATGTAAAACCAACTTTACCTCAGTTAGGCATGTTCCAAAAAGCAAATGGTGGGAAAACACAGACTTTTGACATAGATGATGATATCCATTTGATATTTTGAAAGGGATAATCTAACAACGCAACAGCTAGCGTGGGTTTCTAATTTTACTAGGAGTGTTCCTTTGTCTGTGCCTTATAATACGGCCATACCCCATACATACCTATGCCATAACATTTCATAACAACAATAAATCCTATGATTATCATTACTATAACTGTCACACTGCAAAATAATGACCCCAAACACATATTGCCTAAACTTGTTTTTTCTCAAAATGAGGAAAACAACGTCAACACAAACAGCACCTGATTCAGAATTGCTACAGCACATTTGCAAATAGCCAGAATTTGATTGAGTGTTAAGGTGCTGCTAGTGGAAGACAACATATAGTGACAGAATATGAAACGTATCATTAAATTCAACACACGTTAACATATATAATAACTACTGAGGGAATGAGATTAGTGAAAATTAGTATTAAGTGTAGTGTTCAAGACCACCTAAAGCAAGACCAAGTCAAGACAAAGACTGGAGCCAATCAAGGGTTCGGGCAAGATTGAGACAGGGATGGGAGAAACGGAAATGTCCCGGTCAGGACCGAGACCAGAACAATGGGAATGTCAAATTTAAGACTGCAGTTATAAATGCATTAGATCACTACCATTATATTACCTAAAATGTTGGTTTATAAAGCCATTTGCAGAAATTTTCATACGTCTAACCTCTATATAAATATACAGACACTGTTCCCATCAGACACTTTGGATTGAGTAAACCTATTGGTCCCTTCAGTTTTCTCCCAGCTAAGACAGTCTGAGCATAAATGAACTGTCCAGGCTACATTTCTTACAGTGTCTCTCCCTGAAACTCAATATATAATTCTACCATACATGTACTTAACTGGCAGACAGTCAACGATCGTGATTTCATGGATGTAAATGCTCATTGTAAATGTACACTAAAATGTAGGTAATTAGCACCTCATTCAACTGTATTTAGGTTTGTGAGGCTTGGATGTTAGCCCGGGTCTTAATCAATTTGATATCAGGAAATGAAACGACAACAAAATAATTTTGTGCCAATCAGATTTAAAGCGATAGTTAGTCACAGCCAGACCAGCTAGATAATGAGATAAACAACACAATTTACAGTTGATGTACACAGTTACAATGTGAATTAGCATATGCGACTACATGTAGGGAAATCGTCAGAGTTTTAGGAATAGTATAATGAAGCAGTATAATGAACAGTTCTGAGGTGGGTTGTTGATCTTGTAGTCCTGTTAATCCCTCTGGGGCAGGTGGCCCATCTGTACTGCCCGTCTGCTCTCTACCAGCCGGGGAGATTGAAACCGTGGGTGACCAGGAAGTGGCAGGTGCAGTCTATGACCCTTTTTGCAGAACATACCTTTAATTGCAGTTTATCTCAGTGATGGAGATGAGGATGGACTCAACAAATGATTTGGGTTTTTGACTTCATCAAAAATGATTGGCTATTTGCCGAAGTTAAACAAGTATTTTACATTAGGACAGCCATCCGTTTAGAAGGGTTCGGGTCCTTGAATGAGTTAGTGGTTATGTCACTGCCTCAGTTAGCTGCATCATTGCAAGGTCAGGGACTGAATCCTGCTCACAGATTAGCGCAGGGCTGCATTCAGTAAGTAATCAAATGTTGCCCTGCCTTGTATAGCTCTCGTGATTCCTTCTGGCGGTTTGTGTGCCTGCGAGCTCAATTTAGGTCGAAAGCTAGATAATTAATTACATACAGAGGATTCCTTCACAACTGCCTGGTTGAGCAAACAGCGTGATAAGAACCAGTAAGGTATTAGATATGCTTCTGAGGACGCATATCCCGACTGTCATCGACTGTCCTGAGCACAATTACAGTTGTCATGAGGAAGCAGGGCTTTAACAAAATAGATATTAAGGCATCAGTAAACATGTTGTCCCCCACTTATGGTGTTGAATATAAGCGATAGGAGTTTCCAGCCTACAAGATATGTTTATGTGCTGCAACATGTAGTTTGTGATGTTTAAAGGGATTCTGAAAACAAGTTATATGTGCAGGTACAGTTAAAGTCAAAAGTATTCATACCCATGCCAAATTTTGAGCTATAGTGAATTTTCATTTTACCAATAAGTTTCTTCTGGCTGGAAATGACATAAACAAGTGACAAAACACAGTAAGACATTGTGCTAGAGACACAAATGAATAAGGCAACTATTTCTGTTTTTAGCCATGACTTGCAGTTGACTAGTAACTGACTAGAGAACTACTGCTGTTCAGCTGTTCAGCCGTTCTCAATTTATAGGTGATTAGAATGCTCTCTCATGGTGGAAATTACAAGACCATTGTAAATGATATAGAAACTTGCATTTTCTCAAAAATTTGCAACAATTTCAAGGGGTGTGAATAATGTTGGACATGGCATTTTTTGTAAAAATGTGAAAAAAACAGAAATAGTTACGTTATTCATTTGTATCTCCAATACAATGTCTTACCATGTTTTGTCACTTCTTTATGGCATTTCCATTTTATTTATGTATAGCAAAAACCATCCCATTTAATCTTATTTATCATTATCCATAGCAGCCTCCTAACCATTTAATCTCAATGCATTTATATTGTCTTGAGTTATACAGAGTTGTTTAGAAGCAAACTAGAGTTGTTCTCAATGAGTATGTGTATTTTATTTAAAAAAAAACAAGGTATATGTGTTAATTGACTTTCTAGATCTCTGCATGTCCCAATCAATGTAATTTAGAAAAATTGTGGTTCTCAACAGTACAGTGCCTTGAAAAAGTATTCACCCCCCTTGGCATTTTTTGTGTTTTGTTGCCTCACAACCTGGAATTAACATGGATTGTTTGAGGGTTTGCATCATTTAATTTACAGAACATGCCCACAACTTTGAAGATGTTTTTTCTGTTTTTATTGTGAAGCAAACAACAAATAGGACAAAATAACAGAAAAAGTCAATGTGCATAACTATTCACCCCCCTAAAGTCAATACTTTGTAGAGCCACCTTTTGCAGCAATCACAGCTCCAAGTCGCTTTGGATAAGACTCTATGAGCTTGCCACATCTTACCATTGGGATTTTTGCCCATTCCTCCTTGCAAAACTGCTCCAGCTCCTTCAAGTTGGATGGTTTGCGCTTGTGAACAGCAGTCTTTAAGTCTGACCACAGATTTTCTATTGGATTGAGGTCTGGGCTTTGACTAGGCCATTCCAACACATTTACATGTTTCCCCTTAAACCACTCAAGTGTTGCTTTAGCAGTGTGTTTGGGGTCATTGTCCTGCTGGAAGGTGAACCTCCATCCTAGCCTCAAATCACACACAGAGTGGTACGGGTTTTGCTCAAGAATATCCCTGTATTTAGCACCATCCATCTTTCCCTCAACTCTGACCAGGTTCCCAGTTCCGGCTGCTGAAAAACATCCCCACAGCATGATGCTGCCACCGTCATGTTTCACTGTGGGATGGTGTTCTTTGGGTGATGTGATGTGTTGGGTTTGCGCCAGACATAACATTTTCTTTGATAGCCGAAAAGTTCAATTTTAGTCTCATCAGACCAGAGCACCTTCCTCCATACATTTTGGGAGTCTCCCACATGCCTTTTCGCAAACTCAAAACGTGCCATTTTGTTTTTTGCTGAAAGTAATGGCTTTCTACTGGCCACTCTGCCTTAAAGCCCAACTCTATGGAGCGTACGGCTTATTGTCGTCCTATGTACAGATACTCCAGTCTCTGCTGTGGAACTCTGCAGCTCCTCCAGGGTTACCTTTGGTCTCTGTGCTGCCTCTCTGATTAATGCCCTCCTTGCCCGGTCCATGAGTTTTGGTGGGTGGCCGTCTCTAGGCAGGTTTGCTGTTGTACCATGTTCTTTCCATTTGGTTATGATAGATTTGATGGTGCTCCTGGGGATCATCAAAGATTTTGATATAATTTTTTTATAACCTAACCCTGACTTGTACTTCTCAACAACATTGTCCCTTACTTGTTTGGAGAGTTCCTTGGTCTTCATGGCAGTGTTTGGTTAGTGGTGCCTCTTGCTTAGATGTTGCAGCCTCTGGGGCCTTTCAAAAAAGGTGTGTATATGTAATGACGGATCATGTGACACTTAGATTGCACACAGGTGGACATCATTTCACTAATTATGTGACTTCTGAAGGTAATTGGTTGCACCAGAGCTTTTTATGGGCTTCATAACAAAGGGGGTGAATACATATGCACATGCCAATTTTCAGTTTTTTATTTCTAAAAAATAGTTTTATGTATATATTTTTCTCATTTCACTTCACCAACTTAGACTATTGTGTTCTGATCCATGACATAAAATTCAGATTAAAAAAACATTGAACTAAAGGCTGTAATGTAACAAAATAGGTAAAAAACCAAGGGGGGTGAATACTTTTGCAAGGCACTGTAAGTAATTTCATTCACACAAGTTTTGTGAAAAAGGCAGTGTAGGGCCAGAGAAGTTGCTAATGACAAATGAATAAACCAATTACACTGTCCTCCATCTGAATTCATCAGTGGGGGACAGAAAAGGATGGTTGGAATTTCAAACCAGACGGCAGCATTATGTACAGACCATAGCCTGGGTGGCTGTAGTCTTTGATGATGTTCCGTGCTTTCCTAAGGTATGGTAGATGCCTTGCACGGAGGGGAGATGGCAGCCGATAATGCACTCTGCCAACTTCACCACCCTCTGGAGGGATTTGCGATCCGCAGCAGAGCAGCTGCCGTACCAGGCATTAATGCAGCCTGAGAGGATGCTCTCAATGGTGCACCTGTAGAAGTTGGCGAGAGTTTTTACAGACATGCCAAACTTGAGTCTCCTCAGGAAGTATAGTTGTTTTTGGGCAGTTTTCACTGTAGAGTTCGCTTGCCTGGACCAAGTGAGGTCATCTTTGATGAACACACCAAGAAACTTCAACTCGGAGACTCTCTCCACTTCAGCTCCATTAAAGTGTAAGGGGGAATGAACCCCCTCTGACGCTTCCTGAAGTCCACAATCATCTCTTTAGTCTTGCAGACGTAGAGAGGGAGAGGTTGTTTTCCTGGTACCATGTAGCCAGGTCCCCTACCTGCTCTCTGTAAGTGGTCTCATCATTGTTGGAGGTCAGACCCAGGATGGTTGTGTCATCCGCGGAGTTAAGGATGATATTGGAGCTGTGTGTGGCCACGCAGTCATGTGTGAACAGGGAGTAGAGGGGGGAACTGTGAACGCAGCCCTGTGGGGGCTCCTGTGCTCAGAGACAGTGCAGAGGAGGTGAGGTTGACCATTCTCACCACCTGGGGTTTCCCCGTGAGGAAGTCCAGGATACAATTGCAAAGGGAGGTGTTAAGTCCCAGGGTCCTGAGCTTAGGAACAAGCTTAGCAGGCACAATAGTGTTGAATGCTGAGCTGTAGTCCACTAACAGCATCCTCACGTATGTGTTGCCTTTTTCTAGGTGGGAGAGGGCAGAGTGTGTCGTCAAGGTGATGGCATCATCCGTAGATCTATTGGGGCGGTATGCAAACTGAAAGGGGTCCAAGGTGTCAGGAAGGGTGGAGCAGATGTGGGTTCTGACCAGCCACTCGAGGCACTTTATGATGATGGAGGTCAGTGCTACAGGGCAGGTGTGATTCAGGCAGGTGATGGAAGGTTTCTTTGGTACAGGGAAAGATGGTGGTCTGTTTGAAGCAGCAGGGGACTGCAGACAGAGACACTTAACATTGGTCATGGTGGTATTTTGTGCAGCCTCAACTTGATCAACGAAAAAGACTTATGATACAGGAGTTTGGAATCACTTTTGCAGGTGTCAGTAATAGTCTTGAAAAGCAATATGATGAGTTATTATATTTTATGTAGCGTGTTTTTAATTACTGAACAAGGAAGCCAACAGCTGTCTGGGTACCTAATCAGAATTCTGATAACTCTGAGATGCCTGCTTTTTTTTTTACATACTTCCTCTGTCTACTGTCTGTGTTCTTTTGCCCATCTTAATATTTTCTTTTTATTGGCCAGCCTGAGATATGGCTTTTTCTTTGCAACTCTGCCTAGAAGGCCAGCATCCTGGAGTCACCCTGTTGATGTTGAGACTGGTGTTTTGCAGGTACTATTAAATGAAGCTGTCAGTTGAGGACCTGTGAGGCATCTGTTTCTCAAACTAGACACTCTAATGTATTTGTCCTCTTGCTCAGTTGTGCATTGTGGCCTCCCACTCCTCTTTCTATTCTGGTTAGAGCCAGTTTGTGCTGTTCTGTTGATGTAGTAGTAGGCCCTACACAATGGTATGCGAGATCTTCAGTTTCTTGGCCATTTCTTTAATGGAATAGCCTTCATTTTTCAAAACAACTATAGGCTGACAAGTTTCAGAAGAAAGTTCTTTGTTTCTGGCCATTTTGAGCCTGTAATCGAACCCACAATTGCAGATGCTTCAGATACTCAATTAGTCTAAAGGTCAGTTTTATTGCTTCTTTAATCAGCACAACAATTTTCAGCAGTGCTAACATAATTGCAAAAGGCTTTCTAATGATCACATAGCCTTTCAAAATGAAAAACTTGGATTAGCAAATAACGTGCCATTACAACGTGCCATTAGGACTGATGGTTGCTGATAATGGGCCTTTGTATGTCTATGATAATATTCCATTAAAAATCAACCGTTTCCAGCTACAGTAGTAATTTACAACATTAACTATGTCTACACTGCATTTCTGAGCAATTTGATGTTATTTTAATGGACAAAAATTTTGATTTTCTTTTGAAAAACAAGACATGTTTTCTTTTGAAAACAAGACATTTTTAAGTGACCCCAGAACTTTTGAACGATAGTACTAATGTGTGTATTGTATACCTACGTCATAAGACACCATATTCCCATTTTGTACTCTTAAATTAATAAATTATTTATTGAATACTATTTCAAATGGATTTTTTAATACTCTGAAAAGTACAGTCATTGCTTGCATTATACTAGTCATGACATTGGATATTTATATAATATTAATTGCCATTTCAACCGTGTGGTTCTATTTTAGCTGTTTTTGATCAGGTCTGAGGTAAGATGACTGCCAGATTGTTCCATTCTGATGAGTAGGGACTATAACAGTGTTCTATTATCCATGAGAAGTACGGTGTCCAGCCCCTTAGCGACTGCCCTAGCAACCAATCAGGGCTAAGGTCACAGAGGTCAGATTGCATTTGAGAGGCAAGTGTCTGACTTTCAAGCAACAGTCATATGGGAAGGGAAGTGAATTGTACAACATTAACATCATGTGAGGCACTACTAACAGACACTGGCAGGAAATTTGCAACAGAGCCTCCAACAGAGCATCGGGCCTCGATAGACAATAAAAGTGAATAGGCTACAACGTAAGACGAACTCAGTCCCAGGCAGCATGAACATACAGAATGGGTCCATTAGATGGCAGTATACATCAAAAAAATAAGTTGCTTGATTATGTCATTTGATGCACATGACATTTATAGCTGCCAATTCCCTGCAGTTGACATATCATTTAGCCTACATTACATTTCAGTGGCTTTGATATCTCTTCGGCCGATAGCCATCATTCCTGATACCTGTATGAATTAAAAAGCATTTAACATGTGAAAAGTAACATCGTATTTGCACACATGCCAATTCCACATCTGTCTGTGTTTGCAGCAATACATCTGACCCCTCTGACCCCGTACGAGTCATCCAGTGGATCATCTACATCCCCACGTTGGTGGTGGGTCTTCCTCTCAACCTGGCCGCTCTGTACCTCCTCCTGTTCAGAATTTGCCGATGGACTGAGTCTACGGTGTACCTCACTAGTCTGATCGTCAATGACATCCTGCTCCTCTTCTCTCTGCCGTTCAAGATGTATGCCTACGGAAGACTCTGGGGACTGAGTATGGGCTTCTGTTCCTTTCTGGAAAGCCTGGTGTTTGTCAACATCTACGGGAGCATTGTGTTCATTGTGTGCATCTCGGCCGACCGCTATATTTCTCTACAGTTTCCGTTCAGCAAGGGCCTGCGCTCGCCGCGCAAGGCCACCCTGGTCTGCCTGGCCGTATGGGTGATTATATTCGCTTTCACCCCACCTGTGTATGATCTCCACAAAAAAGAAAACAACACAAGCTTGGAAAACGCCAATGAGACCAAATGTTTCCAGCAGTTCTCCAAAGAGACCTGGCAGAAGAAGTGGATCATTGTCACCTTGGAGAGCGTGTTCGTGATCAGCACGGTCTCCGTGGTGTTCTTCTCAGTGCGTGTGATGCAAATTCTGTGGCAGTTGCGGCGACGGAATCCACTGGATGAAAAGCTGAAAAACAACAAATCTGTCAAGATAGTCCTAAGCAACATGGTGGCCTTCCTGGTTTGTTTCATACCCTACCACGTGGCCGCGTTTGTCTACTTCCTGGCCAAAAACTGCAACGACGACACAAACATTATTGCCCCCCTCAGACAGTTTGTCCACATCAGTAGCACCGTGGGCAGTGTCAACTGTCTGACGGATGGTTTCTGCTACTACCTTGTCCTGAAGGAGAGCCTGCTTAACGTACAGCGGGAGAGGAGGAGGATGTCTTCGGCAAACATGGTGACAAGGTCAACGAAGGAAAGAGGAACAGGTGTAAACGGACACGAGGGTGGCAAGGGATCAATAGGACTTGCTAGATAGATGTTGCCTGTTACTTCTCAGGGCAGCGAAGACCAGGTTGGAGCCTCTTCCCGTGTAGATGGAAGGGTTTCCCTTCCGTCTGTCAGACAGGACACTCAAAACTCCACAGTCCAAAGAGGAGGCAAATCTCATGAAATCCTCCAAAAAAAATGAATTACTAGCCAAGACTTGGAAAACATGTGTTTACAAAGTAGTCATCCAACCTTAAGGTTTATGTTTAATTGTATTATTACTCGTTCCACAGTAAATCTCAGATGGCATATTTAACACTAACTGATTTGATTAACCCAAATATTCTCAATTATTCATATTGAATTAAAGCAAATCATTCTACATTGTTTGGTTACTGGACTGTTCAGATACAGTCCACCTACTCTAAATCTAGACTGCACAAATGTATATACATCAAGACTATATAAAATTCAACAGTTTTGAAACATTTTAGACTAAACCTTAAGCTTCTCTGATTTGTGTGATGAAGGTTCACTAAAAGGAACTCATTTTTCACAACAATCTTGTCAGACTGCAAGAGTCAAAGACAAGTCAATAGAATTGGACAGATTGTTATTGAAATGTATGTAAAATGTGAAAGAGGGTTCTACTACATTAGCAGAGGATGAGAGGTCGTTCCTGAGAAAATGAAAAGATTAAGTTATCATCACTTCCAGTTTCAACACTTTTTTTGAACTTTGTTAGGGGAAGTAGCAAACAGAATGCAGAGTTTGTGGTTTGGTCTTTGTTAAATTTACACACACACATTCACACAGCACAGCCTGTCTTAAACGAGCAGAGTTACAGCACACTGATGACTACCAATGAGCAAAGCGAGGAAACCATGAAGAATACAGTTTATGCGGTGGTATTTGGGTGTGTCTTGGCGGTGGGCTTGCCGCTCAATGCCGTGGCACTCTGGGTTCTCGTCCGCCGGCACCGCCTCAAATCCTCCAGCTCCGTCTTCATGAGCCACCTGGCACTGTCGGACATGCTGCTGGTTCTCTCCCTTCCCACCCGGGTCTACTTCTACGCTAAAGGCAACTGGCCCCTTAGCATGCACGCCTGTGTCATCGCCACTATGCTGTTTCGCAACAATATCCGCTCCAGTTCGTTTTTTATCACCTTCATCAGCCTAGACAGGCTCCTAGCCGTGGTCTATCCGCTTCGGTCTCGCCACCTGCGAACATCTGCCAATGCCTGGAAGGCCAGCATCGTCACTTGGATCTTGATTGTGTCATTCAACATCCCGGAGAGCATCAACTACTGGAATTATATGACGAGGGAAAACACCACTAACACCACTAACTGCTTCATGTGTAATGGATGTTTTTCATATAATGGATATGTCCAGTCTGGGGTGATCTTTGCCCTGCTCGGGGTCAACATGGCCTCCACTGCAATGGTGTCCAGGACACTACACGGTCATCTCAGTAACGCTGCCCTGGTCAAGAACAAGATAAATGTCATGCTGATCTTCGCCTTGAACTTGTTAATGTTTATTGTCTTCTTCCTGCCGTTCTCCATTGTTTTAATGCTCAGAGGTAAACCCCAAACCACGATCTGTCTGGCCAGCGTCAACTGTTGCGTGGATCCATTGCTGTACTACTTCTCATTAGATGCTTTCTGGAAAAAGAAAGAAGGTTCTGATGTGGAGACTTCTTTGCCCAGACCAAATGAAAATAAATGAGAGTTAAGGACAAAGTGAGTAAAAAAAGAGTTACTAGAAAAAGAGGAAAAACATCCCTAAAATCTGTGCTGTAATGTAGTAAGAGATGGCCACTGCTACTTGGTTTGAAATACTTATTCAGTTACCTCTGAGTATTAGGTAATCACAAAAAAATATATATATTTTGAATGTTTTAAGCTACCCTGAGCTGCACTTGTCTGTTGGGAGGGGGTTCTTTGGGTCAGGGTAGTGGAGCAATTGGGTTAATTACATTTCTCTCAGCCCTTTAAGTTGTATTTTTGGCAAATTTCTTGGTTATTTATTTCTTGGTTTTGATCTTAAATGTTAAATTATATAAAAATTGTTAAGACACCTCTTCTCTGCATGATTCCATGTTGATGAGTATGTGTACAAAACCCAATAATATCTAAAACAAAAACTAAACATTGCAAACACCATTTCTATAAATTACTACCCATCCTTGTACATGGTACTAATTATGTGACACTAATTAAGCCAGACAGGTCCAGTCCTTGGGTACTTTCAAAAAAGTAAAATAGAAATCCACTTTCTCACACGAATTTTTCATGTTTCAGATTAGAGTTGTGTGGCCACAGAATGAATATTGTGAATCAAGACACTGTAAACAGCCTTGATCAATCTAAGCCATACTGTATGTTGGTTTGACACACTGATTACGCATTAAGAGTAATGACAACTACTGGGGCTTGCTAGTCTGTATACCACCACAAACTGAGCTGCATGGCCAATATTTCCTGTTGTTGATTGGTTGGTCTGTCATATATTTGTTTATGATTTACGAGGATCCTGGCAGACAGCATCAGCCAATGACTCTGTAGCTCAGAAGCCAGTCACATGGAGGCCCATCTGTGTCCAGGCTTTGTGACAGACAGACTGGAGACAGGGAGTTCCTTTTGATTCTAGTACAGCAAAAGTAATGTAGTAATGGCATGCAGGCCAATATATGCATTCACAATGTTTAGCCGGCATCACCCACGCATTTCCTACGTTCATCCGAATGTGTGACAGCACGAATATTCGCAGTTAACTGAGCTATGTTCCGGCTATGCTCGTACCTACAAAACAGGATGTTGCATTAAATTGTTCACTCATTTGACAGTACAACGCCACTTCAACCTACAGAAGGCTAACGCTGTGTAACACCATTTTTGTTCCTGGGTAGTGTGTTATTTCATAATTATTTATGCCTAAAAAGTATAGAGAAAGGCGATTATTCCCCACAAACCTTTCTTTTGCGACCAGGATAGTGATATTTTGAAATATACCTATTTCCAATGAGAAAATAGGCCAATTTTTCTCTTTTCTTTCACATGAAGTCAGAAAAAAACTGACATTAATCCAAATTAACATGTATTTATACTAAAGGAATATAAAAATTACTAGAAAAGATTTAGAAGTGAGTAGTTTTCGAGAATTACGATTATACTGTAAATCACTTTCACGAATCAGCCCCCAAATGCAGTCTCCTATCAGGTTCTCGTTATACTTTCTTTGGTAGTGGCATTCAAAGTCCAGTATATCCTGGTAGAACCACTCACCTTGCTCCTCTGAGTACACTCCCATGTTCTTCTTGAATTCATCAAGAGGAGCATCAACGATATAGACTTTGAGGGATATCTACAGCCCATAGTGCCGTAGTCCTTCACCAGGGTCTCAACCAGCTCCACATAGTTTTTGGCCGTCTGATTGCCCGGGAAACCCCGAACCACTGCGACAAAGCTGTTCCAAGCCACTTTCTCCTTACTAGTGAGCTTCTTGGGGAATTCATTGCACTCCAGGATCTTCATCTGTGGTCTGACGAAGATGCCGGCTTTGACCTTTGCCTCAGACAGCTTAGGGAACAGGTCTTGAAGATACTTGATGGCTGCCGGTTCCTTATCTAGAGCTCTGACAAATTGTTTCATAAGGCCCAATCTGATGTACAGTGGTGGCAGCAGCACCTTCCGGGGGTCCACCAGCGGCTCCCACTTGACGCTGTTCCTCCCCACAGAGAACTCGGTCCGCTGTGGCCTGTCTTCGTGGTAGTGCGCCTTGGTGTCCCTGCTGTCCCAAAGGCAAAGATAGCAGGGAAACTTGGTAAAACCGCCTTGGCGACCCATCAGGAATGCCACCATTTTGAAGTCACCTATGACCTCACAGCTGTACTCATCATACTTCAAGGTATCCAGCAAGGTCTTGATGCTGTTGTAATCCTGAATTTATACTACTGTTAATATTACTGGACAGTTCTAGAAGTTACCCCAAGTTTACTCAGCACTGAATCTATCTGGAATGTTCTGGAAAACAGGTACATTTCAAAATATCACTGTCCTGGAAATAAAAGTAAAGTTTGTGAGGAATAATAGCCATTTTCTATACTTCTGAGGCATAAGCAATTAGGAAATAACACTTACTACCCAGGAACCAAAAATAAATACAAATTTGTTACACAGAGTAACTACTAGTTATTCAGAATACAAAAACAGAAGCTATCTGGTGTTTAACTACTTTATTCACAGATAGGGACTTCACCAGTAGACAAAATATACAGACAAGTCAAAGGTATAGAATAGCGTATGATATAACTCTCTTGCAGTAGTCATTACGTTAGTCCAGTCTCTGACTCCGGACCAAGGCTTAAAACATGGTCTTAAAAAAAAATGCCATCTAACAGTGCAGTTTTTACTTGCAGAGAAACAGACATGCAGAAGGGAAATCAAGACAGAACTCTACGATGAGTTACACAAGCGCGGATCAATACCGCAAAAAGGTTAAGACGCTTCATTGCCCCCAGAAAGTGAAAAGATGAAGAGATAAGAGGGGAATCAAAAATGAGACAAACAGCTTTAAATGCATTACAGAGAAGGACAGCTTCCGCTGATAAGAACTGGTCATATTTCATTACTTACAGTTTCAGGCAAGTATTTTTTAAGTCCTATACACTGAGTCAGGGCCTCACAGGTTCAAAACTTGCACAAGAACTAACAATTCAACCAACAATTTGTGTTGTCAGTTTTTAGGGGCACTGGTCCTTATAGACCACATCACGTTTACAGTAGTCTGGAAGGGTGACAGTTAATAAAGCCAAAGACAGAAAACACATATACATATATATAAACCAAAAAATGTGATAAAGCTGAGAGCAATTTGACACCACAACACAAAATGTTTGTTGGTTACAAAAGGACATTGGGTGTAATGTCATAGCGCTAGGTCTTCCAACAGAATGAAAAGGAAAGAGCAATACTCTCAAAAACAGGGAAATAAAGTGCAGTCACCTTGACAATACATGGAAACAGTCATCTCCCCTGACAACGAGGGATTTCACAGTTATTGTAAATGGAAAGAACCCATCATGATTGGCTTAGTGGTTCTGCTACCAGAAACAACGTCATCCAATCTGAGACAAAAACATGTATTATTGCAACCAGCAAACACAAGGAAAACATCATTTCCAAAAACATCACCAAAACAAATGGCATTTGAAAATTGAAAAACAAGTTAAAACATAAAAAAAGGAACCAAACAAAACCATGCTTAAAGTGCAACTGAAAGGTAATTCTATTAATCTCCACAAAAGAGGGCTACAGTGGCTGGAGAGGTTGCTGTGCCTTCAGATGTCAGGCCAGACAGTTGTGACGGGAACAATTTACGCTCCATCACAGATGACGGTCTCAACCACAAACGTGTTCTCCAAGTGGCGGATGCGGTGGCAGTTCCTCACTCCCCGTTTGTTGACGCCTGCGAGGGAGACGGAGAAAGGGGTTTATTAAAACAGGAGAACCTGCTCTGATTGACCCATCTGAACCACCCCCCCCTCCCGTGGCCTCTCCTAACGTACGTCTCCGGGCACGGCGCTGCAGGCGGTACGTGTCCTTGCCGTTACACAGGTGGTAGATGAAAGGCCCCAGCCGGTGCAGAAAATGAACCCTCCCGGTCACCACCATCTCCTCCTGGATGATATAGGTCTGGGGCAGGTATGTCCCCTTCTAAAGGCAGAAGAGACAAGAAGGTTGTGTTGAAAAAGCCGCCTCTGATCCAGCAGTCCCCGCGGTACTCGGCCAACGGCATCCCGTGTTTTTCAGGGCGGTGTGGCAGCCAAGGGGTCAAGAGCATTGGGCCAGTAAACGGAACATCGCCAGGGCTCAACGTTAACATTTTTTGCCACTGGCCCAGTGGGGGACCAGTGGGTTTGAAACTTACTGGCCCAAAAACATTTTTCCATCCTTCCAAAAAAGGTAATTTATCTTATAATTTATTATCATTTAACACATAACCAAATACTTTTGTTACTTAACATGTTTAATTATTGATGAAATGTATTCTGGATATACAAAACATAAAAAAAGATATTTATTTAATCACATTTCTATTTATACAAATTATTAAAAAGATAACAGTCAACAAAACATTTGACTTTTGAACAAAACACTAACTCATTCACCCCAGGGAACAAGGCTAACGGCCGGTCCATCTTAGTTACTAGGTATGCGGTTGTTATAAGGCGTGCAATCACCCAATGGGCATCTGCATTTAAATTCCTGACCAGTACAGTCAAACGCCCTGAAGACGGATTGTCAGCCACACGCTTGGCTGTCATGCAGACCAGGTGCTGTTTGCTATTGGCATGGCTGGTCAGGGACAGTTTGCGGAAGTTGTCAGTTCCTTTGTAAAAGGCCCCATATTTATCCGCTCTAGCCGGGAACTTATGACAGACGATACAGTGCATTTGAGTTCCATCAAAGTCAAAACAGGTAAATCATTTTTTGCACTGAGGTAAAAATGTTTGCTTTCGTTTGAGCTTGTAGTTATTCTTCACTGCCTTCTTAACTTGAGTGACTTGCGCAAGTTTTCAAACATTTTATTGACAAACAATACCAGATAGCCACGCACCAAAACACTGCTCAACTCTAGAGTGGCCAACAGTGCGTGCCAAGAGCTGCAAGGTAGTTTTTTGTGCATGTGCCAGATCACGAAACAACTGAAGGACGTTGAGTTTATAATGCGATTATTTTTTTTTTTCAATCTCAATTTTTTTTTTGCAATGGCCCAATCGGGACAGTGACTTGCTAGTTTTATTAGTCCCGACTTGATTTTTACTGGCCCGGGGCCATCGTTAATGTCGAGCCCTGATCGCTTATTCGAATCCCTAAGCCGACAAGGTGGAAATACCGTGTAGCTCTGTTACTGCGAAAGACAGTTAACCAGAATGGAAAAAATAATAATAACCACCCAACTTTTATCAGCTAATCACAGTTCTAGCAGATCCTGTTGTGGCATTTTGTCACCCGGTTGGCCTGTATCTCACCGTTTCTATTGCTGTACATGGTGCACAAACAGATCTTGGTCAGATTACAGTCAGGTTTCAATTATTATACACCCACCGGTAATTACTTCTCCATTTGAGCCTGTGTATTCAGTTTGGCCCCATACATTACCTCAGGATTTCGGCACGACAGTATAGAGATTGTGTTTACTATGTCCTTTTGTTGTTAACCAACAACCATATAGTTTATATAGTACGTCAACCAACATTTGTGAGGATTCCTTTATGTTCTTTCCTGACCACTCTAATTATATACCCTGTGAGACATCATTAAGTGACAGACATCTGTAAGAGGTTTCATGAAGACTTTAACCCAATTAATCTGAACCAGAACCATACCCACTGGCACCTACTGCATTCTACTAATGCCCCGTTCTGTGGTCCTCCGGGATCGGCTGTTCAGTATTTTTTCGTGAGGGGTTGTTTAAAATGAGTGGGCATGTCAGACAAGGAGAGAGGTTGATAACTCAATACGTTCTCAGAGAAAGGAACAGCGACGGGGAAAGAGAGCTGTGACGCTACCTTAACGTTGACCAGCAGTTCCCAGAGGTTCCGTGGGGGCATGACGATGGTGGTGTTGAGCTCAATGACGTAGCACTTGTCCAGAGCGATGTCATGGTAGGCAGTTAACCCCTGGCGACAGAGAAGGAACGACACAACATTAGGCAAGTCGACAGCCTGGCTGATCTCATGGGGTGTACGCGTTTCCGCCTCCTCACCCTGTGGAAGTCATGGATGATGTCAGCAGGGTCGCTCCCTCCAAAGTGGGGCACGGGCACGCTGATCTGCTCGTAGTTGTCGTCCAGGTAGATGCCCACGTTCTCCTCCAGCTCCTGTCTGCCTCTTTGAGGAGCGTACACAGAGCCCTCGTATCGAACCCTGCAGTGGAAAAGCCCCTCATCTTGGCTCTAGGTCAATGCACACGAGAAACCGTTAGCAGCGTTTATTGCTAACAATCATCTTCATTATCAGTCCATGCTACTACTGAATGTTTCACAGGCTCCGATTTGAAAAGAAGAATACGTGTGGCGATAACCAAATGCAAAACTCTCAAACGTACATAACACCACCGCCAGAGACGGTTCCACCAAGCTGAACGTTCACAGATGAGACTTCTAGATATTAGAGTGTTGTGAGACTGTCTGTACGTGGGAGGTACCTGGGGGATGAAGTAGTAGCGGTAGACGTAGATGGAGGCCAGCACCAGACCAGACATAAACACCACCAGGCCAAAGGTCAAACAGCAAAGGCCGTTCAGCGGAGACCTCCGAGGGTGTGGAGGCAGAACCCCCTCCTCATCGTCCTGACAGGAGTTGAAACAGAGACAGGGTTAAACCCACACAAAGACACACAAGCATCCTGACCTGTCAACCTGCTTTCAAACACACGGAGTCACAGTAAAGTGTTGATCACCCAACAGGACGTTCACAGCAAATATTCTACAGCCAAGTCAGAAGACCCGAATAAGTCAGGTGGGATTACACAAGGGGAGGAAAAAAAAAACATAGCAGCATCTCATGTAACTGCTCTAAGACGGACATATGGTTATTAGAAAGTGAATCCTGAGACCTGCAGCTATAGCCTAGTTACAGTAGGTGGAATAAATCTGCACATTTCAGCAGGGAAATAGCAGCTTGGACGGCAGACGGAGAGTTGCCAAAGTGGTTAGTAACACGACAGTTCTGAAACACTGAGTAATTCCCTGCTGGTGAATTACTCAGGGCGAGCTTTGCAGATTCAGCTACAGAGCAAACAATTCTTATCTGGCTCTTAAGTGTGAAATGTCCCTGATGTTGCGACTGCCCGGGTATGAAAACGTCTCACAGAGCAAAAATCTTGCCATGACGACAACCAAACTAGGAGATGCAGTGTGCTGACGAAGTGGCAGACCACTCATTAGTTTCACTGCGTTCCCCACTAAGACAGATAGCAACCAGCATCCTCCTCTACGGATTGAGATTAGGATCTCACAATGACCTGTCTACATGTCCACTGAATGTTACTTCAGATGCAATGGCCAGTGGGGCACTGACAATTTACACATTGTTTTATGAAGATGATTTGTAACCTGAAAGTAGTTTTAGTTCATTACTGTCTGTAGGGATAGGTGAAAGCATAATTGACTGGATTTGAAGCAGCCAGAGGCTGAGGAGTTAAGCTTTCCTAGAACAAGGATTTGTAGACTGATGCCTGTTACCACTGCCACAGAAACGCTAATGAACGTGCATGACAGTTACCTCGACCTGCCATTTTGTCTACGTTTCTGTGTTGGTTACATTATTGTCAAGCATTTACATTTGCTAAGAGATTTGCTCTTCGTAATCCACTGCAAAAAGTATCCTATGTTTAGACAAGAAAATAAGGCCTAATCACTTGATCCTTCCGGCTTTAGAGTCTTGTGGTGATATTCGGTAGCAAAAGTGAATGCAACTCTAGTGCAATGCTAATAACATTGCGTACATTAAAAACAAACTGTAACATTAGCCTGACTTTTTTTCTAGTACACCTTTGTTCAGGAGGTTATTTATTTCGCCAAACACTGTACCGACCACTCCGTAAAGTCAGTAACACGCACAACGTCTCGTAAAGTAGCAACGGCTCTTCTATCTACTGCCAAATAAAACGTTATTGGTGTAGAATATACGTGAAGGAGAGATCCACTCCAACTGAAACACCCGCGGACAACAGAACAAACAACAGAACGACAGCCAGTTGTTAGCTAACTAGCTGGGTATGTTTTATGGAAGGGCAAAGCGATAAATTATTTGGGAACCAACAACAAATGCATTGTTAACTACTTACCATCGGATGGGGTATGAGAATTTCGGTCTTGTCGCCATCATTCTCCTCCTTCTCGACTTTCTGTCCCACGACGGACTGGAAAGTGATCTTGACCATGTCTGTTATTGTCGTCCTAAAGGTCAGGTGGGTTTCGTTTATTCTAGCTAGTAACCGCTAGCTAGAATCTATTCTGTTGTTACTGATACAATGTAGCGATTTGTCTCAGTCTACCGGAAGTTCTGTTTTTTTTTTTTAGCTCGAACGTCAAAACAACGCACGGGCGACCGAAATTTGATGTAGATTATGAACTTGTTTAAACATGTTTCATTTCTGATATAACATTCTTTGGTGGCACAGTAACCTACCTTTACAAAAATGTCTTAGACTTGTCCGGTGGTATGTACGTAGTACATGTGGAATATTAACACCTGCTGCTATGACAAGAATACAACAGTAAGGTCATGTGGTACTGTAGAACAATCATTTTTATTGTGTGGTACAAAAAAATGAATGTGGTACATTATCACAGAAACAAAAATCATGTGGTATAATATCATAAGAAACATAAAATCAATTTTTTATTTTAATTAAGGTGTTTTGTAAAGATGTACAGAGGTTAGCAGAATACTGGATCATAATATATTAAGAGACAATGAATAAAAAAGAAGGATGTTTTGTGCCTTATTATACTTTTATACTTAATCAAATGTATGTATAAAGCCCTTTTTACATCAGCAGTTGTCACAAAGTGCTTTTACAAAACACCTGGCCTTAAACCCCAAGGAGCAAACAACAGTAATGTTGAATTTCAGTGGCTAGGAAAAACTCCCTAAGAAGGCCGAAATTTAGGAAGAAACCTAGGGAGGAACCAGGCTCAGAGGGGTGACCAGTCCTCTTCTGGCTGTGCCAGGTGAACATATTAAGAGTACAAATTGTAATAATTAATAAATGCATGTGGGCTGAGTCCAGAGTCTATTTAAACCTAATCCAGGTCGGAAGCATGACCAGATGGACAAGGACAGGCACAACATGGGGGAGGGGGGTGGGGTGGTGTTAGCACAGTGGCAGCTGAAATCGTCAGGTATCGTCTTGATCTGCAACACAACCAGGAGGACTTTGGACAGGGACAGCAACGGGTCTTTACAGCCTGGTACTCCAGAGGTGTGGGCCAAGACCTCATGTCCTCCTAAGTTTAAACAGGGCAGGAGACAAGGAAAATTTTGATCTTAGATCTACAAGGATTTATAGTGGAGAAGGAGAACTGACCCTACTCCCCCAGCACAATAATATAGTAGCATAAGATCTTGGGGCTGAGACAGGGGGGTCCAGTGACCCTGTGGCCCTATCCGGGGGAGGCCCGGACAGGGCCCAACAGGCAGGAAATCAATCCACCCACATTGCCAAGCATCAACCAAAGGGACACCCACCAACCGCAACCACCCTGAATGAGGGACGTGTATTTCCAGCAGAGTGCAGCCCAATTGGACAAGTGCGCAACAGAGAGACAACAACAAGCCAGTGACTCCGCCCCTGAATGGCATTGGAGGGAGGGCATCCCAGTGGCGAAGAGAGCCCACCTGGTAAGACAGAAAGGGAGGACATATTTATATACATGCTTTAAAAATAGTGAAATGTTACAATATAGTCATATATTTTATTACATCAGCTATTCAATTTTAAATTCAATCCAGATTTATATTTTAAATTTAATTTATATAAAAACATACAGTATACAATATTATATAACTTTTTAGTTAAAACCATTTGGACTAAATAGTTAAACACAATAACCCCCCAGAATAATGTGTTTTATGAAACCAAAGGTTGTTTTTAATTTCCACAAATTCCACAAATTCTTAGATATTCTAATGAATATCTAAGAATTTGATTGAGTGCCAGTCTGTGCCAATGTGGACATCAGATTTAACCTCTCCATAAAAGTTTGTTCATTTTAATGCTTTTTTGTGAGGACAATGCTATAAAGCCAGATAAAATACACATGAATGAAGTGCAATTTGCATGCTTTTGGTTGAGGCTTTCTTCATTACAAACACAATTATCCCGCACAGAAATAATGTGCTTTATGACACCAAAGGATCCGTTTTTAAATTTGACAGCACTGTCAAATCTGCACTTTGACCTGAAGTAGGAATACATATAGTGTTTGATAAGGATTCTGCTGTGGTAAGTTATGTTGAAATTTTTTAAATGGCTGTGTCAGAATTTCATTGAGTGCCAGTTTGTACCCAATGCAAACATCTTTAAGTTCACCTTTCTGGAAAAAGGAAAACTCTCCTTTTAATGCCTTTTTAGGGTGGACACTGCTGCCCTTCCATAGACGATGTACAAATTCCTGTGTATAGCCTTGTGTACCTTGGAGGTTTTTTAACATTCTAGGGATGCTTCGCTACAACAAAAATGACTTTGTGATCTGTGAGGGTACATGTTGCGTACCATGGAAAAAAAATGAGAAGATGCTTGTTATTTATTTGCCTCAAAAGAAAATGCAGATGCTGCCCAAAGGGGACCCCAGTTCTTTACATTGTCAGATAAATGTCTTAACTGGTGGATATTGAATGAGACGTTATTTTCCATATAATGATACTGTTTTGATGACAGATGTCTTTAGCATCAGACTTTTCCAACATTTCTTTAGTCACCGTTGGTTGCAAAAGAAAGTGAACCGAAAAAAACTAGTAGACACCAGTGCTGATAGTGCGGACTTGCTAACTCACCAAGCAACATGAACATGGAATAATAAAGCAAAAACGATTTCCATTCTATAGCTTCCCAATATTGTCGCTCACTGAGGGATCGTGGGGCATAGCTAATTTCTCTTGGTTGCCTTATGGATAGCAGTTTTGGTTTAGTATGTTCACACGTCTACCTAAGTACCATGGGGTCAGATGGTATCGAGGGTCTAACCAAAGAGTCACCATCTGTTTCACCACACCTAGCAGTGCACAATGCATATTGTTGGGCACAAAGCCTTTCACTATTTTAAAGAGAGGGAGAAACAGTAATTGGCATGAGCCATTAAACCCATTCACAGAAGCTTGTCGGGCAAAAGCTGTAATGGAATCTTCTTCCCACTGTGCTTGAGTCCTTGGTTCAGGCTCAGGCAAAAGACAAGGTTAAGTACGGACATGTCCGGCTCCTTTACTGACTGTTTCCCCAGGATGCACACACCAGTCACACCCAAACTTTCCATTAAACTGGACTGAGTTTTTAATTCTGGGACAAGCAAAAGAGTCACAAGTATGTGGTAAGAAGAATGCCAGAGAGTGGATGACTTAATTTGTAGCAGCACACTTCCATGAGAATCCTTTCTCTGCAAGGATCTCTGCCTCCTGAATGATCTTACTAAATATGGGGTCAATAGCTGGCTTGTGTTTTCCAAACTGCAGCGCATTGAAAAGAACATGCTTTTTCCGAAGTTCTGGAGTGAGTTCATTTACCACAACTTGAACTGGCCAGATTGAGTACCCTGAAGACTTAAAAACGGGTACTCCATCACAGTTCCACAGCAAAGTTAGGCCGTTGGATTTCAGTTTCTTATTATGAACCAAGTTCTTCATCTCTGTCTCATCAAAGATGTCTTCAAGGGCATTTCCATCTTTGGGTTTGCATTTGTCAATGAATGGATCTGTAATGTGATTTTCAAACAAGTCTTTAAGCTTTGATGTGATTACAGTTTGCTTTGCATAGTTCATTAGGACAATCCCATAAATCAATATTACTGATGTTGAGTACTACATATGTGACAGTAATAACTCATTTCTATCTCCTCTGTGACCTTGGAAAACCTGTTGAAACAAAAACCTGGAAGACGGTAGTATACCTGGTAAGAGTATATTTAACAGAGAAAGCATCTTGAAGCATCTTGACGTGCAACACCACTAATTCTGTGCTGCAGGACAAAGATAGTAATCATCAAATTAGCCTGCTCAACAGTGACATTGGAGGCAGGGTAGATGGCTGTAGCATTTTGACCATTCTGTGGTGAGCAATAATAAAATATCCTGTTGACACACAATTTTAGACACAAATATTATTCCTTCTAAAGTAATTATCAATGATAGACTGCTGAGTTCAGATGTGTGGTCATTACAAGTTGAGGACAAAAGTATGAGGAGAAATTTCAGTTGCAACGTATGATTCAGCCATTGCAGACATTTAAGCTAATTTCTCAAAGAACCTACTTCTTTAAAATGGCTGATGCACTCTGGATCTCAGCCCATCTCACTGATGTTGTTGAATTCTTCTGACAGTTCAGAAGTCTGCTTTTGGTGCAATAGACAATGTGTTTAGTGTTTCTGAACTACTGAACTGTGCGCTAGGAAGGCACTTTTTCTCAATACATAAAAAAAGGCTTGACTGGGAATGTTTAACAATGGGGGATTTTGTTTATTCTATTTCGGTTTCATGCAATCTTAGTCTGAATGAAACTGGTAATCCATATGAAAATCCTTCAATAGCCTAACTTCTACCTCATCCAAGGCATCCACCCTAGACATCATATAAAAAGTATTTGCTATAAAATTTGCAATTTGAAGTAATTAGCAGACTTCTCTAGTTTTGCATTTTGCTAGTGTCCTTGTCACTACTGGTAGCATGAGGTGGTACCTGCAGCCCATTCAGGTTGCACAGCTCCTCCAGGATGGCACATCCATACGTGCCGTCGCAAGGTTTGCTGTGTCTCAAGAGCATGGAGGAGATACCAGGAGATGTGCCGTTACACGAGGAGAGCTGGACAGGGCCAAAGAACGGCATCAACCCAGCAGCAGGACCGGTATCTGCACTTTGTGCGAGGAGGAACAGGAGGAGCACTGCCAGTGCCCTACAAAATTACCTCCAGCTCACTACTGGTGTGCATGTTTCTGACCAAACTGTCAGAAACAGGCTCCATGAGGGTGGCATAAGGGCCCGGCATCCTCTAGTGGGACCTGTGCTCACAGCCCAGCACCATGCAGCTCGATTGGCATTCACCAGAAAACATCAGAATTGGCAGGTCCGCCATTGGCGCCCCATTCCCTTCACAGATGAGAGCAGGTTCACACTGAGCATATGTGACAGAGGTGAAAGAGTCTGGAGACGCCATGGTGAACATTATGCTGCCTGTAACATCATCCAGCATGACCGGTTTTGCAGTGGGTCAGTAATGGTCTGGGGAGGCATATCTTTGGAGGGTCGTACAGGCCTCCATGTGCTAGCCAATGGCACCCCGACTGCCGTTAGGTACCGGGATGAAATCCTCAGACCCATCGTCAGATCTTACACTGGGGCAGAGGGCCCTGGGTTCCTCCTGGTGCAGGACAATGCCCGGCCTCATGTGGCCAGTGTGTGTAGGCAGTTCCTGGATGGTGAAGGGATTGATGCTATTGACTGGCCCTCACGTTCCCCAGACCTGAATCCAGTTGAGAACCTCTGGGACGTTATGTATCGCTGCATCTGATGCCGCCAAGTAGCGCCACAGACTGTCCAGGAGGTCTCTGATGCCCTGATCCAGGTCTGGGAGGAGATCCCCCAGGACAACATCCGCCGTCTCATCAGGAGCAAGCCCAGACGTTGTCGGGTGCATACAGGCACGTGGAGGCCATACACACTACTGAGTCACATTAGGAGTTGCCATGATGAAATTCACGCAAGTTGGAACAGCCTGTGATTTTAATTGTTTACTTAGATTTTCGGTGAGAGTTTGAATCCAGCCCTCAATCAGTTGGTGATTTTGGTTTCCATTGAGCGTTGTTACATCATTTTGTTCTCACTGAATTACACAATGTAGAGTAAAGATTTTGATCTTTAATCTTTTGAGCAGTGTATGTCAAAACAGATGAACACTTTACATGCTGTTGCTTGCAGAACAGTAGGAAAGATATAATAAGAAACTTTACAAAAAAGTGACCCCATTCAAAACATGTTCATTATGCAGATTCTCAAATTGAATTGTGTCTATAACATGAACACGTCGAATCACATCATTTTCTGTAAAATGTATTTAAGCATCATGAACAAGACAAATAAGGCAAAAAGTGCAAACAAGATTGGTGCCAACAGGCTGAAGATGCCCTTCAACATAGGAGAAGCCCCAGAAAATGGATCCAAATCTGTGGAGGAAGTGAAGTGAACTGCAGAGGCTACCTCTTTAATCTTATCTATCTGGCCCTCTAAGTCCTCAGAGTGGTCAGGAATGTAGAAATAACAGGTCTCATTAAGTGCTGCACACACCCTTCCCTGCATCGCATAAATCATGTCCAGGCCCATACAATTCTGTAACACAACTTCACGCATGCTGTTGACTTCTTCACCTAACAATTACAGTGACGTAATTGTAGCATTGGCCAATTCCTCTATCTCCTCAGCTAACGTCTGAATATCATTAAGGGCAAAACCTAAAAACTCCTGAGTGGGTGTTGACTGTGGTCAGAGGGTAGGCCTCAGTGATGTACACCTATAACAGACTCCTGAGTGGGTGTTGACTGTGGTCAGAGGATAGGCCTCAGTGATGTATGTCTATAACAGACTCCAGAGAGCAGTGAACTACAATACCAGGAAGCACAAACCCCAGATAACATGTTCCTGTCCAATTTTCAGGCATCTTAGCATGAGCTCTCATTCCACATATCCAGTAGGTGTGGTTTAGTGTGCCCAGACTGATAAAATCTGTTGAATTGATCATAATTGTGCTTTTGCACTCACTTCTACCAACAAAAACACCATCCCCCTCAGATCTCAGAGGCTTCCCTTAACTAAGTAAAGTAGAGATATGGTGCAATCCTGGCTAGGTAGGGTCCAAATCCATGGAAACAGTGTCTGAGTCTTTTCACTTTGGCTGCTAGAGAACCATATGAACCTGATAACATAGCTTTAAGAGCCTAAGAAGATTGTCATTATCTTTCTGCCTTGTTGTCATGTAGTAATAGTCTCGCAACCAAGTTGCATTAAAGGGTACAACTATTTTAGGGATCCCTGTCATGTGAGATGTATGCATAAATACAAACATAACATTGTGTTCGGTTCTTTTTCCCAGCTACTCTATGGGCGTACTGTAATGCGATGTTTTGATGAGCAGATTGTACCTGTGAAAACACTACACCCATGAGAGAAGTAACTACAATCATGATGAACATCAGCCTATTGATAGTCTATAGCCAGTGGCAAACCGTGACTATTGGAGCTAGGCCCTCAGTTGCGGAAAAAGATCTGACGTCATACATATTGATAGAGAACTCGGCTGCCTGTGTTGTGTATACAGAGCGTGACTTGACACCTTTCTTTTGCACACCTATGTAGGAGAAGCAGTTCCTTGACAGAGTCAAACGGTCCTCAGCCATACTTTGGCTGTGGTTCACAAAAGCAGCACACACACACAATGGTTGCAAATATCGATAGCAGGAAATACATTAGAAGAAAATATGGTTGCATCATTTCAAAGGAACATTTCATCGTTACGTACACTCACTGTAAAAAGCTAGCCAGCTACCTAAGCTCAAGCATGAGAAAACAAGACAACTATTGGCTCTGAATTTGTGATATATACTTAGGACCTCTAGAGGGCCTTGAGGCATCATACAACAGACTTTGGAAGTGAGGTTCCGGATGCAAAATAAAAAGGATTCCATGCGGACTTCAAAAAGGGCCTTGAGGAAGAGTGCTGACTAAGGAGGTTAGAAATATAGGAGGGTGCTGATCCATGTAGCGCATTAAAAACAAATAAAAGAACCTTAAAATCAATCCTATATTTAACAGGTAGCCAGTGGAGAGGCCAATACAGGAGTGATGCTCTCTCTCTTCTTTGTACCGGTTAAAAACCTAGCAGCTGCATTTTGGACAAGCGGAAGGCAGGACAAGGAAGACTGACCGACTCCCATATACAAAGAGTTACAATAGTCCAGATGGGCAGAAATGAACGCAAGAATAACTGTCTCCAAATCCTTGAAAGACAGAGTGGGTTTCAATTTGGAAATGGCCCGGAGCTCGAAAAAGTTACCTCTGACAACAGCGTTTACTTGTTTATCAAATTTGAGATCTGAATCAGAAATTACCCCAAGATTTTTTGCATAGCTATGTACATTGATGTATAGAGGCCCTAAGTTATTAACAATAACTCTGGTGCAGTGTGTGGGTCCAAATACAATAACATCTGTTTTTGTGTTATTTAATTGAAGAAAGATTTTAGCTAGCGAGTATTTTATGTCTCTAAGACAATCAGAGAATGATTTCAGGGATTTATTGTCATCAAGTTTCAGGGGAAGGTACAATTTTGTGTCATTGGCATAGCAATAGTAAGAGATGTTATATTTCTGAAAGATGGTACCCAAGGGAAGCATATATAATGAGAATAAGATAGGGCCTAGGTTAGAGCCTTGAGGTACCCGACAGGTGATTGATGCAGAGGAGGAGGAGAAATACCCCATCTTTGCAGAAAATGTCCTGTCTTTCAAATATGAATTAAACAGCTTTAGAGCAGTACCCTGAATGCCAACTTCTAGCTTAAGACAAGAATGATGGCATGATCAATCATGTCAAAAGCAGCACAAAGATCAAGAAGAATTAAAATAGCAGTTTCCAATGTCCCTAAACAACATTAATCATTTAACACCTTAATCATTTAACACCTTAGCTGAAAATCATTTAACACCTTAGCTGATTCAATGCTATGGCGTGTCTTAAAATCTGACTGGAATTTACCCAGAATATGGTTTTCATTTAAAAAGAAGGAAAGCTGGGAAAAAATAATTTTCTCTAGAACTTTTGATAGGAATGGCAATTTTGAAAATGGATGGAAATTATTAAGAACAGTTAAATCAAGATTAGGCATTTTAATAAGGGGCTGGACCACTGCATGTTTAAAACATGATGGGACAGTGCCATTGATGAGGCAGCTATTTATTATGGACAATATATTGGGACCAATAGTGTCCAGCACTTCTTTAAAAAGATGTGAGGGAAACGTGTCTTGGGGGCAGGTAGTAGGCTTCATGCGTGAGACTACGTCTGTCACATGTGAAAGAGATACAGGTTCAAACTGGTTAAAAAGAGCAGAACATGTGGCTAAATCAGAGGTGTCGTGATCTGGAGGTAAGATGCAAGAGCTTATGGCATCGATCTTGCCAGTGAAGAAGGTCAGGAAGTCTTCACAAGTCTCAGGAGTTGCATCAGGAAAGTAGCATACAATTCTGTAACACAACTTCACGCATGCTGTTGACTTCTTCACCTAACAATTACAGTGACGTAATTGTAGCATTGGCCAATTCCTCTATCTCCTCAGCTAACGTCTGAATATCATTAAGGGCAAAACCTTAATGATATTAGTAGCAACCATGTGTAAAGCCTCGTTTATCGCAGTAAACAAGACTTTATGATTATTTGAGTTGTTGGAGATAATATCTGAGAAATATTTAGCTTTTACTGCTTTAACAGAGAGCTGATATTAAATTAAACAATCTCTCAGAATTTCATATGACACTTGCAACTTGTCCTTTTTCCATTTTCTGCACTCCTGTCTGAGATAAAGCTAGTTACCAGTTCTTATTTGTAAATCGGGAGGTCCCGGAAAACACATTGGGGCACGCAAGAGACAAGGACCCGGTTGGCAAATCAACGCAAATAAAGCACATCAGTGGCACAAATAGTGGACAACAAAAAGCTAAAACTTTCACAATCTTGTCAGGCATAACTGAGGCTACATGAGGCTACAGGAATAGGCAACTTTATGAACTCTAATTACTTCTAGCGGAATGTTTACAGTGCAAAGTGAACACAGTGATGGAAAAAGACAAGTCATGCGCAGCAGACCGGATCTGTGAAAAGTAGGTGCTGGAACAAACAGAGGAAAATCTGAGAGGTGCTGGATCTTGTTCCAGCAGGATCCGGCACTAATTAACCACTGCTAGTTACCAAACGAAGTTATGCTAACTAGTAGCTTCCCAGCGTCAGTGTTTGCACGCTCTATGAGGAGATAGGACAGGTGAATTGTATTTAGTTGGTGTTTGGACACTACAGAACGCAATGTTTGATGGGATAAGTAGTTAACCCTCCCTCTCTCTCTCCAAAAGGTATATATCCTACTTTATTGCTCTAGTAGCCAAATAGTCTGTAATTAAGGAAAGGACTGGAGCTCCAGATAGGAATGAGCCCTACGCACAGTGCAATCACAGTCTTAGTTACAGGCCTGAGCCTATGAGGGGGGACTCTCTGGCCGGTTCACTGCTCCGTTAGGAAACTGACCCAGAGTAGGTAGGTGACTTTGGATTTGCAAAGAGACAGACCAGAAGACAGGGGATGGGTTTGTACAGTCCAACAATAGATGGTCATCACCACCTGTGGAGAAAAACAAGAGAACACAATTGATAGTATAGGTGTTTTCAAATCTATCAATGAGTTATTAATCTCACTGATCACTAAAGGTTGACGTTAGCAGCATGTGGCATGAAAGATTATCAGGCCCTGATCCACTTTCATGCTTCTTCACCCAAGATTGGCCCTGGATTACCTAGTGTATTCAGATCTTTAATCTCCAGGCTCTGTGTCTCCTCATGTTGAATAACTCAACAGTGACACATGTATCCATCTAGGTTTGCCCTGTACCTTAACATCAGCTCTAGTCCCAAGCAATACCTGATAAAGACCTAATTTCTTCAAAGGACCTAACCCTGTAGTCTTATGTGTAGCTCTATCACTACATAAAACTGTGGGTAAAGCAACTGGCCATGCTATGCCAGCCTGATGCGTTTTGGATAGCCTGAGGGTGATATGGACAATGTAGCTGCCAATCAATGTTCACCAGTCTGGCAACTTGACACACTCTCCCTGTGAAAGGTGTTCCTTGTTCGGAGTCCAGCTGAATCAGTAATCCCCATCTTGGAATGACTTCTCTGACCAAGATCTTTTCTTTGTGGTCTGCATTTCTTTTTTTATCGAAAGAAATCTTGAAAACCAGTCAACAATGATCAATTGCTAGTTGGATAGGTAACCAGAGTACATCCAATAAAGCCTTTACTTCTGATCTGTTTTTAACAGGAATTCCTAGTGCAGTCACAAACACTTTTCCAGATCTGTTTGAAGTCGTGTGTTACACCCAAGGCGTATCTTGAATCGGTGTCGATGGTTGCCATTTTCCCTTCAGCCTGTTTACATGCTTCTGTTAAAGCCACAATGTTCTGTCCAGTGTAGTGACCACCCATCCCGCCTTCCGCACTCCCCCCTCCACAATGTTCTGTCCAGTGTAGTGACCACCCATCCCGCCTTCCGCACTCCCCCCTCCACAATGTTCTGTCCAGTGTAGTGACCACCCATCCCGCCTTCCGCACTCCCCCCTCCACAATGTTCTGTCCAGTGTAGTGACCACCCATCCCGCCTTCCGCACTCCCCCCTCCACAATGCTCGAGCCACCTGTATATAAGATCAAATCTGGGTTGTCCAAGGGATGGGATTTCGTAAACTCCTTGGAAAACTGATCCATGACCAGTTCACAACAGTTATGATCAAGCAATATGGCATCCTGTGGGTGTGGCCATGAGTGTGGCCGGGTTGGAGGGTGCACATCTTTGTTCTCCTTATGTTACATGTCACTATAATTCAGGAGAATACCAATGTGAAGTCAAGCTGCATGATGAGATCTAGGCCAAGAATAGGTTCTTCAAATGGCCCCACCCACATGTTGGATTCAGTTGTCTATGGTCCAGTAGAAATAGTTAATGGTTTGGTTGGTATCATGTTAGTCTTCCCCCCAACTCCCGTTGCATTCTTCGTCTTACTGATGTATTGTGGTGTTAGATTCTGTCCACTTTTGATCCACGAACAAAATTAATGCAACCGGTAGTCAGGGGAGAATGTTTGTTTAGCATGAATCCAAGATGTTGATCTTCCATAGTTCTTACATGTTCTCCAATAATTACAAAGTTAACACAGTCTTTTATGCTAATACACATAGGAGGCGGTCAGTGAACATAGCCAACCATTACACAGTCCATTATCCTTCAATAAGAAAGGTTTATCCTACATGCTACACTTGTATGGTATGTTCCAACCTCCCCTATGGTCCATGGGTCTATCAATAGAATCTATGATAGTCATGTGGACAGTTCCTAGCAGGAGGTGTGGACAGGGTGTGTGTGGCCTATCAGTAACGGCCACCACATCTTATCTATTGTGTTGGGTCCCACAGTGATGCACTCTCAGCAGTCTTCCTCAGTTCTGTGTGAGGATATATGTATGTGACCTTAAGACATGTTGATACTGGAGTCTGTAGCACAGACATTTCTCCTTTCATCACATCCAGTTGTTGTTTCCTTATCTTCTGACTTTCTTGCTCTTTTTTTCAGCCAATGCTCTCACACGCTCTCTTTCCTTCTTCGTGGCTTTCTCGTGTAACTCTACCAGTCTTATCGCAACTGAGTTCAGCCAGGACAAACATAACCAACCTGTTTTGCGAGAAGAGTTTGACAATCTCTGTATTTTTCCCCAGGCTGTTTGAATATCTGATAATTCAAAAATGCCATATTTTTACAGAGATAAGTCTTTTTTTTCTTTTTTTTAATGTCCTGCCGACATTTGTCTGATTGAAAAGTTTTCTTTAAATTGTCAGACAGTGAATTGATCATTTCATTTACTGTAATGGCAGGAGGGGTAGGCCTAACCCCCTCTTTTTCCGTGAATGGATTTTGCCACAGACGCCATTGAGTTAACTTCAAATTAGCCAATAGTACCGGAGTTATTATATTTATGCTATTTGAACAGCCAATAAGACCGGATTTTCTAAACAAATGCCACGCACTTGTCTTCACATATTGGAAACAGTATACAGTATACATTTATCTTTTCCACAGATACGTGTAACAGCTCTGAAAGACAGAAGACCATGTAATACTCTCAAGCTTTACATACAAGTCATAAACAGCAGTCAGAGCGTGCCTGACGTAACACTCTGGAGAATTATGTACACATCAGATACCCGTTTTTGAAAGAGCCACACAACTTCCCCCACAAATATGTGTACACAGTTATAACCCTCAGAGGGTGTCTGACGTAACACTCTGGAGGATTACGTGCATCAGATAACCATTTTCTTAGATTTTCTCAAATAAAGAATTTCTCCCACAAACATGTGTATCCGTATAACAGAAGGTACACTGGTCCATCAATACTAATATAACTATTGCTGCTGGCTTTAATTCCACTATCCACTGGCTTTAATTCCACTATCACTATAAATCAGGCATGGCTGCCGGATGAAATAACTGAGGAGGCATTTGTAATAAATGAGGGGCATATCTAATTCATATACCATTTGCCATGTTTTTGGGGAAACAAAACTGGGGTACACAGATTCTATCTGGTTCTCGGTGGTGTGAGACGGCGATTGACTCACCGGATGATTAAAAAAGTACCCCAGGAGCAGGATGCCAGAAGGGGGCGGGAATGGAGTATTGGCAGCTCTCCTGACAGTACTCGACTCCGTCTATGTCCTGGCTCCAGACTTAGCTGCCAACACGTGGAGAGTGTTCTCAGTCCAACTCAATCACCCTGCCAGACTGTTAGATCTCCATATTTTTAACCATTAGTTGTTCATGTAGATTTGCACAGGTGAGAGACTGAATCATGGTTGGTTCAGCAGTCTCAGTACATGTCTCCAGATGATACAATCACAGCTCTAGCCAGTGTTTCTCTCTCTCTGCTGAGAGAACCATTGAACAGTTGACAATGCGATAGCTTGTGTTATAAAGCAACATCCCAGGATGGCCGTGTTTAGTGCCTTATCCGTCTCCATGGAAATGGAGGAATCAATGTATGGTACAACTGAACAAGGAATGCCAAGCCTTTAGGAATAGTGACAGTTATATCATACATATACATGTAACTAACATCCCTTGTCTCCCTAATTAAAACTAATGATACCCCTTGGTCCCAACACTAGGATTGATTAAATCAACCGTTATTACACTATTGAAATGTCTATGGTCCAAACAACAATATTCCCTTTAAAAATAACAGGTTCTATTTCGGATCCCAGATTTCACAAAGACAAATCTGATTGTCCGACAGGATTTTTATTATGTGTTGGACCACTACTTAGATGCATCATCTTCCCACTGTGACACTACCTAAATTTAAGCAACTTCTTCAAAATGTATACTGTGAAAAAAAATGTTTTTAGGGTATTACTGAGGCACTATTACTGGAAGAGGTTTTACAGTTTGAATAGGAATCTATTGAGGTATGGAGAATCTCCAGCCTACGTTTTTCTCAATGTTGTATTTTGGTCATATTTCAGTGGATTTTGAAAGGTTTTCAGACATATTTTTAGATGTCAATATATGGTCTAAGACAGGTCTAAAAACTGTTATATACAATCACAATCAAGTCTGATTATTATGTCTGACATCCTTGTTTCTGAAATTTAACAGGTGTATGACTCCTTAATATTACTTATACAATGCTGTCCTCGTGCAGCTCACAGCAGCATTGGTCACTACAAGTCAAATACATAATGGTTGCCTACTTGCTAATATCACTATCCAGTTACTGAAAATGAATGACAATGGTGAAATTATTACACAAAATTGATATAGTATGCCCTTCAGATTAACTTGCAAGATGAGAAAAATGCTACAATCTCTAGGTTCAAATAGGAAGATTACATGTCAGGTGTCTTGTAATTAAAAAAAAGTTACACTCATTAAAATAAATTTATATTTCAGATTCTTTAAAGTAACCACCCTTGGCCTAGATGACAGCTTTGCCCTGCTGGCATTCTGTCACACAGCTTCATGAGGTAGTCAACTGGAAGGCTTTGTCCAACCCATGTAGTACAGTAAAGACCATTATTAAGAAGAGGAAGGTAAATGGCACAACCTGGATGATTAGGCTGTCCATCCAAACTGGATTACCAGGCAAGGAGGAGACTGATCAGGCAGGCTACCAAGAAGCCAGTAGCAACTTTGAAGGAGCTTTAGGGTTTTATGGCAAAGACTGGTCAATGTGTGCAGGTGACCACAATAGCACAAGCACTCCACAAATCGGGTGGCAAGAAAGAAACTCCTCAAAAAAGGCAACATCAAGTCCTGTTTGGGCTTTGCCAGAAAGCACATTGTAGATTTCGAGGACAGGTGGCAAAATGTGCTTTTTTCCAGGAACACAAAAGGATATGTTTTGCGAAAACCCAATACATCTTTCCACTCAAAGAACAACATGCCTGCAAAAAAGCATGGTGTTGGCAGCATCCTGTTATTGGGGTGTTTTTTTCAGGTTTTCAGGGTGTTCATTTATCCAAATAGGGTATTTTACTGTTTTTATTGTAATTCATTTAAATTACAATTAAAACAGTTAATGTTTTTTAAATGTTTTTTTCACTTAGAAAGTCACCACACCTTTGTGGGTTTCTGTGTGTAAATAAAGCTGAATAAAATCTGATTTTATGTGTTTTCATTTCAGGTTGTTATGCAACAAAACGTGAACATTTTGAAAGGTGTGGTGACTTTCTATATCTACTGTATGTGAAAGTCTGGTAATAGAAATGATTTGGTTTTTAGTTGCACTTTTCTTTCATGTATAACCTAACCTTTTTGAATGCCACCATAAGCTACATTTTAAGCACTTTATGTTTAAATATAATTTGTCCACAATAACTACAGGTTGTTTCATCAAATGCAGAAGAATCAGAAGAATCCATGAACGTTTGAATGATTCATATTCTGTACGGCCGTGCTAGAATGTCAACAGTCATTCCATATATGTTGTTCTTATCTTCTTTCACCACAGTCTTGCAGAGGCCTGAGACGATAATCTGCATGCTCGTCATCACCATTATCATCATCCAGTGGGTAGCATGGAAGCTCCCCCTCGTGTCACAATGTTAAAACTAACAGTGTTTGTTAACTTGACTTTCCAATGTGTTGTGTAACGTTGCCCCCTACTGGGCACAATGGGCTCAATACAGAACACACTTTGAGGATGTAATATTCACTCCCTGAATTGAGAGGACTCTGACTTCATGAATGTGGATATCTTGGAGAAATACAAAAAATAATTAAAACCAAATAGTGGCAAATACCTAGGGCAGATAGATTCTCCTGTGAATTCTACCAAGCCATTCAGCAATGTTCAGTTACAAAAGACAGAAGAAGGGCCATATCGAGTTCTAAAAAGATACGCAAGGTTTATTAAGAGAATTCATGCAAACATCTGTAGTTCCACAACTGAGCTATAAATAAGTATGTTAACCCTCTCTGAAAGGATAGCATCCCCATAACCTCGACAAAGCATTCAGAATGCCCACAGTCTGTCTGTTTTTCAACCTTCCCAAGTTCTTCCATGTCACCCGGCTATCTCCTCTCAATCCAGAAACTGAAATGGCTTTCAGTTTAAGTTTGCATCCATTACAAAACATTGGTGCATTCCTACAGAGCAACAAGTGGGGCCTCCCTCCCTACCTTCAGGTAATGGCTAATGCTTATGTCCTTACCAAAGCTCTTTGTTCTGCCACCTAAGGTATCCTGACTGTCCTACCCCTATAAAGGAGGGTAGTTCTTTGTCAGAACAGTCAAAACTCTATTCTGCATTTGCATCGTAATGGACTCAGCTTTCCCTTTAATCTAGGTCTGCAGTCTCTGCCCATTTTCAGAACAACCTCCAACAGGTGTCCCAACCAAATTGAACTTGAAGAATGCCAGGATGGATACGGGACCCCTCTTTGGGTGTCCCACTTAAGAATTCCTCTTAAAATGTACATGCTCAAAGTTTACAAAATACCTCATTATTTCAAGCTAAATTTCTGAATTTGATGGACAGCCATACCATTTTGGAGAACACTCACAATTTGCATGCTGGGAAGTGTTAATGCCATTAAGAGGGTGTTCCTCTCACTTCACCCATTTCAGAATATCCACATATGTTATAAACAATTTATCTGGGACTTCTATGAAAACATATAGGTAAAAAGCAACTGCTATAAATCCTAATTTGAGGGACAATTAGCTTTCTGGTCTGAAAAACCATGTTATCACATCTGGCTCTATAATGTCATCCAGCTTGTTTAGGATGGAGCATTGGAGCAAGTCCACACCAGTGAGGATCTATAATCACTTTGGTAACACTTTATTTCGATAGTGAAACTGAAGATGCTTTACAGACTGTCTACAGAATATCAATAACATTTGAGTTAACTATCTACTAACCGTAAACCTCATCCTATCCCTAACCTTAACCCTTTCCCTAAGCATTACCCTAACACTTACTGTAAACCCTAACCTTAACCTCAGCAACCATTTACTTTCTTTTTGATAGTTTTTTTTTGTTGATAGTATGAATGTCTGTAATCCATCTTCAGATAGACATTTTAACTATCAAAATAACCAAGAAGAAAGAGTGACAACCCTAGAAATATATTTAGATACAGTGGCTCTCAAAAGTATTCACCACCTGTGCACTTTTCCACATTTTATTAAGTTACATCAAAATAGATTTAATTAGGAGTGTTTGCCTCTGATCAGCACAGTCCATAATGTCAAAGTGAAAAATTAAATCTACAAATTGTTTTAAATTAATTACAAATATAAAATAGAATACAATTGATTGCATAAGTATTCACTCGATTTAGTCAAGATTTGGTAGACGCACCTTTGGCAGCAATAATTACAGCAATGAGTCACAACAAATGAGTACACAACAAATTATGTGCATTATTATTTAGAAAATTGGGTAACCTCCATCAATATGGTTTGAGACCTTTGAACAGCAATTTTTTAAATTCTTAACACTTTCATTATGATGTACTAAAACTAAAAGTTGATCTATCTGATAACTACTCACACACAGGTAAGCATGATTGTGGCTAAGTAAACGTTAACCAAATGATTGTAATTATCAGGCTAAATATAGAGTTTAATCATTTTCAGTTGTAAAATGTTCTATTCATCAATTTATATTTTACATCTTTCAATTTCATTAATGTTGCTGACAAGATATTATTTAATTGGGGCAGGACTTAATGAAACAGACAATGACCATTTCCTGTGTCATTTCCACTGTGTATAATCTAATCATCTTGACAAAGTAATACACGGGTATCAACAGGTCTGCATGTTTTCTTCCAGTGATTTTGAGTTGCAGTCACTGTTATTTTGACATAAAGCTTTGTGTTATCTGCTGTTATACAGTGGGGAGAAAAAGTATTTGATACACTGCCGATTTTGCAGGTTTTCCTACTTACAAAGCATGTAGAGGTCTGTAATTTTTATCATAGGTACACTTCAACTGTGAGAGACAGAATCTAAAACAAAAATCCAGAAAATCACATTATGATTTTTAAATAATTAATTTGCATTTTATTGCATGACATAAGTATTTGATCACCTACCAACCAGTAAGAATTCCTGCTCCCACAGACCTGTTAGTTTTTTTTTAAGAAGCCCTCCTGTTCTCCACTCATTACCTGTATTAACTGCACCTGTTTGAACTCGTTACTTGTATAAAAGACACCTGTCCACACACTCAATCAAACAGACTCCAACCTCTCCACTATGGCCAAGACCAGAGAGCTGTGTAAGGACATCAGGGATAAAATTGTAGACCTGCAGAAGGCTGGGATGGGCTACAGGACAATAGGCAAGCAGCTTGGTGAGAAGGCAACAACTGTTGGCGCAATTATTAGAAAATGGAAGAAGTTCAAGATAATGGTCAATCTCCCTCGGTCTGGGGCTCCATGCAAGATCTCACCTCGTGGGGCATCAATGATCATGAGGAAGGTGAGGGATCAGCCCAGAACTACACGGCAGGACCTGGTCAGTGACCTGAAGAGAGCTGGGACCACAGTCTCAAAGAAAACCATTAGTAACACACTACGCCGTCATGGATTAAAATTCTGCAGCGCACGCAAGGTTCCCCTGCTCAAGCCAGCGCATGTCCAGGCCCGTCTGAAGTTTGCCAATGACCATCTGGATGATCCAGAGGAGGAATGGGAGAAGGTCATGTGGTCTGATGAGACAAAAATAGAGCTTTTTGGTCTAAACTCCATTCGCCGTGTTTGGAGGAAGAAGGATGAGTACAACCCCAAGAACACCATCCCAACCGTGAAGCATGGAGGTGGAAACATCATTCTTTGGGGATGCTTTTCTGCAAAGGGGACAGGACGACTGCACTGAATTGAGGGGAGGATGGATGGGGCCATGTATCACGAGATCTTGGCCAACAACTTCCTTCCCTCAGTAAGAGCATTGAAGATGGGTCGTGGCTGGACTGTACTTTCAGAAGTACCAGCTAGTAAAGATAGCATATATATTGTGATGTCAATTTCTTTACAAGCTGATTATAAATACCAACATTCAACACAAGCTATATTCTTGCCAGCCACTTGCTGTTATGGAACTTCACTGGGGATCCCATCCTGATGCTGGAGCACTTTAATCAGCCTCTTCCAGCAGATGGAGCACTTTCACCTGCTTTTAAGGAATTGCAGATCTAATTTGCATTGACCAGTATTGCACTTGGTCAACCCTCACTCTCATGAATACTTTTTACCCAAAGTTCCATAATTTGAAATCACAACTAGACAACCTTTTCTTATATTTGATCTCACAGGGAACACAATTTATTCTCATATTCATGGCATTATCATTTCAGACCACACCTCCCTGTCAGTTATCATTTGTCAACACACACCAAACTAAACAGTGGAGATTTAACAATGCTCCATTGAGAAAAAAGGAGGGAGAAGTCTGAATTGAATGCCAGTGACTTAAACCCATTTCTTTCTGTTCAAATGGTATAGGTTGCCTTTAAGACAACATAAAGTAATAAGAAAAAGAAAACTATGTAATGGTGAAACTGAAGAACCAAACAAATTGTCTCCATCGTTTGATTGGGTGTATAATGACAATTTGTGGTCAGTTAGCATGCTTTCGGCCACTATCTCTCTGCTATCTAGATTTGGTGGCTCTTTTGGGCTTTACCTAAACCACAACCTACATATTTTACTAGTTAAGTTGACTGATAACATTCTAATTGACAGCAACAGACTGTGGAGAAATAAGTGTTAACTGACTTTGTGAAAGGAAAACAGATGTTCAACTTGCCAACTTGGGGATTCGATTTAGCAATTTTTTGGTTACTAAAGAGAATTTGGCCCATTTTCCTGATATATAGTTTATTCCTCTGAATCACCATACAATTTCAACTCACCTGAAAACAGCTCCATTCATTTGGAAACCACAAGACATGAGATACCTTGTTATAAAAAATCAACCCTTCAAGATATTTGATATAAATGGACCTGGTTTCTCTAAAAACAAATGTTAAAAAAATAGAGTTACAAATAGGTACTCTATAGAATGTTTTAATGCCTCATTAGCTTGTTTTACTCCAATGTGTCTAAACAATTAGTCTAGGAATACCATATAGCTTCTAAACATAGATAAAAACTATATCCTCTTAATTCTATTAATTGTAGCTTTTTACAAAAACACAGAACAAGTGGTGAGATGGAATTTCTGACTGGAAACATACACTTGAACACCCTTCCAACCGGTAATTACTAGTAGAAATCCCAGAGATCTAACCTGTTTCACATGCTGACCCCTATTACGTAAATACTTAACATGCTTTACGGTTATCTGCAACAAGAAATCAATCTCTCTCTGAATAGATTATGGTTTAAAAGCAAGACAGCTGAGTTTAGCATATGATTAATGTAGTTTGTTGGCCATAAGGCAATCAGCATTTCTTAGTTAATTCAGTACATTTGAGTGTAATTAGTCATTACAACTGGTATGGTCTATTAATACACCATTCCTTTTTAAACTAAGGAATCTTGGTCACAGAATGCAGCGTTGGTAAAAGATGGAGTGTGAAGAGACAGATGGTGATATCAAGACAACTGGGAACTCTGTAAAAAGACAATATAAGATTGCGATGTCAGTGATCTTCAGTGAAAGAGGGGCATTGGTTAGGGCCATGTTATTAATACATTGATGCATGAGGCAGAAAATAACAGACCTTTGGGTAGAAGTGGCAAAATGGGTGAAGAATAATCAAATAAAATGCATGCGTTTGTGATTTTCAAATCACACAGAGAAAATGACAATCAGCACCGACAAAGTGTTCAGTTTATTCCAAATTGTTTTTCCTTTATTTCTGTTTAGATCGTAGAGCCCAAACCTTTGTCATACTTCTGAAAGCTCTGACACGCTCAATTCGCTGGGACTGGAGTCAAAGATTAGATGTCAAACAGCATCAATGTAATTTCTAATTTTAATTTCTTGAAATATTTAGAGAGAAAAAATTCCAGTACAACATTGTAGAGTTTTTACATACCCAGTAGAGGAACATGCAATTTAAAGTGTGCATTGAAAAATACTGGGATTTAGCATACTGTTCACTGTTAGTATACACTATGAAATGGCTGATCAGTCATCTATTGGGATGCATGGTTGTGCTTTCAGTCAAAAGCACTTGGCTCAACATCACTCTGGCCATATGTTCACTGCAACCGGTCTGTCTAGCAGTACACATGTATGATATTCATATCATCCAATAAACTCCATCCCGGAAATAAATACTGCGATTTAAATGCCATATTTGCTCAGCCAGCAATGCTTTGCACAATGCTTTAAATTGTACTGGAATTTCACCCCCAATGATAAAGGCTCAAACTGCGGGGTGAATAGGGGAAACAGAATGTGCCAAATACTAGCAAATATCTTTATACGTCATTAACCCCTACACCACAAAAGACACGGTGCAGCAACCCCACACCACAAGAAAGGGGTGAAAATACAATAAACAAGAGTGGGTAAACTGAGGGGGAAGTGGGCAATGTTGTTATTCCCTGAAATCTCCACCAACTCCTCTGGATTAGATTTCAGTTGGGAGATATTGGCAACTCAGCACTCCACAAAAAGCACAACCACACAGGCTTCATCCTGGTTGGGTTAGCGCTCCCATTCCCTTCCCTACCTCACTCCCACCGTCCTGGCACCCCAGCATGTTTTAGCAGTGTGTACAAGTTAATCAAATAACAATGGAGAAAAAAAAGGAGGTTTAAGAAGAGATCTGGGCTAATACCAAGACATTCCTCAACTATACAAATTATTAATGTCCTATAGGTTAACAACATAAAAGCTGGCCCTACCTGGACATTATGTACAAATAAAAACCAGTCAACACTTCAATTCTGCAGTAAAATGAAATGCAAAATGTCAGATGCCCCCGCCCTTATGATTTTTAAAATTAATTTGATTACAACTAACCAGAAAACTTGATGTAAGGTAATATATATATAATATATATTCATGTCAATGTTTTAAAAAAAAAAAAAATCTACAAAGCAAAAAAAGGCATATGTACACATTCACCCTATCCCAGAACAAAAACCGAAACCCAATTCATATCTAGCATTTGCCCCAGACCATACGCTTTGTGCTGTTTTAAAACACCAATTGCTGGATGGTTCGGTGTGATGCCACTTAAAAGCACACTTTAAAATGCATCACTGTTGCTGCTGTATGATGAAGGCATAGATAAGAGTTATAGCTGGTACCACAATGCTCATGTGTTCTGTCTTCTGTTGCACTGTAACTACACAGAGACAGACTGGGAATGGCATCTCACCCAGTGTTGAGCCCCAAGTACAGCCATATCGCTCACATCTCAACAAGGCATTCAACCAACACGACAATGTTCACTTTGCTAGTACCTTTTCATCGTAAGGTTTATGCTAATATTCTAGCATTCTCTGTGTGTGTGTGTGTGTGTGTGTGTGTGCCAGGAAGTCTGCATAGAGCACAAATGTCATTTCATTGTTACAGTTTGTTTAAATGACCTTCACTCTGTTATGTTACCATCCACATGTATTAATGCGCAAGAAAGCAGCATCTATTATTTTCAACTTTAAAAAAAAAAATTCAAAAAAGAATGATCTAATGTCCATTGCATTAACAGCAGAATGAGCTTGAGACTTCTGATGACTTAATACGGGCGGGTAGTTTTTTGTTTCCTCAAATGGTTGAAAAAAATGATAACCGGAACAGCAGCCGCTGCTGAGTCCATTATCCAGACATTGTCTAGAATCTCTCCCCTCAGGCCTCTTGCGGGGCCGGCCTCTTCAGGTCTCTGATCTGTTTGACCAGGTATGTCTTTTCATCGTTGAACTGTTCATCCTCCGTCCTATCATTCTGGAACTTGGACAGGAACTCGATGAGTTTGGTCTGGTTCTTCAGAAGAATGTCCAAGATCGGTTGTGTCTTGTTGGGGTTGGCCACAAACACCTACCAAGTAAGGGAGACAAACGGTTACAATCCGTACTACTGAAAAATGACCTTCCTACTGAAGACTTGTTTTCTTCTTACCTTGAAGACATGGAAAGCCTCAAATTGGATGTTGCGGCTTTTGTCTCGAAGAAGATTCATCATTAATTTGAGGTTCTCAGGCTTGCTGATGTATTTCGTCATAATGGTGAAATTGTGTCGATCAAGAAGCAGCTCGCCCAGCAACTAGATTGTTTGAGTGAAAAACAACATGCGATTAGCTTACAGCTTGTGATATGTGACCAATTAGTAAAGGCAATGGTTGGAACGGTAAAAAATAAATATATATATATATATATATATATATATATATGAATAGATATATGAATAGATAAACCCAGTGGCTCTCAAAAGTATTCAACTCCCTTAGACTTTCCCACATTATAATGTGTTACATGAAATCCAAATATATTTTGACACTGATGATGTCAAAGTCAAAAATAAAATGTATGAGACAGGATGAGGTCACTTTTAGATAAGGTGATGTCAACTTTGGTCAAAATCCACTTAAATATTGAGAAAAACAAAAGACAATCATTGTCTGTCAGTTTGTTTCCATCTATAAACTCATGCAGAGATTCAGTAGTGTGATCATTGGTGATAACTGCCATCTGTCTGCTGGACAATGTAGGTACACAGACAAAATTGGAGCTGTCTCAGAATGGAGTTTTACAATGAGTTAAGACATGAAAATGACTATCAGAAGCCTATCCTACACCACGTATACTTCAAGAAAGTTGTTTAACACAACAGGAACAGGACCAGACACTCACCTTGAGGGATTGCCTTTTAGTCACATAGTTCTCTGAGTGGAGTAGCTTCTCGTATTCACTGAAGAACTGGAGGGGAGGAGAAAAAGACAATGCCAGAGGGATTGTCAAGTTACTATTTCAGATTGTATCAGCAACTGTCTCACTTAATTGCAAACTTGTGACAAGTAAAAATAGTTACATTCCTACACAGTGAGCTTTGTAATCAGTAGTAGCATAAAGGAGTTTTCAGTGCCATTACAAGCACTCGTGAGCATTTGCAAATTCACTTAAGCATATTTTGTGTGTTAATTCAGGTTTTGTTTAAAGAACACTGAACGTGTTTCAGCCAACTTGATTCGTCAGGGTTTTCTGGATAGCATTAGCAGAAACATTTTCGCACAGCCCCGAAAAGCTCCATAAGACTTCATGAGGTACTTTTTCAAACAAATTTTCTCAGAAGATGGACCTACCCTGTCATAATGCTGCTCCAGGAACTCTGCACTCAGGATCTTGTGTCTCGTTAGCAAGTCCTGGAAGGGGAACACAGACACTTACACCAGTGAAACTAAACAAACAAAACTACACACCATCTATCTAGGTCCCAAGAAACCCACAGTCATATGCAGGCCCAAGGAAGAACAGCAGCCATTCTAAGGACTCACTTTAAAAGTGGCAAACGCGTCTGAGGCAATGTCAAAGGTGGACATCTCCACGTATCTGAAGAAGTCGTAAAACGGTTCAGACCACAGGGTGATCTTGGCCAGCGGCTCGTGCCTGATGCACTCCCTCAGCATGATGCCACAGTTCAGGGCAATCTCTGGAGACTCGTATCTGCCGGGAACATTAAAACAGGAAGGAGGCATTCAGGTATTAACAGTGAATACTCCATACATCACACCCAGCCACGTACATGACGTGGAAATATGAAAGAGGACACAGTCGATGCCTCCAGTGTCTGTCAAGGTCTGCAATCTTCCCATCTCTTTAAAGTTGTCAGTTTAAAGAAACTGCTCTACACTCCGACATTGCTGGTGACAGTACAGGATGTAGTGTAGGTTTGTCACACCCGGGCTCACCCTTTGAGGAGCATGAAGAGGATGTTCTGCTGGGTGCAGAGGTACTCCACCGTCGGCGTCCGTGTCCCAATCTGACGCCTCAGGATGTTGTTGAAGATCTGAGCCACATCCTTTTTACCCTAGTTATTCAGACACGTGACACGACAAAACAGATGCTCTCAGAGGACGCACACCCCAATGAAACAAGGTTATAGATACAACTGAATTTCACAAAGAAATCTACAAAAAAAACTTTCAAACTGGCATTATTTCAAGCGGTGATTTCTAAAGAAAACGCAGTCTTACTTGGCACTTCTTCAATTCTAAACACGACGTTCTCAGACATGTCATGGTGAGAAACAGATTTTCCTATGATCATTACTGGGGTATTATGGCATTTAAAACAATACAAAAACATTTAAATTCAGCCTCCCCATAGAAGAAAGGCCAACGGACTGACAGAAGGATGTGGAGCATGCCAAAGAGGAAGACGAGATTCACACTACCACACTATGACTCAGGATGACAAAAACACACCAACTACTACACAGCACTAGCCAGGCATGGTGAGTCAGAAAATGTGCAAGTTAAAGAGACACGACGCCATTTCACTCCACCCCAAAGATACATGGCTAGTCGGTATCGCAAAAAAAAAAATCTCTCTCCAAGCAGAGGCTGACAAAAGGACAATGTTCTTTGTCTCACCTCAAAGTCGATAAGCTGCAGGTCGGCAATGAGGGTGCTGAGCAGACCGCTGTTGTAGAGCTCCTGGGCCAGCTGGGCGACCGCCTCAGTCTGCGGCTCCTTCTCATTGGTACCGTACAGAATCTCCTTCATCGCCACTAGGCTCTTAGACACTTCCTCTGTGGCCTGGACAAGCACACAAATTAGCTCTCTACGTAACATTAGTTAGCCATCTCTGCCTGTCACAGTCTATACAGATTTCCATGACCGTGCCCACACACACACCCAAAGTTGTCCTGAAATTGCTCTATGATACACTTAATTTCCTCCCACCAAATTTGTTCGGAGTGTTCCTGTTTCAGAACTCTGGGGCATTCTCCTCCTTAGTTTGGTCGTTCAGACTGGTGTGAACTGGTGACATTAAAAAATGTTTTTATTGGTTGTTTACCTTCTCAGCCTTCTTGTCAGAGATGTCATGTTTCTCTAACACAGTCATGCTGTCTTTCAGGTTCTTGACGATGTCCGCCGGCGACTTGTGGGACTTGCCAAATGGAAACGGCATGGCGGTGAGTTACCAGGAGCGACCAGTCCACCTATCCACAGGTAAAAGGGTGAAAAGATAAAACAACTGAACAGGATAATTGATGGAAGAGGGATTGGCAGACAAAGACTGAATGGTCAGACCAGAGATTTGTTAACACTGCAATCTTAGTAACGTCACTGAGAAGGAGCCAATCATCAGTAAGGCCCTATCAGCCCTCTCCCATGATCCCCCTGGGTTATGAGTTTACATAGGGACTATAATACAGGGCAGAGTTCGCCAGACTAACAAGACCGAACAGACAGACTCACCCATAATGACTTATTACCTGCCAATGTGACTCACAATTCATCATAAACCATAGATACAACATAGCCCATTGACTCAAACAGATACTATGAATCACACCACTAACAGACAATCGGTTATAGAGAACCAAGCTAAACAGAAATTATCATTTTCTCTTTCCTATTAGTGTTCTATACCAAGCATGGTGAGACAGGTGCTAGGCCTATTCGAACAATGACTGTTGACCTGGTTGGCTTACTGCAGCGGTTTTGTTAACTTTGGGACTATGCACAGTATTGATTGACTGACTGCACCCTATAGTGAGGTGACTTGGGACATGACTGATTGGTCAGTGTTAGTCAATGATTACAGAGGTAGAATGTCCTGTGCCCTACCCGACTCCAGAGGGACCTCTACAAGACCCGTCAACCCGTTCAGTTACAGAAAACAAAACGCACTTAGAACACAACTAAACCAGCTGTGTGCAAATAGAATGTCAGTCTCCACCAGACGTGATTGTGACACGGTCCGAATACAACGTCAATCAATTTACAGACCAAGAGGAAAGCTGCGTGAACCATTCATGGAAAATGAGATAGCTTGCTCTTGTGCAAAAATGTGACCTGGCGATAAATATTGGGTTGTTGTTTTTTTCTTGACATGCACAGTCCTTTATTGTAGTGGACCTTCACAGGATACACAAAAATCTATCACACAAAAACCTTTCACTACTCCGAGGATTAACCCATGGATTGTTCTTAGTAACTATATTTGAATAATAGCTTCCTGTTCATCTGTCAACTACCAATGTGGGTTAGAATGCTTGTCTAGACCAATGAACAGAAGGGTTGGACTTGCAGTTTGTTGAGCTTCTTAAATAGAACCTGCTTCTATTTCAGCGCCTGGCAACATAGAACAGCAAATGATTTAACATGTAAATGCATTTTGATAAAAATGTAAGGATACACCGATGTCAGCCAGCAATCGGTGTTGGCCATTTATAGGTAAAAATGTAATAATCAGTATCAACCAATTGCTTTAAATTTATTTCAGGCCAATTGTTCTTTCGCCTGAATGGGCACTCAATACGCTCCAATTATTTTTATGAAACCTTTCCTTAAGTAATTTGTCCTGTTGTTTTATTGATATTATTTATCTGTTGCAGTTTTGTTGATGAAGCGATCTATTGACAGGACAGATGACTGTCGGCAACCAACGGGCGATGAAAGTACAGCTACATGGCACTGGCTGCGAATCACTGTTCGTTTGACTGCTGTCCTGCCTCCAGCTACCTGTGCGCTCTGTGGTTGGTTGCACTGGAATATTAGGCTCTACGTGAGAGAAGTAGAACGCATCATGGTCCTTGGCCTCCGGTGCCATGTCCAACATAATGTAAATGGCAGCATGTCAAATCCTTTCAGCCAAACTATTATTTTCTGGCATGATGGAACACTGTGTTGACTAGTTACATTGCCTGAAGTAAATTCCCTTTTCTATCTGTAAATCATGAATCATTTGCGGGCATCATATCAAGACAAGTAAAGCAAAGATTTCATTTGTATTTTCCTTGGAAAGAAAGCTCATGTCTGCACTTAGTGGATTAGTGGATTAATTCAGGAGGATTAAAAAAAACTGCAGCTGAAAGTCAATGCACAAATCACCTTTCATCATAAATTTTTGTCATTATTTGATCAGTTAATTTACCCATGATAAACCACAGTTTTGATCCTCTTCTACACAGTCAGTGATGCTGAAGTGAGAAGCTCGCCAATGGAGTGTACCAAATTGCATCAGTGATGTTCATTTGCTCACTAATTTATACACCGGTAGGTATGCTTCTTAGCTATTAAAAACAGATGAAGATGGCTAATCCTTACTTAAGGAACAATATATGGTGTATAGGGGTAGGAAAATTAGAAAATTAAATTTCGAAATGAGGAAAAAGATCACAGGGTACTTACATAACATTTTACTAAGGAAAACAATCATACCTAGTAGTGGTGTGTCAATACAACGATTTAATGTAAAATCGCGATTCTTTTTTTTCACAATATTGTATCGATATTATGATTTCTAGAATCGATGTTTATTTATTACGTTGACAGCCGTCTTTTAAATTACTATAGCGGTCGCTGAACGGGCGTGTTTCTTTAACAATAATAGCTGTGTATATATTACAAAATCTACCTGATAAAAGTCTGTTACTGTATTGCTATGCATGTCGTATAATAAGAAACTAGAAAAGGGTATGCTGTCATTTGACTTTTTTGTTTTATTAATTTCCTTACTCAAAATGCTCGCGCCAAAGCGGCCACGACTGTTTACGTTAGAAGAGATTGTTCCTGCGTTGTTTGATGAGATGAGGTTAGAAACGTCCTTGAAAGCGATAATGATGTCGAGGTGAGTAAGAAATAAACTGGCTATAAGTTGTGTTGTCCATACTTTATGATGTGAAATGTTGGTAATATATTTTAGATGACAACAGCAACCCTGTCGTGATAACTTGATAGACAAGCACATCAGCTGTAGAGCTCTAATGGTCGCTTGCTCAGTCTTGTAATAGAAAGCGTTGTAGTAGCTGTGTAGCCGGCTGACTAGTTGGTTGTTTTCTCGCGTTTCTTCCGATTTCATTCAAATATGGAAAATGCCATTGCTAACTAGGTAACTAATTGTCCGGTTTGTTTCGTCTGTCTGACTAAAATAAAGTTGTCTGCCCGCAAATGTTTCGCTTGTGCAACAATAAGCTCTTACTTTCACTAGCTAGCCCAGAAGCAGTAATGTTGTGCTTCGCTGCCGACATTGTCACTTGAGCGCGATGATGTCCTGCATCTGCCAAAAGATGTACGCAACATACTTCCCTTTTATCATTTATAAAAACTCGTATGTCTTGTGCTTACTTTATTATCATAATATTAGCTGTACGGACCTAATTTGACTGCTGGCTCAATCTCGTCGCAATATATCGTTTTATGCAAACTTAGACGTTCGTTATTTCTATTGATTGTTAATGGGAGAAAAAATATATTATTCCAAGTTACATTAATGTGTTGTGAAATTAAAGAAGAGTATGTGCTCTTTAAAACAAAGTTAACTTGTAATTGTAATTATTGTTGTTTGAAATGTGTGAGAAAATGTGATTTATTTTGAGAATTTTCAGTAACCAACAGCAGCGTTCTAGAATTCTATTGGGGTTTAAATGGTTAAATTTAGAAGTTCTAAGTCATTTCAAATTGAGTTGTTGTTTTTTTTATTAGGGGTTGCCCATGCGGATTAGCTAAAGATTGTCCATTCAAGTATATAGCCTAATATTATTTGAGGTTTTCACTTACTGAAGTGAAAGTATCACTTCAGTACTTCAGTGCTAAAGTATCACTTCAGTGCTAAAGTATCGTGATTCAATTGTGATATTGTGATGTATTGAATTGTAACGTGTATCGTGATATCGTATCGCTTGGTACTTGCCCATACACACCCCTAATACCTAGTGCATTCAGTAACAGAAAATAAAACATCCTTTTGTTTTCAGGCAACTTGACCTATACTCTTCCTGCCTCAGAAGCGGCACACGCACACGCACGCACACACCAAAACGTGCTCCCAAAAGTTGAGCACCAAACAGAATTTAAGAAACATATAGCATAGATCTACTAATGTGCAGAAATGTGCTTTTTATGCATTGCCTTTTTCCAGTTACAAACCTGCAGATGAGATAAAATAGCTTTGCGATTGGCTCTGTTGTTTTTTTAATTACATAAAATGAGCACAAATCCATGGCACTAGTTGTGAAGGGCATTCCGAGGCTATTCAGTGAGCCGGCTCTTCTGGCTCTGTTCACGTGAAAGACCCAGCTCATTTGGCTCCTGAAAGGCTCTTTGTTTAAAACGCTTAAAAATAACCCCAGAACAATGAAAAGTGCAAATCACCAGGCAAATAGTAGGCTAGAATTATGTTCAAGCCTGAAATGCACAATAAAATAGGTTACCTTTCTTCTTACCTTTCTAAATTATCAACTTTTTTAGCTGACATTACCCTACTGGAAAAATGTGCATGGAACAGAGATGCACCATGGTATTTATTGTTTCTGCAGTGAGGATGCACAGTGAGGATCTGCAGTGAAACTAAACATTTTTAATGTGGCAATTAATATCAGACTTAAATTAAATAAATGTAATCTAAAGAAGGCTAGTTTTGATCACTGAGACGATATTCAAAAACTAGAAACAGTGAATTGATACATTTTCAGCAATTTATATCTTGAAGACTAGCCTTTCTATGGAATACCAGAACTTATTTTTGCCAATATGGGAGGTAAAACTTCATTCAATAATTTCACAGTGTATTTCAGGTGAAATCAAGGAATTTGGATGTTAACAGAGGCCACCAAAATAGAGCTTGTTTGGCCACAATCCTGTCTAAATGCCAAAGGGGAGGTCTAACTGGCAAACCCATGTACTTAGGGAAAACACTAGCCTAGATTCCAGTAGAAAATGAATGTTATCATGTTTACTGAAGACCAGTTAAGGTACACACCACAAGCTTAGTGGAGAATGAGGTGGAGTACCTGCCAGTCCGCTTTGGCAACCAGTTTCCAGCTGATGGGATCTTCCTCTGACCTCTGAACACAAACTCTGACGCAGTCTGTTCCAGACTCTGCCCGTTCTTGGCATGGGATCCACATTTAGAATTAGATCCCAGCACTGGGGCCAAGAATACAACCAGCCATCCAATCACTAAAGCAAGAACTAGCCTGCTCACATGCCATGGGCTAGAACTACCCAGTCAAAGTTCAACCATTCTAAAATGCTGTTAACGCAGACCCAAATAATGTTGTTGACTTGTCCTGTATTGGGGGCCAAAGCAAAAACTGAGTGAAAACCAGAGCTTGTATCACAAACAGACCGTTTTACAAATACCATAGAGGATTGGTTTTCAAACATTTTCACCCAGGCTCTCCTTTCGTCATGTGAGACAATCCACACAAAAACAGAAGTCACAACATAATTCCAAAATAACAGACAACATGTAGACAAGTACAGTACAAATACATGATTACATAAATAGTGCATTAACTGCTTTGCCCTAACAATTTTGGCCTAACAAATGTAACAGGAAAAGATTGCTGCTGCAGGTCAGAGGCTAGCAGGCTGCTTTACTGTAGGTTCAGAGAGACAAGCCATCTTCAATAAAACCTACTAGAAACAAGTGAACATGTCAAATGATGCACTGCCCCCAGTTTTATGATGCGGTGTAGCTCAGAGTATGGTGCTTGCAAAGCCAAAGCTATGGTTTGGATTTACACAAGCCAGCACAGGAACAAAATATATAAATGAATGCAATGTATGCACTCACTAATACTAGCTGCTGAATAACAGCCTCTTAAATTACTTCATTGTAAGCATGATCACCCATTGAAGTTAACACACTCATCCTAAAACACAGTTTTGTAAGTGAACACACCACAGGGATAGAAGATTTGCCAAAGGCTGCATACCAAAGAGAAATATAGGACATTTTTGCAGAAACTACACAGGCTAAGTAGACATTGTTTTGAAATAACAAAAATGTATTTGAGAGGCAAACAAAGAAATTCCCTTCCATTGCGCATCCAAGTGCCACCCCCCCTCTGGTAAGCACAACAGGCATTTTTCAAACAGGACATTATTGATCTGCCGCCGATAAAGAACAAACAGTTGCATACACTTACCATACACCATCGCTCAGCAGGTTGGAGTTAAAGAGTTTATATACCATTTATGGGTTTAGAAAAAAATCTGAGGAATAGATAGCCCCCAGAACAACATAAGTGCCATCCAAAGACCAATAGGCAAACAAAATGGCCTTCGACACAATTTAAAGGTGGTATGTGATGCGTAAAAGATGTTGCTGGTGGAAAAGCAGCAGGTGGAATGCAAGACTAGTTCAATAAAGCAAAAAAAAATCATAATTGTCCAACAGTTATTGGCCACTATTGGGGTGAATATCTTGGTTAGTGATTAGGACAATACTGAACATTAAGATTTGAAGTCAAGTTAACAGGCACTATAAAGGAAAGGGGTGAAAGCTGGTCTGGAGCAGCCTGCATTGATGCCGCCTCCCATGTGAGGTGCACATCCACCGAAAGTCGCTATTTAGGTTATAATTGGCCACCAATTATGCGGACCAGAAAAGCAATCGAGGGCTGCAATGTTATGATTTTAACATATAACAAATGTAACAGTCGATATGGCCGGGCCCTGATCAATCAGAGATTTACAGAAATAAAATTAGCTGGCCTATCCGCGTTCTGGCATTCCAATTAGTTTATGACTGGTATATGCCCACACAATTAATTTGCTCTCACTATTCAAACACAAAGGCTGCAACTTGATTAATTTTTATTCTTTACACTACAGTCTCATTCATAGAGACCGTAGAAAATAATGGTGTCATATTTATTAACAACCTGGAAATAGTTTAACAAATTGAAATAAAAACTCAAGACATCATAAACCCAGTTTGAACTATCCAAGCAGGCTGATGAGTTTTACTTGCTAATTCGGTAATATTTCTCAGGGCACCGGTCAATTTCACCGGGTGTTCGTGTTGGTCAATCCTTTCACATGCTGGCTAACGCTGGTTTGTGTAGGCAGCATTCACTACACCAAGAATTACCGTTAACATCAGAATGACGTAGCTAGTTCAGCAGACAAAACGTCAAGTTGAAAAGAGGTAAAGCATGTTTGTTAACATGCTAGGTACTTAGATACTGTGAAGATAACACTAATAGCTTTATCTTTGTAGTTTGCATAGCTGACTACTACGGTTAACACTCAGAGTTTGAAAAGACTGCCTGTGTAATTGGTGGTATCGCATTCTTCTATCAACCAACTTGCGCATGCTAGCCAGTAGCAGCTAAGTCAGTGGATAACTAAATCGGAAAGACTAGTTAATGCTGTCAAAATGAAACTAGCTAACTAGTTGGAAGACGGTTAGCAACGACAAATGTAGTTAATCAGCCAAATACGAACAACCACATTCAGCGATGCATAATAACTGTTTCCTTAACTAGCAGCAGCTTGCGCGAATCAGAAAACCGCCCCTCGTTTTCCACGCCATGCATTGAGCCTAAAAACTGGGCGTACAATATCAGTTCATGTTAGACAGGTTATTTTGGGCTATATAAAAAATATACATGCTTGTTATCTCGCGTTAGTTAGCCTGATTGAAGTTAGCTAGCGTGGCAGATTCGATCAGTGTCACCAAACAAGTCGTGATACACAGTACCACCAGCACCATTAGCCTTCCAACTACTAGGTAACGTTAGCTTACATTGTGTGAGGTCCATACGGGAGGCCTAAATATACATGCAAAGGAGGCCTTACAACAGTGGCTAGCTACACAAGTTTGCTGCTATTTAATGCTAGTTGTATCAGGAATGTTGCTTGTTAACTAGTCGGCTGCAGTACGTTAGTCTAGCCCATATTACAAAAGCTTGGACAGTACTGTTGTATAACTAGTTACAGAGTAGGTCGTTAGCTAGTGTTTACTGTGGCTTCCTGGTTGAAGTCGACGTTGCGATCATGCAAAAAATGCAAGTTCACTACAGTAGCTAGTTTTTGTTAGTTTACATTTTTTTCAAGGTCTTGGTAGCTTGTCATTTGTCTAGTTATGCTAGAAACGTTTGATAACTAACCAACGTCAACGTGAGCTAGTTAGTTACCGAGAAGCTAACCAGTCTAAAACATACTAGCTCATTACGCTTAAAAGATTTGACAGGCCTCCGTTACTAGCTAACCCTGGCATATGTATCAAGGCAGGCTAACTAATTGTGGCAGAAAATAAAATATATATAATCAAACCTTACCAAGTCAATATTTTCACTCTCCACCAGTGTGTCTGAACTGCAGTTGGAAAGTATGTATGTCCCGTCGGACAGCAAACTCCTTTGTTTTCCTGATGTGTCGCCTTCCCTTGTTTGAAATGTTGTATGGCTTGTTACGTTTCCAATTTCTTTCTGTGTACGAATCGGTACGAATGCGACTGGTTAGAAATGAAGTCTACTGCCCTCTATTGCTGATAAAATGCTATAGCAACTGCACATGGGTCATAGCGTGTCCACAAGTAGGCGCTCTTTTATCATGAAATCACTGCCTCCACACCAAAGATGAATCCACGCGGACAACACCGAGCAATTGTTTTGGTGGCTGATTAGCAATAATGTTTTATCTAATCTTTATTCACTTTTTCCATTAATTATGCAAATATATTTAATATAATTCTATGTAAATACATCCTCGATATCCATGCAACCTATGTGTGTTACTTGTTATTTTTGACTTGACTAATATTATTTTCTAAAAATAAAGATACATGGGTTTTAAAGCATCTTAAAAATATCAACAAACTACAATATAATTTAAAATTTAAACGAAATGTGACATAGAAGTGAGTTTTAGGGGGAAGGCGAGACTGAACAAATGGTGTTTATTTTTTTGATGATTGTGCAGTCAGAGTTACAGATCGCTAGGAACAGGGGGTTTCAGAGTTTGCAATGGTGAGTGGTCCAGAATCAGTAGAGCCAAGATGGACACTGTTTTTTTTTTTACATTCTGGTCCAGCCCAGGACTTTGCAGGACACCCAGAATGGAACTTCACTGCAGTAGTCTAGATGTGATGTTGCAAAGGCATGTATTCAGGTCTCGACTGGAGTTGAAAAATGTAACATATAGGGAAAAAGGGTGATGTGGTCATTGACTTTATGTAGGGCGTGACGGAGACACCAAAATTTCTGACTTCGGAGGATGGGCAGATAAAGCAGAAAAACAAACTCAAATTCAAAGGTTCCCATTCACTTGAATTGGTGTCCAAACATTTGACAGGTATTGTGTAATTGGGTGAGCCGTTGGGAACTATAGAGGATGATCAGGCCCATGGAAGGCATGCAAATTAATCAAATTAACCTTGAGGCACACCTTGCTGTAGAGGAGCTCGATGGATTTGTAGTCTCCATGGGGCACATACAGTACTGCTTCCAGTCAGCCAAGTTTGGTAATATGCAAGACCAACACCACGCTATCAAGGAAAATAGACGTCATTGGCAGCAGATGTCGAGGAGGATGAATATGTTAAAATGGACGGCCATGGCAGTGAGAAGGTAATTGATGTCTTCAATTAAAACAGTCTCTGTGTAATGCTTGGCCCAGAACCTTAATTGGAGAGGTTCATATAGGTCATGGTTGGTCATGTAGCACTAATTGGGTGACAACTGCCCACTCCAGGATTTTGTCTAGAACTGGAAGGTTGTAAATAGACTGATAGTGGTTAAGGTTTTCTGGGTTCCCTGTTTGTCCAGGATGAGTGTGATAGCAGGAAGTTTTAGCAAATGAGGAACAGTACCAGTTAGCAAAGAATGCACACTGTCAACCACAAGAGGGCATCAGGTAGAGGGCTGAAAAACCTCTGAGGTGTGTGTGGATGCATCTGTGTGCGTGTACTCCTGAAAAGGGTTTACTATATAATTGAGAACAAAATGTATCTCTAAAATGTAGTTAAATCAGAGAAATGTGACTAATGGGGACATTTTTCTTCGCTGTATTTAAAAAAGGCAATTGTTTTGGCTTTTGCATTGGGTTTACTGTTAAAAATTACAATTGTTAGAATTCAGCTTAGTTAGAAGTAAGGGCTTGATTTAGATTTACATTTAAAGTAAGGTTTTAGAGTTTAGCGTTTTGGAGTCAGGTAAAGACAGGATTTTTCCCAGTTTATATAGCTGAGTTAGACTTTTGTGTGTATGTGTGTGTGCTCTTGGGGGCTGCAGTGAGAAGATTTCAGCTGCAGATTTCAGGGAAGCAGGCGCAGCAGCACATCCTCCTCAGCCACCTGATAAACCTGTGAAGGAAACAGTAACCACTGACTTGTTAATGTGACCAATTAGACACTATTGTAAAGCTTCAGACCAGTGAGTCACAACCATAAAGAAGAATAGAGGCCACTAATAGCCAAAGTGCCATTTTAGCATGGACACTGCCATTGGGGGCTTCCATTATTCAATGTAGTCAATTGTCAAATACCTGAATAGAGCTGCTCTTGTGTGAACATACGGTGAAATGGGAAATCAAAGATATGCTTCCTTTATCGTTCTCTATGGTAACACCATACTTTTCTATGTCTTTGTCCACTTTCCTGTCTCCTCATTTCTTCTCCCATCACTATTTAAGTATCCCGATGACTCACCTCTTCTTGCGGCACTCGCTGCTTGTCTTCCCATCCTCTGTGTCATTCTCCTGTTCTTTGGTCTCCTCTAGCTTTAAGTCTTCCTTCTCTTGTTTCACCTGAAATCTTTCCTCATCTGGCAGGATGATAATCTCCTCTACCTCATTGTTAGCAATGCAGTTGGTTTCTTCTGTCTGAACTCCATTAGTATCCAGAACCTGTGAAATATAAAACAAACATTCTTAGCACAGACATAATATTACAGATCTACAGTATACAGTTTTCTGTAGGGAACTAGTATCCCCCACGAGTGGTGATTTTTACAGAGCAAAATGTCAGGAGAGCGAAACATAATTCAAATAATTATAAGAAAGGTTTTGTGTTCTGCAAATTGACGTCCAAAAAGAGATTATATGTGTAAATCCGCACTGTTTTACAATATGATCGCACACCCTAACTTTTATTTTGTGGGAATTGGGAAAGATTTACCCAATTAAACTCGATTTCAGTGGAATTCCTGGTGATTTTAATCTTTCAAATCTTTTTGTTTTTTCATATAAAACTTTGGAGGGCAAAATATATAACTTCTGAGACGGTTTTGGCTGGCAGGCTGCCTCTTGTTGAGCCCAGCTCTATGTGATACCATGTGCGTGTATCTAAATGCAAAGAGAGATCTTCTGTAGCTGAGTTGGCATGCATGGTAGTATGGCATTTGCTTTGCCCGGGATAGGGTGTTACATTCCTGCAACCACCCATACATGAAATGTATGCATGCATGAGTGTAATTCATTTAAGCAAAAAACATCTAATGAAGGGCAAATATGCTTCTGTATTAGAGAGATTGCCTGACTCTTATCAGTTCTCCATACCTGTCTAAAGGTTCCCGTCTTGTCGGAGTTGCCTGTCTGTCCTCTGTCCATCTGGGTGGAGATGGGAGCCAGAATGCTGGTCTGTGGCCATGCCGAGGTGGGCAGTGAAACCTTCAGTGGGGGCAAGCGGTGGGGCAGAGAGGGGTGTGGAGAGCCAGTGGTTTGGACATATGGAGGAGGTACGCTAACTGGGAGGGAAAATGCAGTGGTCTGGAGGGCAGCAGTTACTGAAGATGATCGGTACTTCTGACTCTGCCTCAGGGGAAGAACAGAGATTGTTACTAACTCAGAGAAAATTGTGGCATTGACATTGCCATTAAGAGGATTCACCATTTTGATGTAGTCAACTGGGTGGGTTACAATGGGTTAAGTATTAAGGGAGGATCACTTTACTGACCTGGGTCATCAAACCAGGTCCATCAAAAGGAATCAATCAATTAATTATACTTGTGAAGAACAAAATTTACAAATTCAAAATGGATATGGCCTTAATGGTTTTGCCACTGTTCTCACAGATGCCATAAGACAGACATAGGCGCTCCATGTTTAAATCTAACTTTTTAGGCCTATAATACTGATCTTAACTTAGCTATAGGCCTTCTTACCATAGGTCGACAAGGACTGCGCTCTGGCCTGTTGGGCCCATTCTTGCTAACATCATCTGTCTGCATCACTGGGAGGAAGTTCATTTTAATTCAGTCTGCCTCATATTACATTCACAAAAAATATACATATTCTACTCATCAATATTTCTCTTCAACACACACACATACACATACACAATTATTTTTATTTTCCGTTATTTTACACAATGCATCATGTATTGTTATAATCCCAGATGATTTTAGACTTTGTTTAACAAAATAATTTAATAAAAACAAAAATTCGGGGGAGGGGCCATCAAAAACAATTGCAATACGTTTAGGCTCAGGGCCAATTGTAGCAAGTGCTATTAACTAGGATACCAGATTCCAACAGAAAATTGAAAATGTTCTACCCTATTTTGACTGCAAATTATATATTCAGAATTTAACCTAAAGGTTAAGGCTACTCACCGACACCATAAAATCTCGGATATTTTTAACTGAGGCGAAATTCACTTGATCGAAATGTAATATACAAACTGGGTACACAACGTTCTTTGTGGACATTCGATCAAATGTCATTGTTACGCAAAACATCCAGTCCACGCTGCATTACATGACAGGCCTAAGGGAATTACAAGTCACATTATGATCATAATCAATTTATATTATCGCAATGCCCTCTGTCATCATGCCATGTCCATGCTTAAATTGGTTTAAGAATGGTTGAACTGTTCTTTCCAAAATCACCTATCGGATTTGTCGCGGACACACTGGTCTAACGTAAGTTATTGTGTTGCGTACTTTAAATAGCGTGGCGTGAGCTGGCAGAATGGGCACAATTGTCGCAATGTCATTCCTTCTCATTGATTACGGGGACGGGTGACCATATGGTGAAAAGAATAGAAAGAATTGGTCGCGAGTTCCTCTTTACTGTTTGGCCTTTTAGTTTGCATTCTCTGCATTTAACTCCCTGTGATGCCTCAATGATTTCACCTCATAGGCTCTTCGCTTTTTGACCATTGCCACACCTGTCCAAATCCCAATAGAGCCTCCCCAAAAATGTCACAAATCGAATTGACACTTCAGTATTGAATAGGTGTAGTACCTATAGGTTAAAACAGGCCATATGGTTACAGTTTATTCTGGATCGTCAAAACTATTGGTAGGCTAACAGCTTTTCTTGTAGTGAGATGTCACTGCTCCGTAAGAGCACGTACGTGTGGTCGGGTCTATTTATACGTGTGGCCCACAGGCCCTCCGAAGGACGTTGAAAAGAGGCGCCTGATTGCTTGAGGGTCGCGTGGCCAGATGTCCAGTTATTCTTTGTATGGTCTACCCCTCCCCGAATGTCGATTTCTGGAGTTTCAAAAGAGACCCCCCCAAACTCCGACTGAGAGGGTATTCATCAGCCACCAGTCTCTTAAGAAGGCCACCCAACTGTTAATAGTCTGAACATAAGTGGTTTAGAAAGTGGACTCCATTCAAAGTTTCGGTGACGCACACATTTCCTCCTGTCACCCGCAGCGCCCCTCCTTACAGCACACAGTAATCAATCCATCCAAAAAACATAATTACCCTCCATAGCCTACTACATGAAGTGATGTAACCTGTTGTATTTCTATAACAGCCATATCCGTGATTCTAGATAGGCTATTCTTTTTTTGCAAATTCAACAATTGTTAGGCAATTCTAGGCATACAACTACTAGGCCTACTACAATAGTATAACTACAACAATACTTTTTTTCATAATTCAATTCATAATTATAATCACTAATGTTAGTTTTTATGTTAATAATGACTGATATGAATACCTGAATTCACTAATAACACCATGTGTTATTTTTATTGTGCTGTATTACAATGTGAACTAGGAAGTAGGCCCTAGCAAAAATCCTGGATGGATTGCACACAGATAATTGCACTTATTGTGATGGTCACACACCTGCCTAGAAACCAGCGGTCAGAGCACACCTGTCCTAACACCCTTTTTTAGCAACCTTCAACACTGCTCCGAGCTTATTGAGGGAGGGAGACTACTTTCGGGCTGAACCGTCCACTTCTCCCTCTGCAGGGTTATTACTCTCTTCATGGTGAATAGGTTCGGCTGAATAGCTTACCGCCCATTGTTCTGCTGAGTTTCCCACGTTCGAGCATTCGCCTGGAAGTCGCGTGGCTCAAGTCAAACACATGACCCCCGCCATGAATCCTAGCCAAGGGCTGGTGCGAGGAAGGGACATCTGTCCACGTGGTCACTCTGACATCTGCTCTCTCTCGTTGCTCATTGAGATGGAATAAGTTGACAGCATGTTTACAGTTTTGAAAACGCATCGTCTTACCTTACTTTTTGCGTATGAAATTTGTAAATTATTGTTTCCTTAACGGAACATTTTGGTTTTATATTCGTTAAACTATCAGCAATAGAAAAAGGCCTATACTGAAGTTGCACGTCCTTGGTGAGATTAGAAAACCCAAAGAGCATCAGAATATATGTAGAATTTTAAGTGGAATTAAAAAAGCCCCTGCTACGCAACACCCATGCTCAAATATTAGTGGTGAACATTTGAAACAGGCCTACATCTCTTTCACATTGAATAAATATAGCCTACATGCCAACAGACATTTAGAAAATACCTCATGCCATTATAGTGTATAGCATTATAATTAGATAGCCTAGCAAACGATCGTCTAGACTGAGAAATAGGGTGGTCTACTATAGCCAAAACATAAACTCACAGTTGTAGTAGAAGGTTTATGTCATAATTTATCAGATGCAGAACAACTCCCAGCTACTCTTCGCTTAAGATATAGAGACCACTGCAAAACCTACGAAACGTTTCCAAATGATAACCACTTTGATGGAACAGTCTGTATTAACGATACAGATGGATAACAATGGCTATTCCCCACTAGCCGAGGTAGCTATAGGCTATATTTTCTGCGAGACTTCAGGGGATTGTTTCGTCTTTTCTCAGGTAATGCTGTCCCAGTTCAGTGAATGGCTGAGGGGTCCCTGGTGTAACCACGGTAATTGCACACTCTTGTTCGTCCCTGGGAATGACGGTCCTAAGGGGACCCGCGCGCTTTACGTCACGTGAGCGCAATGAGAGAAGCGAGGGGGAGAGTTAGTTGAGGGGAGAGAGGAAATGAGAGGTTTTCGGTGGGAGCGGGGGGTGCATGGTTTCAGGCTGGACATCTGTCGCTTGTGTTTCTTTCCAGGGCGGGTAGCTCGGCTATTGAGAAGAGGCAGTGACCTGTCATCCTTGACTGATGGGAGCGGGCCGCTGGGAGAGACCCCGTGTGTGGGAAAATACCTTAGCCAAAGAGCTCATACATTCACATGCTAATTTTGCCCTATAAATAAGAGGGGCGCACGGCGCGGTTGGCCTTTAAGACGAACGAGACTCAGGCGGGAAAGGAAAGCTGTTATAGCCTTCTCCAAACACAACTACAGCTAACGTAGGCTGAAGGAGAGATGACAGCCAGCGCTATGGCGCACAACGTGGGGAAACATTCAAGTTCCAAGGAGGAGAGAAAGGTATTGCCTTTTCCCCCGTGGATAGATACACCTAAAGATCATCAGGTGTATTTAATCGGTTATGGTCACTTTAGTGATTCTCTAGGGCAGGTTGTTGTGTCTATATCTGGTCTCCATTAACTATCACTTTCCAACCATAGCTGCGGAAGCCGCTTATTGAAAGGAAAAGACGTGAGAGGATAAATAACTGCTTGGATCAGCTCAAAGAAACGGTGGTCGGGGCATTCAGACTTGATGTGAGTGTGTAACTATTGCATTTTTATTTTTATTATCTCCCAATTATATATATGAAGACAGAAGACTGTAGGCTAAGGCTATTACCTGACTCTAACTTTCCATTTCCCTCAACAGCAATCGAAACTTGAAAAGGCTGACATTCTAGAGATGACAGTGAAACACCTGCAGAATATTGAGAATCATAAATTCAGTGGTAAGTAGGCTATTCGCTCAAGTGACATGCCTGAAGACACGTGCCTTACGAGTGCCACAGGAGTTAAGTTGTACCTACTTGAAGTACAGTATGTTAACAGCTGAGGGCAGTATTGTGTGTTGGAAAGTTTTGAAGAGGGGTGGGACTATTTGACACATAACAGTATTACGAAGTCTGATAAAGAGCACTCATATAGTCTTTTTTAACTTAAAACCCAAAGAGTGCAAACGTTTGTTTTTGCCCAACCCACCTGATTCACCTAACTCATCAAACCTTTCAGCAGTAGAATCAGGTATATGCTGCTGGCAACAACAGACAAGTGTCCCAGAATTATAAATCACTGCATGGACTGTACTAATTCAATCGAGATATAGGGGGAATAGCTGGCCAGTCTGGGTGCAATAAATACAGCTATCAAAAGACAATGTTACTGTACCACGTTTGACCAAGTGTCTCCTCCCCTCTGCAGCGGACCCCACGTTGGGCCTGGAGGCACAGCAGAAGTACAGCACAGGCTACATTCAGTGTATGCACGAGGTCCACAACATGCTGCTCACTTGTGAGTGGATGGACAAAACGCTGGGTTCCCGTCTGCTCAACCATCTGCTCAAGTCCCTGCCCCGCTCCAGCGAAGAGCGGTCCTCTCTGGCTAACCCTAACCTGAGGCCTGAAGCGTCCCTACCTAGCCAGGGGTCGGGAGACCCAACTACACCCCCCCGAGGCGCCTCTAGGTATGGGACGCAAGGCCAGAGGGAGGGGCCCCAGGAGAGGTCCCTGCTCCTGCCCGGGAGCCCACACATCCTCAGCCCCAACCTGGGCATGCTGGAGATGTGGAGGCCCTGGTGAACTGTACTGGCTCTGTATAGGACTGGGTGTGTTCTTCATCTCCATGTTAGACCCTCCTCTGTTATGTATCTTATAGATATGCTACCCAGAAGACATTGTATGGATTGTGGGGCGGTTGTGTTCCAGATCTAGGTGTGCTATGGTATAAATACAGACCTTTCAGTACTTCCTCTCAGAAGTCTACTTCCCGTAGCCTGCATTGTAGAAGGCTGTTATTAATATGTTTATTATATTTATTGTATTAACGTTTTTATTTATTTAAGATACACCATTTGGCTTTTTAGCTGTTGTCCATCACAACTTTCTTATTTCTTATCTGGTTGTTGTATGTTATTAACCAATATTAATAAAACAAAATGTGGATATGATTTCTTCACATATTTTATCATTTTTGTTATCAACAAACACACACACACACACACCATTGTTAATTTTGGCATACTTTTTTTGATTTAGTCTTGTCTTAGTCATTTTGACCGTAATATCTTTCAGTTTTAGTCATATTTATATCATTTGAATGATGATTTCGTGGAATCATCATTCAATCATCAATGATGCGTGGAATTTCCGAAATGTAATTAGCCAGTGGAAAATGCGTGCTGCACACGCATTATTGTTCGAGTAGTTTAATTGACATGGATGATAAATCAGTTTGAAATGTAAGAACGAGCAGAGAACAGAGGATTCAAAAACGTTTTGATAGTTGACAAATTAGGGTATACCCACATCTCCAGGCACCACACCACGGTTTTTGCCTGTGCGTGTATATTGGGATGATGCGCTCTCGTTTTGGTCGACTATAATGAAATGTAGGCCTACTTTTCGTTTCGTTTTCGTTTTTTCTGTGTCTGTTTAGTCAGTTATCGTATTGTCAACTGCCACTGCAAAATAGATATTTAACGAATGTTTTCGGGAACTATTTGAGTTGACGAAATAAACACTGATACAGACACAGCCTCTGCTGTGATTTTAAAAGATTGGTCTAATAATCCAATAAAATTTGAAAATAATTCTGATGTAAAAAGTCCCAATGTCCAATAAATAGAAACATCTAGCTGCATGCCATTAAAAACATGACTTGTTGAAAAACGAATAAATCTAGCATTTGTTCTTTAATTAACTAAAGCTATCTTACCAATATTTTATGTATATGTATGTATATACTGTATATAGTGTTTTGGTCTGCCACTCTTCAATTAGATGACAGGGTATTGCATAGGTTAGTTCAAGTGTCCTGTTCTATTTGTCAAATGAACCGGATACACAAGGTACAGCCCCTTCAATTAAATGCTTCCTTTGCCGGTTTCCTTCACGACAGTGCAATGCCGATGTAAATAATATAGAAAATAAGGATATAGAAACGTGTCCTCTGATGCACATCTGGTTAAGCCGTTTTGGATGGTATCACCCTCTTTGCCTAACCAGCAGGGTATTGCCTTGCATGAAGTGGAGATAAACCCATTCCATGTACTGACACAAGGAGTCACTATAGCATGTTGAAACAAGGCAGCCCTGTCCGACACCCAGCAATCCAAACCCAGACACTGTCGGTATGACACAACCAGGATTCCAACAGTGACACAGCTGGACTGCAAGGCAGTGACCACTGCATCGATCAGGTGACCTCTAATACAGACCCTTCTTTCTGTCTGAAGGTACAGTGGACAAATAGCTTTTGGCTGGGATATGTGGTCGTTGATAATGCTGCGTGTTATTGTCAGGTATCACTTCTGATATGTCCTTAATGAGTAGGTGTACTGAATAATCTGAACGGTGTACCGGGCCACCCTAACAACCCACTGTAGGGCCTTGCGTTTGTGGACACACCTCTGAGGGGGTTCAGTCTTAAGAGTCAATGAAGAGGAGATTTGTGGCCAATCTTCACTGGTCTCCCCTTCAGAATGTCCTGTATTCAATTACACAGGGGTGTCCAGACCCAGTTTCCAAAGCTTGGTGGTAAGTTTGGAGGAACAGTGGTGTTGAGTTGTGAACTAGTCAATGATCAGCATTTGCCCATATGTAGGTGTTCCTCTTTGTCAGGTGTGCTGTGGCCAAGCGGGTCACGATGGAAATTATATCCTCCCTAGATCTGTTGTGGCGGCCAAATGAGCCACCAAAGCATTAACAAATGATGACAAGTGTGAGTGCAACAGAGCAACATTTATAAAGACATGTTACCTTGGACCAAAATTATGTTTTAAAGGTTTTTTGCATAGGTGAGGCAAGTTACACATTGAAATTAATACATTCAGGTTCCTGGTGAACAAATAAAACAATATTAAAAGTGTTAAAAAACAGACTAAAATAATAACTATTGAACACAATATAAACACAAGTAGTAGTAGAGTATTTCCCCAAAACATTTGCACCATATCTGCATATCTGTACGGTGGAATGAAAACGAATAGGTTGAGCTGGGTTCTTCTTGAAGCAAGTGGATAGTCTACTACTGTCTGGGGTGGGTTGAATATGGTGAATACCAGCAATATTAATTTAGGGTCTGCTGCTATAACCATCTTAGAGGATATCTCAAGATATCCATCTCCCATGCATTTGTACTGCACTTTAGGCCTCATGTGTAAACCAACCAGGGACAATTGAGGTAATGTATTACCAGATTTATTTTCCAGAAATAACTGAATTCGAAAAGTGACATGGTTGATGTAGTTTAAAGGCTACATTACACACTCTCTCCTCCTATAAACACATTGACCTGTACGAATTTGCCCCAGAGCTAATGAAGCCGCGGGGAGAGGGACGAGAAAGGAGAGAAGAGAGGCACCCGGTCCTTCTGCGGGTTCTCGAACAAAAGCTGTCCGAGACAGCTGCTCCCTACCCAGTCCAGACGGAAGATCTGGAGCGGAGCGTGGGGCGAGGGGGCGGGGAGGACGGGGACTGCGAGGTGCCAGGCCCCTTCACTTCAAAGCCCCGGGACATGGCCTTCATTTAGATATTTTACTGGTGCCTTATATTGCTTTAGCGGAAACCTCGCGCGTAAAACTCACTACTATATTGTTACCTGGATAATCTAGGACACCTTGTTCATGTTCGACTAAACCCAACGTTCTATTATTTATTGGTCATTTGCATTACAATGCCCTGTACACATAGTCTACACATCATATGCAATGAGGCCAAAAGGTTGAGCACTTGCACCAGACGTAAACAAATAGGCAATTGTTCGTAAAATTAAACCAGTATGCCTCGTACACCCAGACGACAAAATGTGGCTAATAGATATTAGTACATTTTTGGACAACATCATAAGCCAATTTTTCTTAAGCATAAGCCTGAAGCATTTAATTCAACGTGTTTGCATAACTGTAAGGGAGAAGACAATTCAAACATGCATGACTTCTAAATGAAAATGTTAAGATTAGTTTAAGTCCCTGGTTTTCAGAACCAATTTCATCTGCGCGTTTTAAGGGAAGTGCAGTTGCACCCAAATCAGAAGTCACCAAACAACGGAGAGAACAAATGAGGCGCGGGCCAACACCTGTCGCTTTCTTTGGGAAGGGCTCTTAATTCCCTGGCTGATTCAGTTTAGGCCATGAGGTCGCCTTCAGCAGCTGCCAACTGAAGGCATCGCGTTACATCCGAGAACCCGCGCTGGGCAAAACTTCAGAGCCTTGAACAGAGAAACGCATCAAATGAGACTGGGTAGGGCAAGAAAATTATAAACGCAAAAAAATACCCATCTGATAATAAGCAGATTGTCAGGATCTGAATGACCAGATTAATAACCCATTAGTTAGGACCCCGCTTACCAAGCAATGCCTCTCTAAATATAACATTTCATAGACATGCAATCTGTAAAACATCTCTCCGTGTTATGCGGCAAATAGTCCAATGATAAAACCCATTGCAGCTTTGACCCATTGAATGGATACATCTTTTGTATTGAAGCTTTTTTCTCAAATTCAATTTCCTTTCACCAAATATACTGTGCAGTTATAGATTACACAAAAAGAAGACAATGGGCAAAAACCCTGGCATCAAAGAGGGAGGCCACACTGCATGCTATTAGAAAGTTGCAAGTTTTGTACGCTGTTATTACCATGCAATGCACTTGTACTTCAGAAATATATTTTTTTAGTAGCCAAATTGAATAGCATACGGTTAATCAACAAGAAAAAACACTGTCGCCGAGTTCGCAACCCAGAATATGATTTATTGTGACCACTAGTGATCCTCGCCGCGTAACCAGGGCTGGCGGAAGACAAAAGAGTGGGCTCTGATTGGCTATTGTGGTGTGTGCTCTGTGGTCCCCTGGCTGGTGCAGCCAAACTCATATTCATATGCAAATGAGCCCTTATAAATACCCACAACCTCTCTATAACACAAGCAATAAGTCTCGTAAAAAAGCCACACAATTAACACGGAGTGTCTCGCCTGTCGTGTATAGATTTTTTCTGACCGCTTTCGTTTGCCAGCTGTCCTCTTTCACGGACAGGGAAAATAGCAGTGGAATACAAACGGAGATCTCTGACTGCACGGCTCGGGCTCAAACCAACATGGCCCCCTCGGCTCGACCCAGCAAGAACGGACTTGGCATGGATGAGGATGACTACTACGGGATTAATAAAGGGGACAGAAAGGTAAACTACGGGGCAGCTATGGATGTAGCGTCGCTGGTTCCATTCCATATTGCAGCCTACCTTAGTAATTACATTATTACAACGCACTAACATACCTATGTGTCGTTGTTACAGGCAAGAAAACCTTTGGTGGAGAAGAAGAGGCGTGCTCGTATCAATGAGAGTTTGCAGGAGCTCCGGACCTTGCTCGCTGACACCGACGTGAGTGGCGCACCTACCCCGCTGTTGCCTCACCTGGAGCGGCTGCGCTTATTGGCTTGTCCGGAGCTTCTATTATAATAGGCCTACTAATCTTTTTTTGTATTTACTTCGTTAACCCTCAGCTGCAGTTAAAGATGGAGAACGCAGAGGTTCTGGAGATGACGGTGAAAAAAGTGGAGCACATTCTCAAGAATCGTACCCAAGGTAAACTGCGCACAATTGTACAAAATTGCCCCCCTCTGAAATCAATTAGCATTTTGGCCCAAGCCCTATATCAGTTGTTTATCCTTCTTAGAGGGAGTGCAAGGAAATCTAACTAAGCCTAATTTATTTCATTCTACAGAGACGGACACTATGAACCGGGAGGCCAGTGAGAGGTTTGCAGCAGGCTACATCAAGTGCATGCATGAGGTACATATGTTTGTGTCCAATTGTCCCGGAATTGACGCCACGGTTGCGGCGGAGCTACTTAATCATCTGCTAGAGTGTATGCCCTTGAACGAGGACCACTTCCAGGACATGCTTTTGGATTTAATGTCGGACACTTCCAGCAACAACGGCAGCACTTGGCCCTCCGGCGAGGCGCTGTGCGCGGCCCTAGCCTCCCCCGGTGGCAGGAGTATATCCAGCGGTTCCTCCTCCGCTCACTCCCCCGCCCCCTCCACCACCTCTTGCGAGGACCTGTGCTCTGACCTGGACGAGACAGACAGCGAGCACAACCAAAGCTCAACCGACGCACTGGAGAATCAAGTGGCCCGAAACATGCCCACTATCGCGTACTCCAAATCAATGTGGAGGCCCTGGTAGTGGCCCATACTATAATCAACTGCACTGCCTTTGGGATTTATTAGAATAGTTTGGAGTCTACCTGCCCCAGGTTGTGACATTCTATGGGTTACCTTGGTAAGCGCATGTGACACCGGAAATGTCCTCTCTACTGCGCAATGGAGAACATCTCAAGTTTGTTTTTGTAAATATCTCGAGACGATTTGCATAAGAAAAAGATCTTTTAAATCTATTTTTTGTCCCACTGAATATTCTTTCTGAAAAAAGGCCCCTGAGCGTGTAGTTTAGTTGTCCTGTAACTTCCTGAAAGAGAATAGCTTACACTCCCCAACCACTTGACGCTGTAACAAAGTGTAGAATGTTTTGTCCAAAAATGTCAATTTGATTAATAAAATAATTTAATGAAAATGTTAGTCATTGTTGGGTGTGTTCATGCGCAGAAGTTGCTTGTTTTCATATTTCATTAATGTATTTCATAAATGATTGCAACAATAAAGAAAGGTCGTTTAACGCTGGCTATAGTGACATATGACTAATCAGCATAAAATGTAAACGGTTTGGTAGATACGCTGCATATCATGAAAAGGCCATTGTGGCTCAATTACCTAAATTACAGCAATTATGCGAAACAGCCATGAAACTTAAAATAACAACATATGGAGCCCTCTTTCTGTTCAGGTTGCTTTGCCATGAAGAAGAAATACACTGACAGTAATATTCTACATCCTTTCATTAAAGCAGAATCGCTAAAGTAGGCTACCCGCATTGCAACATTTAAGCAGCAAATTTTCTTAAAGTCGAATAAGTATAAATCGGTATAAATCCAAAAAAAACTTTAGCCAACCGGTCAACCACCCTTGTTAAGTTTGTTTTACATTTCAGAAGCTACATCAGGTTATTCGTCCTCTGCCCAAACAATTCTAATTCTGAAAAGTGATAGCCTGTGAGGGGGTCGACCTGGTTGTAGACTCATTGTCAGCCTACTTATTCTATGGAAAACAGCAACTGCGCAAAAACTACAATGTGGGTTTAATTGAAATGAGCCTCTCTGTCGTCCGTAATAACTTTCTATGATCTCTCCACCTGCGTCCTCTCCCAAAGTACAAAGGCGCACGTTCTTCCTGTTCGTGGGCCAGATGAAAGGTTCCACCCGCCCAGTGGAAAGCGGTTATGACAAAAGTCGCACCACTGATTACCCAGTCGCATCCAAGTGTCACTGGTAACACGTTGGGCATAACGGTGGCCATATTCCACAGCGCAATGTTACATCCTGACGGTTTGTACAACCGTCGTAAACTACCGCCACCACCACGGTTACTTCAATAACCTTTTTATAAGTCACACTGCTGTGGGGTTTCTATGCCCAAATTATGATACGAAATAGTTAAATAATAGTTAATAAAGTACTAAGTCCAGCGTGATTTCGTTCCAAATGCCTTCAATGTAATATAGCAATGAATTATATTATGCACAGCTATCCAAAGCAATAACTCTACTTGATCTTTAATCATAATTACTGTGGTATTTGTACCCTTAACATTTCAATGGATTTTCTAGATAACCGCTTACATCGTGTTGCAGTAGGCTAAGTGTCTTCTCTGAGTGCCACCTAACAAATGAAAAACGCTGTTAAATCAATATTTTAAAATATACATAATTTAGCAGAGCGAAATAGCTGGGTAACTTTCAAACCTACTATGCTATTTCTTCAGTAACGGTTCCCGCAATAGACCCATTAAGGATGTTCATTTAATTTTTCTTCCAAAGTCTTGTTATTATTAGATAACATTCTGTTAGTTTTTAAAGGACTGGCAAACCACTACAATTAGCGTGGCGCAGCCGTAGGGCATTTTATAGCTGTTCACACCTGAGCCACAAATTGGACGAAGTGTGAACGGCGGGTCATGCATTCCTAGTACGATCAAAGTCATTTGGTTTGGGAGGTACTTGACAGAATGGCGACAAAGCCAAGGCGAGATGGAGGATACTGAGACTCAGTGGGTTATAGCTGCTTGATTCCTCTTTGCATCTGTCAAAGGATATTTTGGAGTGAGAGAAATGTTATAGCATAAGATTAGTAATAACACCTAAAAAGAAAACTCCGAGGGTTTTTAAAATCTGTTTCACGAGCCATTTTTCTCAGTCGTTTGCCAAAGCATTATAGGCTACCTCTTGGTGAACTCAGGTCGAAATGCAATGTAAATTAAATTATGCAGCTTAGGTGCAGAATAGAAGGACGCAAGACCCTTCCACCATATTTATTCTAATGGCGCATCATCAACATTCATCTAAGTAGACACATGATATGTCGACTACATTTCACAATTCAAGGTCCCGTCAACCACAAAGGAACAATTCCGTTGCATTCTACCGCGTCAGCTGCCCTTTCGTGACAGTGTTTAATTCCTGGGTTAAAGGTTAGTGGTGGTGCCAGTTGGCATGAGAAATTCTAACGGTGGATGAGAGCATATGGTGCTAAAAGGGTCCCCATGGGACTTCGCCATCCTTGGATGCGTCTCTTTTCTCAACAGTCGTTGACTCTGAAAGAACCGTCGATCAACTGATCTTACAACAGAAAGCTTCAGCATATGCCTTTATCCGCACTGACAAATTCTTTTAACTTTCCCAGCAGTCTTTTTGATGCTTTCACGCATAACTTACCTCGTGCCCAGGTTCAAGTAGCTGGCGGAGGGCCAGCTTGTGGACATTAAGCAGGACAACCCTCATAAAATGGATATAGAAGCCGATATCCCGAGCGGCCATAAACAATTATAAATTACTTGATTGTTTTGAACAAGTCACACAATTTAATTAAAAAAACGCTCGATACCATTTAAATGCAGTGAACGTAGAGCATTATAGAGGCCTCTATTATCCAAAGGCTCTGTAGAAGTGACGGCTTCCACCATTGCAATGTAGTCAGCTGTTTGGGCCTTCCAACTTAATTGACTGAACCCTCCTGACTACTTTGTTACCCTATAGTTATGTTCATTAAATAATCAGGAGGGATCAGCCAATAAGAAGAAATTGGATCTACTGACATGGAGATTTCCTGCATTAAAGATTCTACAGTGGATATAAAAAGTCTACACACCCCTGTTAAAATGCCAGGTTTTTGTTATATAAAAGAATGAGACAAAGATAAATCATGTCAGAACTTTTTCCGCTTTTAATGTGAACTATAATGTGAACAATTCAATTGAAAAACAAACTGAAATCTTCGAGGGGGAAAAATAAAAAATAAAAACCTTACAATAACCTGGATGCAC
>JACXGI010000098.1:142042-192116 GCA_016801175.1 Esox masquinongy
GTTCAGCTGTTCTAGTAGGATTTTCCTGACATTTTCTTAGTTGCATCTCAGAGCAAAAGCCATGGTCCGCAGAGAGCTTCCAAAGCATCAGAGGGATCTCATTGTTGAAAGATATCAGTCAGGAGAAGGGTACAAAAGAATTTCCAAAGCATTAGATATACCATGGAACACAGTGAAGAGTCATCATCAAGTGGAGAAAATATGGCACAACAGAGACATTACCAAGAACTGGACGTCCCTCCAAAATTGATGAAAAAACGAGAAGAAAACTGGTCAGGGAGGCTTCCAAGAGGCCTACAGCAACATTAGAGGAACTGCAGGAATTTCTGGCAAGTACTGGCTGTGTGCTACATGTGACAACAATCTCCCGTATTCTTCATATGAATGGGCTATGGGGTAGGGTGGCAAGACGGAAGGCTTTTCTTACAAAGAAAAACATCCAAGCACGGCTGAAGTTTGCAAAAACAAACATCAAGTCCCCCAAAAGCATGTGGGAAAATGTGTTATGATCTGATGAAACCAAGGTTGAACTTTTTGGCCATAATTCCAAAAGGTATGTTTGGTGCAAAAACAACACTGCACAACACCCAAAGAACACCATACCCACAGTGAAGCATGGTGGTGGCAACATCATGCTTTGGGGCTGTTTTTCTTCAGCTGGAATCGGGGCCTTAGTCAGGGTGGAGGGAATTATGAACAGTTCCAAATACCAGGCAGTTTTGGCACAAAATCTTCAGGCGTCCGTTAGAAAGCTGAAGATGAAGTTCACCTTTCAGCACGACAACGACCCAAAGTACACATCCAAATGCATAAAAGCATGGCTTCACCAGAAGAAGATTAACGTTTTGGAATGGCCCAGCCAGAGCCCACACCTGAATCCAATTGAACATCTGTGGGGTGATCTGAAGAGGGCTGTGCACAGGAGATGTCCTCGCAATCTGATAGATGTGGAGCGCTTTTGCAAAGAAGAGTGGGCAAATATTGCCACGTCAAGATGTGCCATGCTAATAGATGCCTACCCAAAAAGACTGAGTGCTGTAATAAAATCAAAAGGTGCTTCAACAAAGTATTAGTTTAAGGGTGTGCACACTTATGCAGCCAGGTTATTGTGAGTTTTTTATTTTTCCCCCTCAAAGATTTAAGTTTGTTTTTCAATTGAATTGTTCACGTAATAGGTCACATTAAAGGTGGAAAAGGTTCTGACATGATTTATCTTTGTCTCATTCTTTTACATCACAAGAACCTGGCATTTTAATAGGGGTGTGTAGACTTTTTATACCCACTGTACATCATTGCAGTCTAATACCAAATGTGGTGTTAACATTACTGCAGTAGCCCTACATGTGAGACCAATGAGTTCAAACATTTCTTCTTGCTTTTATTAGAACATTATCAACATTTCTCACCTACAAAAAAGTACACAACTGTGCTAAAATATCACAGGGTTTCAAATTGGCAATTAGACAACTACGCATCATAGACTTCAGTTTTAAAGTGCTGGTATTTATAAATAAAGACACTTCTCTGAACCACCTGTGAATAATATGGTAAAAATGCATTTAGTACATTCTTTCAATGTCAGACTTACTATGATGTCAACTTACAGACTCTATAAACACACAAATTCTTTAAATGCATTAGACAAAAGATGTAATACACAGTATAGCATTGCATTGTAAGACAAGCTATGAACAGTCATAACAGCTCATAGCTCCCAGTTACAGCCTACACAGATCACTAAATTCGTATAATGCATTCATAATGCATTAAACATAAATGTCGCCATATTTGCCAAATATGAGAATAGACAGAGGTCTCTAAAATGCGGAGTTAGTCTCGCCGTCCATATATTATTAGTGACATACCAGAGAGGTATGACATTTTCCCTACAGGGCAGGCACCTTTCCACCACAATCCTAAGGTCCTATAAAAATTCAGTACTTCCTGGAATAACTGAATTAACTCACCCCTCCCTGTTGCTGCATGTTTGAACATCCATTCTGGTGATTCTTTACAATAACTTGACCTGGTTCTCTAGAGGTAGATCCCAATGACACTCAACTTCAAGCTCTTAACATTTTCACAATGGCAACAAACAAGACAGAAATTACCATAGAAAGCAAATAAAACTTTTAAGAGACAAACAAATTATGAAAGAAATGGAAATTTAAAAAAAAATAAAACAGCATATAACTGAAATCAGTAAAATTATGCTTTTGGTCAAGGCAGTTTCCTATACATTCAAAGCCCATGATCATTTCCTGTTTGAGTTCAGCTGCATGGTTCCCTGTTTACTATATACTGTACCAGAGGTGAACAGTGGGTATTGGACCTCTGACTTCTGTGGGAGAAAATATACCCCAAAACATTGTATCGCACTGAATAATCACGAAAAATCACAGAATCCCATCATCACTCATTTACTTCATACAATGGTCCTATAATCTAGCTCTAATGCAAGACAATCAATGCTTTTTGAGACATCCTAAATTAATGAGAGGCCTGAACCAGAGAACCAGCACAGTAGGATAGCATGCATCTGAAAGACTGAGGGCTTTTTTTTAGATAGACCCCTAAGATTTTTAGATGAGTGGGGAAATGAACATTGCACACCCAGAGAGTAGTGCTCATTGAATGATGGAGTACAGGCTGTTCAACTTCACTCACATAGCCTACTCTGTTTTGTGCTTAGGACGGCCAGACTACACTATCCTGCCAGCTCAGAATAATGTGACAACTTGCAACACCCACAGAGCGCCCCAATCAAGGTATGGTACACACGCACTAACAACCACAACAGTCATGGACACATTATGTGACAACTAGAGTCCTGAAGTGACAATGGCCATATTCCCTCCATGTAAGCTAGGCACATTTTACAGAATAGACCCACAAGGCTCATAGAAAAAAATACTAAATAACAAGAAAAAAAAGCATTCCATTATATTAATTTGATGTAATAAGCCAGTAAGCCCCAATTATGTCAATAGAAAACATTTCCAAATCAAACTACTGATTTTGATTGCAAACATATGTTACCAAGTTCAACACACAAGTTTGCATGCAACTCTGAGTCTTGCATGGTCACATACTATTTTCATAGACCGCTAACAGCAAGTGAGCTGCAAAAGAATTGTGACACCTGCCAGACGATGATGATAATCTGAACCGTAATTTCTTGCTGAAAGTTCATTCTGTAAAAGGCAGATGTTCACATCGAGTTGAAGTGTCTTCTGTCCAAATCCTGAAGGCCTAGCTTAGATTGTGTCTACCCAAAGACCACCAAAGAAAAATTCAAATTGATATTACTTTGTCTTTGGTATAAACCCTTCTCCTTTCAACACAAACTGAAGAAGTAAGACCATTAAAATGAAGACAAAAAAGATTAAATCAATAAAAAGTAATTAAGTACTACAAAATGATAATACATATACATTAAAAGAAAATATTTGTATCACTCATTAGGCCTTCTCTGAAGGCATTGAAAGCCCTAATGATTCCCCACTGTACTGTATGCATGCAGAGCAGCTCTGCTCCGGCGGGTTATTCGGTGCTGGTGTTACCTTTTCACGGGCACCAGGTTGCCGAGCTCCTAGTGTCGGGCCATGAACCGAAAGGTTGCAAGAGCAAATCACAATCATCAAGGTACTACATAATAGTGTCATTCTACTCTTGAGCAAGGCTATTACAAATTCAGCGGCCATGGCACCTAATGTGGCAGCCCTCTGTACCTCTGCAATTTTGGAAAAGTTGGGTTAAAAGCATTTTTCCATATTTGCAATTAATTACTAAAATAATGAAAACACTTAAACCAACAGATAAAGCTTCGATCTGTCCCCGTCTCCATAGCTAAGGTTTTGGCTCCACTGTGCAGCCTTATGTTTATAAAATGAGGAACCCCTTTTTTAAAATGGCATCCATTCCTACAAACGAACAAAACAGTCGACTGTTGACTGTCTAAGCAAAGTTCACATAATGTCGGATGGGTGCCACCTGAAGACACTGAAGTACAACACTTAATCTCTATTCGACAAGACATTCACTGACAAATAGATGTCAATCTTAACTTTGAGCACTTATGAGGAATTACCTATGAAATAAGAAAACATCTGTAGTACATGTATATACATGCATTGATGAGCCAAAACATTATGACCACCTGCCTAATACGCTGTTGTTCCTCTGTGTGCTGCCAAACAGCGCCAACCCACCGAGGCATGGACTCTACTAGACCCCTGAATGTGTGCTGTGGTATCTGGCACCAAGACGTTAGCAGCAGATCCTTCAAGTCCTGTAAGTTGCGAGGTGGAGGCGCCGTGGATAAGACATGTTGGTCCAGCACATCCCACAGATGCTCAATTGGACTAAAATCTGGGGAATATGGAGGCCAGGGCAACACCATGAAGCCTTCCTCATGTTCCTCAAAACATTCACGAACAATTCCGTACAAACGTAAAACAAAACAGGACTCATGTGACCAGACGACCTTCTTCCACTACTTCAAGGTCCAGTTCCAACGCTTATGTGCCCATTGTAGGTGCGTTTGACGGGGGCAGAAGTCATCATGGGCACTCTGACCGGTCTGCGGCTACACAGCCCCATACGCAGGAGGTGTGTGTTGTCACACATTCCTCCCATAACCGTCATTAACATTTTCTGGGACTTGTGCCACAGTAGACCTTCTGTCAGTTCAGACCAGACGGGATAGCCTTCGTTGCCCTCACGCATCGATGAGCCTTGGGTGCCCAACACCCTGTCGCCAGTGTGTGTGGCTTGTCCTTCCTCGGACCACTGTCGGTAGGTACTCACCACTGCTGACCGGGAGCACCCCACAAGCCTTGCCGTTTCAGAGACGTTCTGACCCAGTCGTCTGGCCGTAACAATTTGGCCTTTGTAAAAGTCATTCAATCTACCCAGACCTCTAATCTATGCCCTCCCTTGTTAGATGACCAGTGGTATTCGCTTCACCTGTGAAAGGCTCATCAGTGTGTACACACACACACACACACACACACACACACACACACACACACACACACACACACACACACACACACACACATTACGAAATAAATAAGGAATATGGGTAACATTTAAGGCAAAAGGATCTGGGAGATGTTTTGGACATGAACTTGATTATCACTGTTGTTGTTGTCTGATGGGTGCTGGCAGACGGCAGTAAGAATATGACCGTGTGACGCCAGACAGCGGTACACCTTAAAATCAAGAAGGGCAAAGGTTGTCAGCCAATCACGTTAGGTAGACTGTGGTGGAGATGGTGACAGACACTTGGTCATATAGGGTCTGTCCCTATGGATCCTATTCAGAGACGGTGTGTTCTCTTTGAAGGGTGACTGTGTGGCAGGGCAGCGAGTGTTATCTGTTCTTAGTAGTGGTCTGGTTCAGTGTGGGAGGGGCAGGACACTCCTCTTCCTCCATGTTAGGATGGTCCTCTTCTATAGCGGCAGAAGCTGCATCCTCACAGTACAAACACTCCTAATGAAATACAAACACGAGTCTCACGTTAATACCCTACTGAACCACATTAAATCACAGACATCTGTGTGTGTGTCCGAGCGTGAATGTGTGTTTCAGTGTGAGGCGAATGTGTGTTTCAGTGTGAGGCGAATGTGTGTTTCAGTGTGAAGCAAATGTGCGGTTCAATGCAAGGCGAATGAGCATCTCAGTGTAAGGCCAATGTGAGTTTCAGTGTGAGGCGAATGCGCGTTTCAGTGTGAGGCGAATGCGCGTTTCAGTGTGAGGAGAATGAGTTTTTAGCGTGAGGCGAATGCGTGTTTCAGTGTGAGGCGAATGTGCGTTTCAGTGTGAGGCGAATGCGCGTTTCAGTGTGAGGCGAATGCGCGTTTCAGTATGAGGCGAATGTGAGTTTAAGTGTGAGGCAAATGTGAGTTTCAGTGTGAGGCCAATGAGCGTTTCAGTGTGAGGAGAATGAGTTTTTAGCGTGAGGCGAATGCGCATTTCAGTGTGAGGTGAATGTGCGTTTCAGTGTGAGGCGAATGTGCGTTTCAGTGTGAGGCGAATGTGTGTTTCAGTGTGAGGCGAATGTGTGTTTCAGTGTGAGGCAAATGTGTGTGAATAAAGCAAGATGTCTGAAGTACCTTGACGTTGATGGTATTGGGCAGGATCCCTCTCTTCATCCAGGGATGTACCTCCACAAGCTCCCTGCGCTGGACAGAGGAGAAATGTGGCTGACACTTCTGCATCTGTCTCAGCCTCTCCTTGTCTTGTCTCAACACGTTCTGGATGTCCCTGTACACAGCAGGACACAGAGATGGCCGTAAAGGATTAAAAACTCTACTTTCTGCATGTTTTCAGATGCTAGCAAACTATTTAGTGTAGAATTACTGTATTTATACATTTAGCTCAGTGGCCTCCAGACATCTCAAAATTTAGTTTTAGCCCTGAGTTAGCACAACGGAATGAAGAAGTCAAGAGCTAGTGGACATGTTAATTCAGATGTACTATCTCTGGAATACATCTAATACAAGGAGAGGTTTGAGAACTGTGTATGTAGCAGACACTCTTTGACTGTGTGAAAAATATTCCTTCCAGCAGTTGGTAGGTGGTTCTTTCAAACACTTACCGCGAGGGCACCTCATAGTTCATCATGATGTTGTCGTCATTGGCGTTGGCCACTGTCATCCAGAAGGCTTCCTGGGGGACGTACCCTAAGTGTTCCCCAACCCCCTGGTTCTGCCCGGGCTTAGTCTCATCCCTCACTCTGGTCTTACCCACGACTGTGGCTTTTGGGTCCTTCTCCAATGAGTCCACACTGCCGAAGTACCTGCTGGTGTTATAGCTCCCTAAAGAGAAAAGGAATACAAAGTCATATGAGCCTTATCACAGGGATGTTTGGTCATGTGTGGTTGACAGTTTGAGACACTGACACTGTTTCTTTGAGAAGGTGGGGTATTGATTTAGACTGTTGTGTTTGTTTGGAATGGTGATAAAAACGGTGGCTTTACATACACGGCATTTACCACCAGGAACAACACTTAAGAGTCAGATAATGAAAAAAAAAAACTATTTGTTTATATGACTGTTTCATTGTAAAAGTTGTATTGCAAGACCTTTAAAAAAAATATTTTAGAACATTGTCATGACCCTGAAATTGGCTTGACCCTCAGGTCAGGAGTTGTGATTTAGTGACTTTTTTAAGTTAAAATATATTATATTTACTACATTTTTAAACATGATAATAAAAAGGAAAATATGATAATTATAAAACGTAAAAATATCACCTCGATAGAAATAATTTACAGAGAACAGCTGTCCCTAAATTTCATGTCATCAGAGGTACCATTAATAAAAAAAACATTTGAAAAAATGCAACATCCGTTTCAACTTTTTGCTGGGTTCATTGGAGTCTGGGCTGTTTTCAAAAGGCAAGTTGAGTGTGTGCTCTTTCATCATGTTATACAATTAATGTTTCATTTAGTAATTTCCTGCAAGCACTTAAGATTTGTCACTGGTTTAATTTAGTTTATAGTAAGAATAAAGAAAATTCTATTCAAATAACTGATCAAATCACATGATTAAGTGATCAATTTACAGTTTAAGAAGTGTGATTAGAGCTACTCTGGCTGGGGTATTAGATATGCCATCTTGTCTGAAGATTTGTCTCTGGTGTTATCGTCCTTGGTGTGACTGTTTCTGCTGGTAACACCAGTTACAAACAGTTACACCACCAATTTTTTTCAGGGTAAGGTTTCATAATTTGAAATATTTGCAAGATATATGTTGACTGTATAAATATTCAATCTCTTCGTTGTGGAAGTTTCCAGTTTACACAGAAAAAAGAAATTGCCCTAGTGAGGGCACAATTACCCTGCCTTTGGCCTCCACCTGTGAACAATTAAAGTTGTTGTCACATTCTCTGGAAAAACAAACAGTTGAATGGTCATTGGTCAGGTTTGGAATCTGAAGGAAAATGAAGACTGAAATACAATGTAAATTAAACGCATATATTAGGAAAATGGTCATCCAAGTGTTCGGATATCCCAGTGAGCACAGCTGAAACAAATAAGCATGAAGTGAAAGCTGCATCACACAGGCTCTGTCAAGAAAAGGCTTTCCCTCAAAACCAGTGCACAAATAACGCCAACAGTCCATTCAAAGGAGCTTCCGAGTTCAGTGGCTGGAAGTGAAGTAAAGGTGCACTGATCAATCATATCAAGAGCTTGGCATAAACCTGGAAGATGCTGTGGGGATGCTTCTCACCAGCAGGAACTGGGCATCTTCTTAAAACTGAAGGAAGAATGGATGCTGCAATACAGGGAAATACTGCAATGCAACCTGCTTCAGTCTGCTAAAAAACTAAAGCTTGGGAGGAAATAATCCTAATAACAAGGCTAAAGCAACATTGGAATGGCCAAAGAACAAACAGGCCAATGTGCTATAATGGTCCAATCATGATCTCATTACCACTGAGACACTGTGGCACCACTTGAAAACTGCAATCCAGAAGCAAACCTGAACAAATTGGTGCAACTGTGCCAAGAAGAATGGGCCAAAATCACTCTGACACTGGGTGCAAAGCCGGTACACACCTCAAAACACTTGCATTTCACCCTGGAGAACCCTACGGTGGTTTGTATCATATTTTGAGAGATTTCTAGTTTTGCATATAACTGGCTAAAACAGCATGGGAATTAGCATGGTACCAAGTAATTCTCCTGGGAAACGAAACACAAAACAGCACTTCTTTGCTTTTGCTTATAATTAGTGAAGCCAGGCACAGAACATCACATCGGCATAATCAACATTGGTGTTTAAAAAATGAAGTATTGTTTTAAAAACTGTCTTCTACCATTTTCTCAATTTTGTTATGGCAATTCACCTTATAATAATCCATATTGAGTGTTAGTGTGTTAAAATTAAATATCACAGAATAAAATTTCTATGTACCATTTGTAATTCAAGATTATGAGGTATTGGTCAGGGGTATAAATACTTTGGAAGGAAGTTAATGTCATTGGTGGCAGCATAATGCTGTGGGGGTGTTTTTTCAGTGGAAACATTTGCAAAAAAAATGTAAAACCTGTTCTTGCTTGGTCATTATGGGGCTCTGTGTGAGGTATAGATTATGAAAGTTGTGTTTGTTTGGAAAGGTGAGGTATAGATTTAGACAGTTGCGTTTGTTTGGAAAGGTGAGGTATAGATTTAGACAGTTGCGTTTGTTTGGAAAGGTGAAGTATAGATTTAGACAGTTGCGTTTGTTTGGAAAGGTGAGGTATAGATTTAGACAGTTGTGTTTGTTTGGAAAGGTGAGGTATAGATTTAGACAGTTGCGTTTGTTTGGAAAGGTGAGGTATAGATTTAGACAGTTGCGTTTGTTTGGAAAGGTGAGGTATAGATTTAGACAGTTGCGTTTGTTTGGAAAGGTGAGGTATAGATTTAGACAGCTGTTTGAACTGACCATTCCTGCTGCCAGAAGCACCACTGGATGTCCCTGTGCCATTAGACCCGGATCCAGATCTACACCCAGATCCGGAGCCAGAACCGAAGGTGGAGTCGGTCTCATCATGCAGAACCATGTCCAGTAAGTCACTGGATGAGGAGTGACTGTCACTGTGCGCATCACCTGGACACTCCACCTACGGTACAACACGATCCAGTAGAGGTCAGAGATAGAGGCGAAGAAGAGCTTTCACATAAACTAACAGGTGTACCAAACAGGATATTAACCATCCTCTTGTAGAACAGCTGTCTCACCTGCAGTAGGTCCTCCTCAGACTGAGCAGCTAGACTCTTCTCTGCCGCTGTACTGCTCCCTGGAGCTCCACTAGGGGGCGCCACGCTGTCCTTCCCGACCGCAGAGGGGCTGTCATCCAACTGCAGCAGGTTGAGTTGCAGGGGGGAGCTGCAGCGCGACTCAAACAGCGGCGGGGATGAAGCCGGTTCCCGGGCCGTGGAGGCAGGGGTGGAGCAGTGAGATGCTGGACTTGGGGCCGGAGACTTGGGGGACTCAGAGGGAAGGCCAAAGGGGAAGGCCTGTGCGGGGTAGGAAACCTGGGGCACAAACTGAGCTTGCACCGGGAACGAGGGCTGGGAGGGAAAGACCGGTTGGGCAGTGTAAGCCGCCTGTGCTGGGAAAGACTGCTGGGTAGTGTAGGTGGTATGGGAGGGCAGCAGGGTAGCATAGGACGGCTGAAGGACTTGGAAGGCCTGCTGCGGGTTGAACGTCGTCTGAGAAGGCGTTCTGGAGAATGGCTGCTGGGAGGTGTAGGCTGTTTGAAAGGGCTGCTGGGCAGGGTAGCTGGGTTGGGGTTGGCAGGCAGGATGCTCAGGGAAGAAGGAAGGTCTGGGTGCGGTGGAAATTTGACCAATGGGTCCCATCTGAGGGAACAGGTAGTTGGGTACAACCAAAGCCACCACAGGTGTCATGAGGGAGGCAGGGTATGGCGCCGCAGTGGGCGGAGCCGGGCTGCTCTGGCCCTCCCCAAAGCCAGCGGAGAGGGAGGGGTCAGGGCAAGTGGGCTGAGCAGGGGCAGCAGGGTAAACCGGAAGGGGATACCCTGACACTATGGCTGGGTAGGGTACAGGAAAGGCCTGGGACTGGGAGGCTTCAGAGGGGGACCAGGAAGTCTGGTTTAGTCCCTGCAGGGGAGGGAGGGGCATGCGGTGAGAGACGGCACTGTCTGATGAATCGGGCCGCTTCATGCGGGGCTTCTTGGACTTCTTGTTGCGGCTGCCCTTCTTGGCTGCGGCAGTGGAGGTTTCAGGCCGGGCTCCGGTCTGTTCAGTAACGCCCTGGGTATCTGCCACGTCTGAAAGAAGAACACACAAAATCAGTCAAGTGAAACAGTATATCCTGCAGTCCACCTCATGCTTTCATAAAGCCAGTTGAAGACATTTCAGAGTGTGTTCATGAATGGGACTGACCGAGAGTGTTTGACGAAGCTCTCTGTCTGTGCAGATAATTGCTGCAGTGTTTCTGGAAGGTTCTAGCATTTTTGAGATCCTTGCAGCGGGTGAGAAAGGCTTGCTCTTCCTTCTGAGTGTGTGCTGCCAGTACCTGCTTGGTCAGACCCAGCCTCTTATAAAATTCCTTCTCTTGGCTGGGCGGGGAGACCACGCTGACAGGCAGCACTGGGGGGGCGGGACTCTCAGCTACGTCCTCAGTGATCTCTGGAGATGTCGATCACAAGATAGCCGATCAGAATTAAGCTAATAGCATAACGACCCATAAGCAAAGCGTTATCACCGTTTACTACTACATCCTAAGTTAACATGCCAGTGTGTGTGTGTTTGTGTGTGTGTGTGTGTGTGTGTGGTTAGGTCTTACTGAACTCAAGGGGACCAAATGTCCCAATGAGTATAGTAAAACCAGAAAAAATTGTCCTAATTGGGACCTTTTGCCGGTCCCTGTGAGGCAAAAGTCAATTTCCGGCTCAGGGTTTAGGTTTAGGGTCAAACTTACAATTGATTTTAGAGTTAGAATTGGGGTTTCTTTAAGGTCCAGGTGTTGTTGGTTAAGTTTAGGGTTAAGGTTAGGCATGACATCTAGGTAAAGTGTAGGCATAAATGTCACTTTATTGAGGTTAAGGTTAGGGTTAGGTTTAGAGTTAGATTAGGGTTAGGTTAAGGTTAGGGTTAGGGTAAGGGTTAGGTTTAGGGTTAAGTTTAGGGCAAGGGAGCATGCAATTTCTATTTTCTGGTCCCCATGAGGGTAGCTGTACAAACTTGTCTGTCTGTGTGTGTGTGTGTGTGTGTGTGTGTGTGCTCACCAGAATCTGGCTGGGGTTTCTTGTCTCCTACGTGGACAATGGTGCTGCTGTAGCTACACTGGCTGGTGATGGACACCACGCTCTCTGCTTTGTTGGGCGGTGCCAGTGGTGACATGGGCCCTCCCACCACCGGGGCGGCGCCAGTGGGACGCTTCTTAAGGGCCTTCATAGGCAGACCTGGATCTGGAGCATGAGGGGACACTTCCATTAGCCCCATGAAGTCAAGCATCAGAGTGTCTACGGGGCATCAGCCTTGTGACTGGTTTTACCTTGTGAGACCTGCATGCTGCTCTCAGAGCCCTTATTGTCCTCATCTGAGTTGGACGATGTGGTGTTGGAGGACAACTGGTATCTCCTCTTTACCGTGATGGGAACGTTACAGCTCTCCAGATATCGGATGACACTGTCCAGACAGCTGATCTGCTGGTATGAGTAGACAGTCTGGTCTTCACAGATGAGCTCCTCTATGACGTCACCAGGAGCTGCGCTGTCCTTGACCGACAGAGGAGGTACAGCAGACTCCTTCACACACACCGCTAGACTCTTCTGCTGCTGAGCTCCTGCTGGAGACGCATAAACACACGTCTGTTGGCGAACGCAATCTCTCAATGTCTTGTGAATGTACACACACTCAAAAAGGGACACTATTTTCTCCCACAGACTCACTCTCGGTGGTCCTCGTCGATTCAGGTTTGGAAGAAGAGGGCTGGTCGACCTGCTGCTCCTGATTCTTTAACATGTGGACCCCTTTACAGATCTCCTGGAATGTCCTCTGGAATGTGAGTGTTTCAGTTAAGGGAGAACGAGCATCCAACTAAAACAATGAATAAATAAAAAGAAACAATGTTCTCCAACGCTGAATCCGAAACGGAGAAGATCAGCGAATCGCTCAGCTCACCGGCTTGGATTTCCCCGACTCTTCAGCCACAATTCCGTTGCTGTTGCTCTCGCTTAGCGACCCCACACTGTGCAGAGGCTCATGGGAACCGTTGCTGCCATGGCTACCGTAACCACTGGAGCCCGTGTTGTAGACCGGCTGCAGGAAAGGAGATGGTTATTTTAGAGACACACGGAGGACAGGGGCATCGTGGGTGATAATGTGGACTGTATGGTGTGTGTGTGGGCATTCACCTGCAGCAACGTTCTGTGGATCTGCTCTGTGATCTCCTGGATGTCAGAGTCCACGAGCTTCCCATTTGTAAAGGCAGGAACTGCAAACACGTCTTCATTCACCGGACCCCTGAAACATCATAGGCAGAAGGCCAATTAGCTTTTGCATAACTCAGAGGGATTTTTTTTTTTGTTGCAACCATTTCTTGGTGTGTTTGTGACTCACATGCGGACTTTGTGCCTGCCGATAACAAAGGAGACCTTTCGGCTCCAGGGGTTGACGAAACTGGACCAGCTGGTGTCTATTGTGATGTATTCTCCATTTCGTGCACAGAAGCGGATTGAGTGGTCAAACGGCTGGCCTACGCACTGAAGAACTGTAAGACAGACGGAGAGAGACAGAGAGAGGGTGTAAAAGCGTTTCTGTCGTTGTATGTTTTTGGCTCCTTTCGCAGGTTTGGAGTTCATTTCCATTTCAACTGTACTGAACAGCTGAAATGGAATAGACTCCAGTTATCCTCTGCAATGTGCTGCTAATGTATATACAAATGACCACAAATTGACCTTCACTTATCTAGACTTACGTTGGTCATAGTGTGGTATATCTGTTTTGAAAGTAATACCAATCAACCAGCCAGATCAGTCTGAATCAAAGAGTCTCACTCTTGCGGTGGACAGCCAACATGAGAGCCCGGTCACTGGGATGCAGGTGCAACAGAACGGGGGTTCCGATCAAATCCTGGGGGAGGTATCCCAACAATGGAACAGCCCTGAGGGAGACGCCAGATGTTATAGTTACATGGTCACGCACACACACACACACGCTCACACACGCGCTCACACACGCTCACACGTGCTCACACCTGTGGCTTGTGTGTTAGTGTAATGACGCTCACCTCTCGTCCACCTCCTGAAACAGACAGCTGGGAGTGTGTGTCGTGGTGAAGATGCGTTTGTCAGAAGGGATCCTGGGGGCTGTCGGGAGACAAACCGTTCAAAAAGATCAGAAAACGAAAAGACTGGTTGCACTGAGCGTCAGACCAGGGTTCTCATACATGTCTGTCTGAGTATCTGGAATTACTTCTGTGTATTTCAGTACATTCAAATACACATCAAATAAAAGTATTTTTTTAGGGTATTTTAATGGTTATTGGTAAAGTCAAATTGTCAATCAAATTGCATTTCAAGAGTATTTTGTAATACTTATATTATAGATGATTGTTTAATGTCTCGGTTTAGTGGATGGAACTGCATCGGAGTGCCTTTTTCAGTGTTTTCTAGTACCCCCAGAGTGCATTTCCAAAAACGTTTAAATTTAAAACTCTCTTTTCAAACAAAAATCTGACCACTTACTTTCAAACTGTACGCAAAAGTCATTCTTTAAACATTATTTGAACCCGGGAATAATCTGTAAGGGCGTGAAGGGGGAATGGACTGAATGGATGTTTATGAGGGCGAGTATAGGAGACTCAATGCAATATCTGCATCTTACCATCGTAGCCGGAGTGTACCCTTTCAGCCAGTAGGAGGCAGCAGAACTGTTCCTCAGACAGCTCAGCGCCCTGGACCTTCATCAGGTAGGGGGTCATACGGAACGGGTAGTACTGCAGGCTCCCCTCTCTCTCCTTTCCACCGCTATACAACACACACCGCACAGTCACAACAGGGGAATGACACATCCTTGTGCATCGCTACAGGACTGACGTAGTATGCATCTCTCAAAACCCTACAGAGACTGTGTCTTCGAGTGTCTATGTCTTAATGTGTCTATGTCCGCAACTGTTTCAGAAGCTCTTGGAAAATAAATCGATTATAACAGCTATGATGAGAGTAGGTCTCTGTTCTACACCATTCTGTTTCTGTAGGTGCATATTCCAACGATTCCTCCACCTGCTAACGATTCCTCCACGTGAAAAGAATAACTTTTACATAGCAGAGATCTTCAGTACAGTCACTCACTACTAGGGGGTGATAGACGTCCAAAGTCCAGAGCACCCCCCCCCTTCGCTTGACCACTCCACTGCCTCTGAGTCAGACAGTAAGAGCAGGAAACCACTGATTAGCTCACCTAATGCGGCAAAAGAATGATTTCTCCTGCATGCACTCTGAAGGAGACGATTCTGAGAGAGAGAGAGAGATTGGCAGAGTCAATTTCCAGCAGCCCACCTACTGTTCATCAATGTTTTACCGGATGTGATGATATGCTTCATAACGTGTATGCCTGCGTGGGCGTGTGTACTATAGTAACAGCTTGCATCAGGCCACGCTTGGCAGGAAAGAAATACATCTGCCAGCCTTGTGTCTCTACGGGCCAGGGACATCTAGTAGGCTGTTGTTGACTGTTGTAAGTACCAGCTCCAGTGCACGTGCTCCAAGAGGGCAGGCGGTAGGGCGCCGTGAAGCTGTAGAACACACTGACGTCCTGGGGGGTCAGGAACTCTACAAACTTCGCATTGCTGAAGCGGTCCCGGTGGCAGTGCAAGATGGTCGTCGCCTGGTCTGAGATGTAAACAATCCTCCCCGTGATGAGAGACACAGCCACGGCAAACATGTCCTATTGGGCAGAGCAAAAACCTTCTGGTTTAACAGTGTGTTCACACTACTGTAAAAAAAGCTACTATTGGCGATAACACGTACAAACAAATTGGTCTCCGCGTTGAATATGACAACTCTTCTGTCTGTATGCACTTTCTGTACCAACATATCCATGACTGTCCAAAACACAGGAGATGTCTACACAGTATAAGGGTCAAACATCAATTGTCACGCTAAATCTTTTTTCACCATAAAACACCAGAAAATCTCCAAAAAGACTAGAATTACCTCAGCTGCATTTATACTGTATACTGACTATCATACTCTATGTTCAATGTTTATGTTCAAAAACGAAATAAATTCACCACATCAAAAGTAGAATTCAGTTTACATTACAGGGTTCATCCTGAAATGCAAAGACACTGATGAAGCACTAATCAAATTAAGTAATAATAATAATCTCTAAGACACTGCCTTGCAGTGCCACTGTGTTATTTCGGCCAGAAGTTCAAATTCTGGCCGCGACATACTAACAGTGCCCTGGGGTCCTGTAGAGGACGTACTAAATGGCTCAATGCCGTCTTGGATGGATGTTGCACAGAGTTGCCTTATCTTGTGACGTTCTAGTGACTCCTTGTAAGCTCTATCATGGTTTTAAGTTGGAGAGTGAATAGGTTCAGGCGAATACTTCCTGTTAAGCGAGTAGCGTGATTAGAAGAAGTATGGCATTGGAAAACATGTCTTGATCTTCTCACTCTCCCGAACCGACTGGGAGTTGCAGCAATGAGTAAATTGGTTATCCCCAAATTGGGAGAGGAACATTTTGGGGAAAAAATATAGAAAAACATACAATAAATAACAATCATCGCAAATAATTTAGTGAAAGAAATGAAATAACTAGGGCCTTAAAAGGAGGGTGAATTGAAACCTTTCAAGAAGAACAAGGTTGACAGAGGGACATAAAACAATTATAATGAAAACTAATGACACTTGAGCTTAGCAAGCTATGAATTTATTCATATAAAAATGAAATATTATACTATGCATGTTGTCTATAGGGCAACATCATTTAATATAAAATGTTTTAAATTTCTATTTTAAAACAATTCTTATTTTTTTAATAACCCTACTGTAGAACCAGAACAGGTAGGTGTAAATTCAGTCTGGGCCAGCAACAAGGCACATTGCCCTGAGAGAAGTTGCTATTAATGAAAACCTCACATAAATTATTATGGAGCAGAATATAACAAAATAAAATATGTGATTGCACTCTCCCTCAAAGAATTTACACCAGATATTAATACTGAACACTTTAGGTTCCCTTAAGGTGAGGACCATCTCGGGTTGTAAAAGAATCCATAATAAAACTGTTCTGGGATCTGATTAGCAAAACATCTCAGAACTATGTTTTTTGTTTTGACCTGAACTAGTTTGTTAGTTTTGGCAGTTTGATGCGCTAGTTGTTGTTTCCATTAACATTAGTGTGGAGGTACCCACCGTGTTCTTGTTAGTGTACTCTGAAGTGATGCTGCTGATCTCTTCTATAGTGTATGAGGACATTTCCAGGCCTGGAGGCTGACGGTCGTTGATCATCAACATCCGGTAGTATTCCTCACTGGCTGTTCGCACACACACACGCACGCACACACGCACACAAGCAAAAAAGGTGACAAATCTATCCATGTGACCTTGAGCAAGTCACTTAAAGCTAATTGCTCCTGTAAGTCGCTATAAGTAAGTCTGCTGAATAAACTAATGTAATGTACAGTTAATGTAGATAATGCCTTTTACATTGTCTCACAATGACTGCACTCTTCAACATCATCAACTCGAATGGATACTTCCTCTCTGATGGGTGTCAGTAGAAGTGTGGTGGTGGGCGTGTGGGTTAGGAGGGTTGGTGAGTGAATGTTAACACAACTGAACAGTGATTTGTGAGCGCGTCTCACCTTGGACCTGTTTGACGCAGCGCAGGGCATATGTCAGTGTGTTGAGTGTGCTGGCCTTGCCCTTGCACCTCTTGTCTGATGACGGGTGCATCTTCAACTCCTTCAATGTTTTGCAGAGCTCTTTCTGTGTCTTGGCTTTGGCCGACTGTTCGCTACTGCAGGGCGCATGAAGACACAGACACATGAGGACATAGACGCATGAGGAAATAGACATGAAGACAGACACAAGGACATAAGACACATGAAGACAGACACGAGGACATAGACGCATGAAGAAATAGACACATGAAGACACAGACACATGAAGACACAGACACATGAGGACAAAGAGACATGAGGACAAAGACTTGAAGACAAAGACACATGAGGATACAGACACATGAAGACATAGACACATGAGGACATAGACACATGAGGACACAGACACATGAAGACATAGACACATGAGGACACAGACACATGAAGACACAGACACATGAAGACATAGACACATGAAGACATAGATACATGAAGACAGAGACATGATGACAGCTACTGTTCATCTTTCCTAATATCTAGTCACTCTACTCTGACCTATATGTACATTAACCCTGATTACCTGGTACCCCTGCACATTGACTCAGTACTGGTACTTCTGATACATAGCCAAGCAATGGACATTTGTTATTCTTATGTGTTATTCATTTTGTAAATATTGGCTGCGTTACTATCTTTAATATTGACTGCGTTTTTCTATCTTCTATATTACATGTTTAGTCATTTCCTTCACTTTCTTTCCTTTTTAACGCAACATGGTTGGAAAGGGGCCAATAAGTAAGCATGCCGTTACTCCTGTAGAGGGATTTTATAAGAAAGCATTAAACTCTCACACTTAATGAATATATCAATACGTTAATCACATACACAGATACTCAGTATGGTAAACAGTATAATCATCAATGTATAATGTATACAATGTATACTTGTGTTGAAATAATCATGAATGTATCATCAGCATACCATCATGTGCCTTAAAGTTGAGGGCCCGAATGGCTCTATTACATTTGTGGTGTCCAGAACTTGAGCCACCAGTGTTTGATGATTTAATGGTGTGGAGGGCGGACCCCAGGAAGTTGTGAAACAGAGGTGACACACACCCAAGGGATGAACATAAAGGGATGGTCAGATAAGGTCATGTAAGATGTTGCTGTATGAAAGCAAGGGTCCAGGTCTTAAACAATGGGTGTATCTGCAGATGGGGCGGGCTTTTGTGACTGTCATTGTTTTGTGACTTTCATTAAAGTCTAATTGGATTTATAAGTTCCTGAGTTATTGCACATTTTTTTGGAAAGAGGGGAACTGTTTTTCCACAACACTCCCCATGTTGTGTGTGACATCATGCAGGAGGGCTGCAATGCAACCTGAAGACGGAGTTTAGGTGCGATGCACATTGAGGAGAGTGTTTAATTTGAACTCAAGTCTTTTAACAATGCATGAGGGTTGTTACAGGGGTAGTGTTTGGTGCTTGCGTTTAGAGTAGGGTTGAAGTTATAACCTGACAGTACTAACCTGCAGCCGCTGGTAGATGGGTTGTCCTGCTCTGAGCTCACCAGGCTGAAGGCAGTAGAGCTGCTTGGAGGTTTGGGGCTGTGAGTGTTTGATCTGCAACAAGAAGCCGACAAGAATGAGAAACGTCACAGGGAATGGGATGGAAATGGGCCAATGAAGTATAAGTACTGTTATTACAGGAGAAAAAAATTACTGATCTGAAAAATACAAGTCAAATGTAAGTAAAAAGTTCCAGAATGGTGTGTAGACTGATGTCTCCCCTAGATGCTGTGATCACGGTGATCTCAGGAGACAGCACGTTGGTGCAGTTGGCTGTCACTTCTCTACCCGGCGAATATCATTTGGGTCAATGGAATTGTTAGCTAATGTCTATATGTTCTCTTCTTAACTCTGTTACCTGGCTTGGAGTAATAGTGTTCTACCTTCCCCCTGGGTCTTCACTGCAGGCCTGGGTTGGAGGTCAAGGAGTGGCTCTTTGCTGCTGCTCGGGTGTGCCGTGGTGTTCCCTAATCCTAACAGAGAGACCTCTCCCTGGAGGGTCTGCTTAATGCCGGCCTAACAGAGAGACAGTCTCCTGCAACAGGAGACTGTCTTCTACCATAGCAATGAAATGCTCTGTAACCGAGCTACTACTACTGCATTCGCTACATTACCGGGCTCCACCAGACCTGTTTGCTCACAGCGACATTCTACGCAGACTAAGATGTTGCAACATGGTCTCAAGGGACTACGTAGAATATTTTACGTAAATCCATGGCACCCAATTTCGTATGTTACGTTATGTTACGTTAGGTTACATTACAATGCGCTACCATAACGTATAATACATTACGAAATTGCTAAAACGTAACATATGTTACAATCACTATTACAACGTATAATATGTTATGAATGCTAATAAAATGTATAATATGATACAAATGCCAGACAAACGTATCATATTTTACGAATGGTACAAAAACGTATCATTCATCACGAATTTGCACAGAACAAACAGCCGTGTTTTGAACCGGCAACGTTCATCTCTGAAGGAGGTCGCACTACCCAATGTATTTCAGGGGATGAGTAATGGCCTTACCAAGGTCACTACAATGTAATAAATGCATTTTAACGTTACAGTTAAAGTTAAGGTTTGGTTTGAAAAGAAAGGTTCTAAACCCCCTCTGGGGGGTTAGATGTGCACAGGCATAGGGGTTATATATTATGTTTCCAAATTGTTTCTCTTTAGAAGATTCAAATAAAACAGTATAAACATAAATGACAACCAGACAAAACACAAACAGCATGTGTGGAACACCCTAAACCTACAAAAAAAAGAGGGGGGGGGGGAGGAAGTTGATGATAATTATTCTGTTATTTTGGGAAGAAATTGGATCAATTCTAGATAAAGACAGAGCCACAATAGCCATACAGCCATGATCAAAGTATTCCACTAGGGTCCAAACTCAAAACCAATCAAGACAAAAGCAACCAACCCCTGTGTTAAAAAAAAGGGGGGGGGGGGGCACGATTAACGGAGGAGGTTTTCAGGTTCAACATAGTCGTTCAAATTAATTACCCCAACAGGTCAGTTTGAAACTCATTAGAGAGGGACACCACACGGTGCGCTAAAGCCTTCAAGAAGGCTTATCTCCCAATTATCTCCCAATTTCTGTTTATTAGTTGGACTGAGAGTAGAGTGGACCAGAATGTCTTTCAAATTTTGATTTCTCCTATAGGCTGAGATCACCCTGAATTTCCCCAGGGCCCCTATTTCCAACAGACCCAGCAGGCAATGAGATTTGAGGCTGGAGGTGAGGTTCACTGCCAGAGGGGAGAAAGTCGACACAAAAGGTATCATTGTAAGATTGTTTTCAACTTTAGCATACTGTGTTCCATTCTCAAACATCTGTTTAACCTCTGCTTTTATATCCCTCAAGAAGCGTCTTGAGTAGCCTCTAGGCCTCAAAGCTGTGAAAAGCGTTTGGGTGGCTATCTCTACACCTTCAGGAAAGGTACAGATTCTATGGAAGCGTATAAGTTGCAACTTCATTAGTCCTCTATAGGTATGCTTTGGATGAAAACTAGACTTATGTAAAAGAGCATGTCTGTCTGTCTCTTTAAAGAAGACCCTGGTGGCCAATGACTTGGTTTCTTCCTCCCCTGGTATGAAGAATACTTGTGTGTCCAAGAACTCTATCTTTTCCTGTTGCATGATATGTGTAATGGTAACAGCTGGATGATGTGTATTTAAAACCTCTAGAAATTCCTCAAACTCTGACAGCGGCCCCTCCCAAATGCCAAAAATGTCATCCAAATATCTGTAATATAATAAAGGTAAGGATTTACATTTCAAAAATGCTGTTTCCTCCCATGAACACAAGTCGGCATAGGCGGGGGCAAACATTTTGCCCATGGCAGTTCCCTGGATCTGGAGGTAGTATTTTTTATTAAATTCAAAATCATTTCTGGTTAAACTAACCTCCAATAAATCCAGGATAGCTCTGTCCGGCCGTTTAGGGTCCGGAAAATGGTTAAAGGCCCTAGAGACTGCCTGTAGGCCCAACGCTGTCTCAGTATTTGTGTACAAGGAGTTGATGTCCACTGAAAACAAAAAGGCATTTGTTGGTAAGACCAAACCCTTTAATTTATTAACAAAATCATACGTATCTTTTATATAACTGGCATGTTTTTGAGAAAGAGGGTTAAGATAAAAATCTATGTATTCTGCCACCCTATAGGATTCAGAACCACAATCACTGACAATGGGACGGCCACATGGAACCTGGAAGGGAACCGACCATTTTTCTGGGTCCTTATGGATCTTGGGGAGCAAATAAAATTTCCTGGCTCTAGGTTCCGCTGGCCCCAAAAGGTAAGACATTTGTTTGTCTGAGATAAATTGGTTATCATGTAACTGTACAAGTACCTCCCGAATCATATCCCGTGTCTCCAATTGAATAGAGTGGGGTAATGGCGTATAATGATCAGCATTCTCCAGTTGTTTATTGACCTCCATGATGTATTGTACACGATCCATAATTACAATCTGAGAGCCCTTGTCAGCTGGTTTAATGACAATATTAGGATTATTGCCTAAATCCCTGATTGCCTTGAACTGCTCCCTAGAAAGGTTATGTTTTGTTGGTGGTCTGGGCCTAAGATTGTTAAGGGCATCTAGGTCCCTCTGTATAAGAGCCTGTATGGGGCCTGAAACAGAGCCCAGTCTAGGCTCCCACACCGAGGAATCTGTAAAAGGCACATGAAGGAAATCCGTAACATATTTAAAATGACCTAAGTTTCAACCACCTGTGGTAAACATGTACATCCCTACAGAGCTCCCCATGGTCTAACCGCTTCGGGGTAGGAATAAAAGTAAGACCCCTCTCCAAAACCTCCCTCTCTATTTCAGAGACCCTGTAAGATTGAGAGAGGTTAGTGATGTTACAAATGGGAGTTGTACTCTGACACTGTTCTCCCCTTACATGTTTAAGTGGTCGAGCCATAATTTTAGGATCTGGGATGCGGTTTGGGCCGTCCAGTGGACCGGATCCCGGGGTTCTACCTGGAAGCGGAGTTTACTCAGTTCAGTGAGGTAATTGCATTTATCTAAGATGTATTTATTGAGGCCCCATAGACAAGTCTGTTGAGGCCCTGTTAATCTGTCCGAAAAGTTAATGATTGGAACATACAGCACAGCGTTGAGAAATCTACTCTCACAGGTTTTTAATAAACCCTGTAATTGTTTACAGGCCGTGTTGGTTGTTTGGGGATGAAGACCATTATTAAGTCCTGCCGATAACACCACCTTCTCTACTACAGGGTTAGGTTAAGGTCTTTTAACCACTTCATCTAAATGGCGAAAAGTGGCCCCTGGAAAGCTGTCTACCTGCACCTGAGCATCAGAAAATGCAGGTATACGAGCCAAATTGGAGTCACCCATCACCAATAAAGGTTTGATTATATCAATGGTCCAATCACGAATCTTTTGGCGTGTGTTTGGGTGTCTAACAGGTTCCCGGCGTGTGGCAATAGGCTCCGTTGGTAGGTTTGTAAAAATGTTTAATTAAAGGGGACTCAGATTGGGTTTCACTTAGGAAGGAACACTCCTCTATTGTGTAACCCATCATCACCTTATGTCCACCCGTTTTAACCATTGCCATTCCTGAGGACTGTTCTGCCACTGCACGGGAACTCCGTTCCTCTGTTTCTGGAGGTGACATAGAAGAGATGGTGTTACTGCAAGGAAGTGCCACATTCGAGTAAGTAGGAAGTTGTCTTTTAAGGGGTTGAGTACCTCCATTCCCCAATGTTACTCCCTCCTCTACAACACTAGGGTCACTAGCCTGTGCTGTTATCCGATGTTTATCTTTAGAAGGGGAAGAGCTCCCATTGTATGGGCTAGAGGCCCTACTGTTCTCCCCTGACGGTGGATCCTCATGAAGGGTGGAAGGAATGTTCCCTGAAGGGTAAGGCTCAATCACCACACTGACCTCCACTGTACGAGGGACGGGAGACCCACGGAGGCTAGGGAACAGTGATACTGATGTTAACTTCTTATCTAATGTCTTAATAGGGGTCAGCGGAACCTGGAGGATAGCGGGCTGTCTAGGAGTGCGTGGAGGCAATCCAACCCGAGGGGACAGCCCCACTGGTATGTGCTCGACCGGAGAGGCCCCACTTACTGATGGAATAAGGAGCGGAATGGGGTCAGTCCTAGGGGTGTCAGCAAAATTGGAGGGAAGGTTTAGGCGGGGTACGGAAGGGACCTTAGGTATGGGAGAAAGGGGTAGGTTAGGGTCAGGTATAGGAAAAAGGGGTAGGTTAAGGTTAGGTATGGGAGAAGGGGGTGGGTTAAGGTCAGGTATAGGGAGGGGGAGTAGGTTAGGGTAAGGCATCGGGGAGGGAAATAGGTTAGGGTTGGGCATGGAGGAAAGGGATGGGTTAGGATTAAGATTAGGTCGGCAATTGGGTTGCGATATCCCAGAGGGGTTAGGAATGGAAGAAGGGGGTAGGTTAGGGTTAGGTATGGAAGAAGGGGATGGGTTAAGGTCAGGTATGGGGAAGGGGGGTGGGTTAGGGTTAGGCACCTGGGAGGGAAGTAAGTTAGGTTTAGGCCTAAAGGGAGGGAGTGGGTTAAGGTTAGGGTTAAGATTAGGGTTAGGTTGTGATATCCGGGAGGAATTAAAGTGACTGGGTGAGTAATGTGAGTATGAGACAGCGTTGGGCCTAGGTTTAGGCTTTGTTACTGCCTGAGCATATGAGAAGGGCCTAGAAGCCATAGGCAGAGGTGGGAACTCAACTGGATCCAGAGCCAAAGGGGTCTGAGTCAGTGGCATTCTAGAGGTCTGTAACGTAGACCTTAAAGTGTCCAACGAGGTGGCGGTGAACTTCCGCCTATATCTGGCTTTGCTCCAGACTACTGCCTTATTAAAGGCCTCCTGGTCAAAACCCTGTAGCTCCTCTAAGGCCCACCTCTAGAACCGCATCATAATGCTCCCTCAAGATTGACATGTTAACCTCAATCCATTGTGCAGTATTATGCTTTACTTTCTCAGAAGTTTGTATAGAAGGAGAGGAAGGTTTAATGAAGGCTGCTAACTTAGCTACCTGCCTAAGCATACCAGGGGGACCTGAGCCAATCTCTAGAGACTGGGCCAAAATCTCCGAATGATGTACGGCCTGAAGCAACTTACCAAGAAAGTATTTCTTGGTAAGTGATAGATCTATGGGGACCTGAGACCTAGGTACATTCTGTCTCTGCTTAGTCTTTAAGGTAGAGGCCACAGAAGACTCACCCAAGTTAGGACCTAGCGCCAGGCTTTCAAAGCGGTTGTAGAGAGGAACAGACATAATGGCTTTGTGAACTTGTAGAGCTGATGACTAAAAACAACAAAGGTAAATACATAGGCAGTCACTGTTGTGGGAAAGGGCCAAGTTATTAATTGGATAAGAAGGCCATAGGAAAAGGAATGGGGGATTCCACACACAAATAAAAAAAAAAAACAGTAAACAATACATAATTGAGAGCACCAATCTGTGGAGTGGAAGGACCCAAGTTCAAAACACGGCCTCTCACTATTGTTTTTTTCTGGATTATTACTCTAACGTTACCTCACCTACTGTAATATATATCTTATGAAATCGTCTGTCAAAGATTTAAGTAAAATAGTCTACGTAGTCCCCTAAGTCCAGGTTTGATATATTCACTGTGGGACTTTTCGAAACTTTGCGCAAAGTAAGACTTGTGCCATCTTTCTGATCTAACCACCATTCTGTCCCTCACAATCGCCAGGTTGACAATAGGCATAGTGTCCTCCACCCGGTTAGCAAGGCCTCAATCGTTCTGAGTCTCAGCAAATGTTTTAAATTTGCACTGCTCAATATCTGGTCTCTCTCTAACAAAGCACGACTGTTACATAAGATTATCATAGACAAAAGGTTGGACATAATGTACCTCAAAGAAACTTAGCAACAGCATAACAAGTTCAATCATCTCATTCAAGCAATCCCGCCCGGTAACTCAGCCAACCTCTCTCTACAGGGTGAGGGGTTGTAGTTGCTGTACTGTTCCATGATAAGCTCAAAATGAAATCTGTTAGTACACCTCATCGCACTTCATTGCTGTTAAACTATCTGGTCCCCAACTGTTGATCTTAACTATTTATAGACCACTGTTACGAACCCTGTGGCTCTAGCAATCTAGGGTGGATGGTACAGAGACCCGTAACATAAAACTCATGCAAAGTGGTGTAGTGTACAGGAACAGTGAGAACAAATGACACAGACAACCAAAGCAACCGTCAAACATAAAACGTTTATTATAAACACACGGTAAAGGGGGTAGGGAAAAGGGGCTGAGCTGGACCCAAGAAATGAAATAACATAGTCAAACACCCCTAAACTGAACTTGCCTGCCTCAAGAACCGCTTAGCTAACTACTAACCAATACAAAAATACAGTGGGTGGTCCGCTCAGGTCTAACTAGTGTTTTTAGACAAAGTTTTCCTACAGGTTGTGTATGCCCACAGTCTTGTTTCTTACAGAACTATCATCAGTATTGACCTCTGTGTGCGCCATGTCTCCCAATGTATTGATTGTTGGTGATTTTTATATCCATGTAGATAAAATTGCCAGCTGTAACGTTGCTGCAGACAGTCGACCACGCTACAGGACGACTACAAAACACTACTAAAAACTGGGAGGAACACTAGAAAAAAGATCATCATCTTTGGCCTTATCCACAAGGGGTTTTGGCCGCATCCCCGAGGGGTCTGGATCACTTTAGTAGGATTTTAAACTTTAACACATGGTTAAAGGCGCATTACACCCAGGAAGGTATTTGTTTTTGCGACAATTTTGACCTGTTTTGGGAAAGACCTGCATTGTTTAATAGAGATGGTCTGCACCCAAATCGCACAGGATGCAAACCTATTGTTGGACAACATTGCCAGCTGTTATAAAAGCTGACTGAATGTGCCCTGGGATAATAGCAAACAAACTTGTAGCAAACCATTAAATCCATAGTCTACAGGCCCCAGCTACAACGAAAATATAGACAACAAGGAGCCAATGTGAGTAATCTTGTGCCTATCAGATTAAATGTTTTAAGACAACATCCTCAAAGACTATGCAGCTGTGAAAATACAGCTAGGACTAATGAACATCAGATCACTGAACAATGAATCATTTAAAATCAATGATTTTATTTTGGATAACAATCTAGACTGTCTGTTTCTAACTGAAACATGGGTAGAGTCAACAGCCACCCTAACTGAAGCCACTCCTCTTAGCTAAACCTTCTTTCAGTCAATAAGGATAAACAAGAGTAAGTGCCTTAAATGGCAACTATATATCTGTTGGTGATTTTAGCTCTATTGAACACCAGGCTGTATTATTAAAATGTCAGCCACTTGTACTTGTTGTGACACTTTATGGACCTCCAAGGTCAAACCCAACTTTTTTAAATCAGATTTTTCAAAATGTTTTTCTATTATTCATACAAATTATGATAATGTTAATATAGCAGGTGATTTTAATTTACATGTTGATAATTGGACAGACATCAAAGTGATTTTAGAGGTTTTAAATTCAATGGATATTATTCAACATGTCAGAGCCCACCCACAACCATGGCCATATGCTAGATTTGGTGATTTCACGGGGGCTAAACATTGAAATAGTCTGTTGTTGGAGTAGTTTTGTCTGACCACTTTTGTATATTTTTTTATTCTCTGACCCCCACCATACAAAGCACTGCAGAATATATAGTTAAAAAAACTCTTTCCACTGAAATAGCAGATAATTTTAAAAACCACATTGTTAATACCCTTTGCCTTTTCTACAATCCTCCTGTGGTGACCTGGCAAACAACTTTTTCACAAGAATAAGCACAACAATTGATGCTGTGGCTCCATTGAAAATGGGGCTAATTAAAAAACAGAAATCTCCTTAGAGGGATGAAGAAACAAAGGAATAAAAAACAAACTGTAGAAGGTCTGAACGAACATGGAGAAACTCAACATTACAAGTCCGCCTTTTTCAAAGAAAACATATAATAAGGCAATTAAGAAGGCTTAAGAAATAATCTCTCCAAATTAATCTCCGACTCATAATATTGTCAGTGTTTTGTAAAAGCACTTTGTGACAACTGCTGATGTAGAAAGGGCTTTATAAATAAATCTGATTGATTGATCACCAGCAGACTCGACTATTGCAAATATCTACTGTCTGGCCATACCTAAAAACTATTGGCAAAGTGCAATTAATTCTAAATGCAGCTGCACGTATTCTTACCAATACCAGAAAGATAGAACCCATAACACCTGTTTTAAAGACTCTATTTTAAAGGCTGCCTGTGAATTTTAGAATTCATTACTAAATTGCCCTATTGATTTTTAAAGCACTACATGGCCTTGCACCTGAATACTTGTCTGAAGTGTTTTAGATATATGCCTGGTCGGTCGCTCACATCTTCTGGTACTGGTCATCCTTAAAAAAACAAATACTTCCCCGGACATCATGAACAACAACCATCCCATCACCTATCTTTCCTTCCTCTTGAAAACATTGGAGAGGGTGGTGGCCATGCAACTGCAAAACCATGTACTGCAGAACAGCACAAGAGCTTTTAATTAATCCTGTGGAGAATAGGGATTAAACAGCAGACAGTTCTAGCATAGACACTAAGACCATCTCCACAAATGCTATTGACGAAACAAAGGCAGAGCATTCCTTGTTCTATCCGCCACACATTGGCTGGCATGACGAATGTGAATGTTACAACCAACACAGGGACACATGCTGGTAAAGCCTGGCCAAGCTTTTTAGTAAGTCCAGCAGTACTGAACAGATGATTAAAAGGAAAATGCATCTGGACCGGTGTTAGGCCCCCGTGGGATGTGCCCATGACCACAAGGCTATTCCAGAATGCTGGATTAGAAACCTAACGAGCTCCGTCAAACCAGAACATGAGCCTACTAAGAGTTTTCCAGAAAGAAATCATGAAGTTAAGCCTGATCCAAAATCTTAGCAACAAATGCTCTGAACTAAACTTGCTACCGGGTTGCTACCAGGTTAATAAAAGGAGGAAATAATCAGACTGTGGCCAATCTACAGCTAACAGCAAATAACATCGTATCGCAGTCAATCATTGATCTGGCCAACTTACTCAACTTGTGCATGTCGCTTTGACTATACAAACTCTGTGTATTAACTTGCGATTTCTCCCCAGTACAAATATAACTAACACCACCTCTGCTGCCCAAGCAAAACTGCAAGCATGGCAGAAAACAACTGACGGAGTAACTGACACACTTCTATTACAATGCTAAACATATTGACTGTCCAGCTATAACCTAAATTGTAGTAGCCTACAGTACAGTCACATTCGCAATGGTAGGCCCTTTCTACAGCCAATTCAGGAATGGTGATTATTTGAATTCAAAGTGAAATATAAAAATATTAAACTAAATAAAAGAACTTCATACAAAATATTAAGGAGAAAACATTTTCATGAATAGTAGCAGGCATTAACAATAATTTATTGTTCCAAACTTCTTAAATATTGTGTTTTTATTTTGACTCCATGATGTCGAGAATGTTTTCCCTCCTCACAGGGACCATTTTAAATGTGTGCATGTGTGAGTTGTCCGATCAACTGGTCTGCGCGTCACTTAATGATTTAAACAAGAACCAGCAGCTCTGGAACCAAAACCTCAGCGACTCCCTCAACTGGCTATTTATTGAATAATGAAATATTGAATTTACAAACAATAACACACAAAATCATACAGAAATCAAGCAGTGTGTGAAAGGCGGAAAAGGACAGTACCCAATCTACCTGAGTAAAGGGATTGACTTCTTCATCCTTTTTATATCGTGGGGAGTTCTCTTGATACATTTTGTGACTTGTTAAAATGGTTATTGTAAAAGGAAATATAACTGAATTAAAATAAACCATTCCCACCTCTTTCCCAAAGACTCACCATTCATTCCCAACATCTCCCAACCACAGATACACAGTACCCGTACTGTATAATAATAATAATAATATAATGTTTAGAAACTCAGCCAGTGTTTTCCACTGTCGATATGGTTGGAAGACACTGGTAACCAGAATGCATTGGGACAGGGAGGACTCACCTCTTGTTGCTCCCAGATAACTCCAGCACGGCAGAATCTTTGGCAGAGCTGCCGTTGCCGTTGAAGCTACCCAGCGACACGTTTCCATGGGACTCATTGCCATGGGACTCGTTTTCGTGGGATTCTGTCCCGCTCCCAGACCCACTGCCAGTCATCTCGACGTCCTCGTGCAGCGCTGGGTGTGGTCGCTTCCTGTCATCATGGGGCAGGCTGGGAGAGGCTGGTTGGTCTTGGCTGCTGTCACTCCCCTCAGAAGCCAAACCCAGCTCAGGTTCTACTTCGGCCCCACCACCTTCCCCGAAACCAGACATGCAGTGCAATTGGGACATGGGTTCACTTGGGGAACCACCGTCCTCTTCTATCTGGAATAGGTTCCTCTCTCGATCCGTCTCGCTCCCCTCTACAGTGGAGTACAAGTACCGCTTGGCAATGGCTTTTTCAGACATTGGGACAGGAAAGTCAGGCTCATTTAAATTTAAATTTCATATAGTGTTGTGGTCTGGAAGAGATAAGAGAAAAAAAAATAGTTGAGTTGAAAGAATGCATCTAAATCCACAAGAAGTAGAGAGTAAACGGGTTCAAGAACCTAATCCCTTACTAGCCAATTACGGACTCTATCTCAGCAGTGAATAAACCAGCCAACTTCAGAAGAAACAGACAACTTCAAAATAATAAGAAGAATCAGACAAAAAAATACAAAACAAACATTGTATGACCCTGTCTCTGATCAGGACAATTATTCAATTTACCCTTAAAAGTTAGGCCATGATCTTTCTGGAACAGGAAAATATTACATACAGTATGCACATCAAATGCTTTCCATTCTAAACATTCCCTGTCCTTTCCAATCCAGTTTCAAACCAAAACTATCCAGTCTGACCATTTCTATACAACCCACACACACCCACCCACCCACATAAGACACACCCACCCACATAAGATACACGCCCACGTAAGACGCCCATGTAAGACACACCCACCCAAATAAGATACACGCCCACGTAAGACGCCCATGTAAGACACACCCACCCACATAAGACACACAACACACCCACCCACATAAGACACCAAGTTATGGGGACCCAGAAGAAGCAGTCGCCACATTCTCACAGGGATCTGGTAATGCTACAGCAACCTACCAACAATGAGTCAAGGACCAAGGGACGTGAAGGATGAATGACGTGTGTGTCCTTGGCCCAGACAGACATCTCTAAACATTGCCTAGGCTTTGAAACCAATAATACAAATTACACTTGCAATGAGAGATACAACAAGTGCACGCAGTAAAGATTTGATCACTATGGTCCAAATTTCACTCGAATTTAAGATTAGTCCAATTGCATAAAGGGGAAATTAAAGTTTGAACCTCATCAATAAAGACACGCATAGGATGTTGGAGAGTTAGGAATGGGTGGTGGTAACACCCCACTGCTTATAGAGCAGCTGTTGTAGGCTAACTGTAAACTTTCCAAAAATAATAACAGAAAAACACTTAAGTGAACACATTACACAAGCTTATCAAATTGTGAGCTTCCCCTTGGCCTAGCTCAAGTTTCATCAGCAGCAAAGCTGATCCCCTAAACACACTAGCACATATCTGAGGGATTACACAACAGAATCACATGGCTTCCAGTTCAGTCATTGGTTCCCAGTGAGAGGATCCCTCTACACATTTGACTTGTTTCATGAAGCCACATGGATGTGGCTCTAATTGAATACGTCAGTCATGCACCATGGGTAAAAATATATACTTTTTAAGTTATCTAACTACCCAAGGAAGTGAGTTGATTGAAGAGTTTAATCTTGATTTGATGCTAAATGTACTGTACTTTTAATTTGCAAAATCCAAATCTGAGAATGCTTAAGGGCTTACCAACACAAATTAAGTGAAATTAGTTACATGTATTGTGTATGAAACATTACTTCTAAAACTACACGTTCGTAATTATTTAGCTTTGATGTTACACCTTAATGATTGTAATTAATGAACACGATTGACACATTAGTTGCAGAATAAATATTCTATGTAGGTTGTATAAGGTCTTTTTATGCTGTTGTACATATAATGTAATAAGCCTACTAACGTAGAATACACATTTCATTCAACACGGATAAAGGAAAAAATTATCAAAACACGTTCTCCTCCAAACGCCTGCATGATATACTAACACAGTTATGTAAAAGTGGCAATTCCGCGCGATACTCGAAATATAAATCACGAACAGTTAACGCTGCAAAAACATTAACAATACAATGAGCACATTTGTTCAATTCAGACCATACATTTAACTCGATTTGAAATAATAAACTAGAACAGGTAAAAAACTTTAACAGCAATAGAACAAATTTCCGCGCATGCCCAGCATTATTGGTTATGCAACTTCTTTTTTTTTTATTAACTGTTCATTTTAAAAAACAGTATAAAACCCACCGTGTGCTCCAAATGAATATGATATCCTATTCTAAGTATTGTCTTATTCTCCTTTGAGACTCCAGCGTAATTTTGCCATCTAATATTGCCGATATCCCTCAATGAAAGACAGACAGACGATTCGAAACATCGCTCATCATTACCTACGTCTTGCGAGCAACATTAAAAAACACTTCCTGGTCAGGAAAGTACGGAAAACTTCAAAAGAAAAGAGGCCAACGTATTAGCTCAAAACTGATCAATTGAAATGATTGTTTAAGAAAATATACCTCTCAAAACATTAACAAAACTAATATTTGTTCATATTTAAGTGTCATTTCAATAAAAATGGGGTATTAAAACATGTTCCAAGGTCAACATTCAGACAATGAGAATGACTGAATATGGAATAAATATTGCCTCATAGCCCAAAAACGATTCTATGTGCTACTATGAATTAATTGTAGGAAATGTTCAGGAGAGTATGTATTTGGTGAGTCTGAGATCTGGGGCTATTCATAAAAGATCCGGGGCTATATCCACGGACGCCTAGGCCTAACAACGCCACTGCTATAGGTCATTCCAAGTTTAAGGGGCACAGAAGAAAAATGATGTTGTACCTATCTTAGACTTGGCCCGGGGTACCGCGAGAGCTATCCAATCTTGCGATCGTGTTAGATAAGATCTGTTTTTCAATATTATTGGGATAAATGGATTTATTTATCCCATGTACAGTAAACAGTGTATTGCATTGGGGGCTAAAGAGGGTGTGGAAAATATTGTGTTGCTGGATATAGCACACAGTGCCCCTCCATAACGCATATTTTGACTCTAAACACTCTACTGAGCATTTCTTACATTACATTCACTGCGGTGTGTAGAATAATTTCTGCGCTATGATGCAATATATATCCTTAAGAAAAATGTATTACAGTGGATTGCATTGGGGGCTAAGAAGGAGGTGGAAAATTTAGTGTTGCTGAATATTGCACATCTCCATTTCTCAATGTGCTAATATTATCTATCTTACATAAGGTATTATTTAAACAGTACCTTTATTTACTTTATATTTTCTTAAATGTAGATATTACTTTTATCATCCATGTCTTTGCAATATACACTAAGCAAAGTTGCAAAATAGATTGATTTAATGTAAAAAAAAAATATTGCGTTTTACCGCGACTAGTAGTTTGGAGGCAAAACCCGAAAACCGGAAGTCTTCGAATCTCTAATGTTGCCAGCATGACGCTAATAACAACATTCTATGGCTTGTGTTTGCCCACAGCTGAATGCTCCAATAGAAGCCTGACCTCAATTTAGACTCCTACCATGTGTCTTCATGCCTCTTTTTTCATTGGCTGCAAGTTCGGGGTTTCCGTGGAAAACGTTACGATATACCTCAAAAGTATCTCATTGGTCGACAACACCATCAGTCTCTTTATATAAAATAGCCGGCCTCCTCACGTGGAATATCATGTTGTTTCGTGCAGGGGGATGAGAACCCTCAGCTTTTTTCTGCTTAGAGAAAACCCAACATGTTCAAATTATACTCGAAAAGTTAGGTCCAAACAATCATTGGCGGTTGGTAAAGTTACATAAAGAGTGAAACTATTTAATTTTAAAAATATTTTTCTGATATCACAAACTTTAACTTTTGTTCATCTTCCCTTCCAACTTAACTAAATTGCAGTTATTCAATAACAATTACATTTTTTCATATGGAAGTGTGTGGATGGAACTGCTGGATTTCACCTCTTTCCTTTTGCTGCATGAGGCTAAGTACGTACAATGTCTCTCTCTGCTGGTCATTACTTAAAGTCATAAGCCAGCCATACATAAATGGTGAACTAAGTCCTATTGTGGAGACTTGTTTTTTGTAAAAAAATAAATTAAAATAAATACACATATATATTATAGTGTTAATGCAGTTTTACCTATCAAAATTTTTTTCTCAATTTCATGGTATCTTTTAATAGTCACAACTTTAGCTCAGTGTGATAACTGACAGTGGGTTCCGGCAGGGATAGAAGTGTTTAATTTCTTTTACTGATCAGAACCTGTCAAGCGTTTGCATAGATTTTTCTACAAGAATAATCATATAATTACATAGATTACATACAGTATGGTTACTATTCATTTAGTAGCCTTTCATCTAAGTAGGCCTGGTAAAGATACATTTCTTTACCAGGTTGTCTTATATTTTAAATATTTTAATAGTCAGACAAGTGAAATAATAAATTGCATTAATTCATTAATTGAACTTCAAAATCAAAAGGGATAGTTCATCCTAGATTCATATTTGGGTGAAGTAACACTTACCTTGAGTTGTTCTTGAAGGCCCATGGAGTCATATTCACAACAAGCCATTATTCAACTCTGTCCCAAACTGGAATTTACATTATAAGCATTGTCCAAATTCATGAATTGAAACTGTGCATCCCAAGCAACCCATCCTAACCCTAACCCATCCCAAGGTCAATGTCGTTAATCTAAACCTAAACTGGTGATATTTATTATCCAATATAGCTGGCTTGGGTGAATGCCTGGCTAGCCAGCTAACATTTTAAACCAAACTGTATAATTGAAAACATTAAATTTCCCAACATAAAATAATTAGGACTCTGCCTAATATCAAAGCTACACAAACCCAACTATATTTGACTGTGTAGACAATGGTCATAATTGTCTACATTTTTTATAGGGACATTTATATTTAGCTTTCATCCATGAAACCATTAGTGTTGACTGCCAGTGTATTACATAGGTTTAATTATTTTACAGCCTTTTGTGTCAGCGTAGTGAATTATTTTGCAATATCAGCATACTGATGTGGGTATATTTTGTTGAACAGACATGATTTACAGATGCATGCTGTTTCGGAAGCATTTCTTAGTAATACAGACTGCATCTGCCTAAGAGGAATATAGATTTGAAATGCCTTGTTTGCAAATGTGTGCACACTCCAAAACTTTGTGGAAACATTTTCTCAGGATTAAAGGTAATTATCATTATCAACCTAGCACACCATGGGAATAAAATGTGTTTACATTATTAAAAATCTAACAGGGATGTCCAAAGAGGAGACACAAAGAAAGGGATAGGAAACTGGCAGAAGATATAGCATACTTTTCCATGAATCATAAAAAGTCTCTTGTAATATACAGTTAGGTCCAGAAATATTTGGACACTGACACAATTTTCATAATTTTGGCTCTGTACATCACCACAATGGATTTGAAATGAAACGGAGATAAAAACTTGAAGTGCAGATTTTCAGCTTTAATTCAAGAGGTTGAACAAAATATTGCATGAAACGTTTAGGAATTGCAACCATTTTCACACACAGTCCCCAAATTTCAGGGACTCAAATGTAATTGGACAAGTTAACACAATCGTAAATAAAATTTACAGTTTTAATACTTTGTCAAGAATCCTTTGCAGGTAATGACTGCTTGAAGTCTGGAATGCATGGACATCACCAAACCCTGGGTTACAGTACCTTCTTTGTGATGCTTTGCCAGGCCTTTACTGCAGTTGTCTTCAGTTGTGGGTCTTATAGCCGTGAGTTTTTGCCGTGTTTTATATGCTCCTGTCACCCTGGTCACCCTTAATCTGGGGGTAGATTATGTTGGGGTACATAGTACCTCCAGAACACGTTAAACTTTCATCAATATCTGTGTCTGTGACCATGGCAACAGTGACGTCGATGCAACCTGTGGATAAAAGTTTATTATTCTGTTTAAATGTACACATTTAGCCTAGTTTATACAATTCTTAAACTTCTCTCCACAGATTGCATTGGGAGAGCAGTGCATGGAAAGGCTATGATTTTCACCTTATAATGGTGTGATTCATAGCTAATCGGGTGCGAGAATTCAATGCCACGATAAAGCCCCGCCTCCACGTCAATAGAGGCTCAAAACTTGGTTTTGAGAAAACATGATTCGAACGAAGGTGGGAAGAAATTGTAATCGCAAGAAGCGAACGTGGAAAAAACGTGTTTGAACGAAGACATTTTAAGATCGGACGCGAAAATCCATTTAATGATTTTAGCATACACTTTTTCCACGCTTAAATCTATTTTTTTTCATAAGATTGAATTTAGTTTTTTCGTACTATGAAATATTTCAGTTACGTTTTTTTCTTAGTCAATACATTTGAGCTCAATTTGGCTCCATAGAAATGGTTTATTATTTTCCCCCTTTCTGTTATATAGGTTTTGAGGCTCAGTGTTCAGGAATTACTTTCCAAGGAGATCCATTTGTGACTCTTAATTATATTGTTTTTTATGTATTCATACTGATAGCTGTACATACATTATTGCAACTATAAAGAATGTCCTTATTAATCTGTATTGATCGCTGAAGTTGACTTACTCTTCATGCTATTAATCAACTCATTGTCATTCTATTATTGCAATTATTTTAGTCGATGCCAGTATTAATGGGGACTTTTAATAGTCACCATGAGTTTCTTGATTGGTTTTGCTACCATATATACACCTTGTGTTTCACTTCCTAATTCCCGATGGTCTTCAACCAAATTGTTGCACTTAAAAACAAAGTGATGCCTTGTGGGATTCCACTTTACTCATGGAGGCTGCATCATTGCACGTTCGCTGGAAGAGGCCACTTGAGAGGTCTAAATAGCCCTACACCCTTGATCATTTTAACTCACACACGTTTAGGACACTGATGCAAATGGAGAGCAGAGGGAAGAGGAATGAGTGGTCCATTTGGAATGCCACCTAACTGAACAGAAACATTTTGCCTATGAAATGTCTCGCTCTGGGAGGTCCCACATGGGAGAGAGGGCATAAGTGTCCCAGATGAAAACAGGTACGGGTGTGTGAGTGTGCTGTTGCAGTTCCTCTACAGCAGGCATGGGCAACTGGCGGCCCGTGGGCCGCATGCGGCCCCCACCCCCTCTTTGTGCGGCCCTCAGATGAATTTAGAAAACAGTAAAAGGATACATACACAAAATGAAAATTGAAAAAAATATAAATATCATGTTTGACCTTAAAATTTGTGTAAAGTTATGCTCGAAACAAAACATGAAATGGACTCAGAAAGCTCAATTTCAGGGACTCAGAAAGCTGTTGTGATGTCTTTCTAAGTGTAGCTGAGAGTGTGTTGATGTTTGAGCCATAAAACACTTGATACCTATTACAGAAATCTTTGTACAAGCCAAAATATCGAAGTGAAAACAGCCAAAAAACCTATAGCGTTCAAAGGGTTAACGCGTTTAATAACACGGTAGTGAACGCGCTGAATCCCGGGAGAGGTGAGCAGAGCAGGAAAACAGCACATTGATCAATATTTCAAAATTGCCCAGATATACGTTTGTTAATAATTGCATACAATACGTGTGCGTGTTCCAAGTTTATTTGCGGCCACTTGATGACCAGTACATACATTCTGTGGCCCCCACCACCATCCAATTTGCCCATCCCTGCTCTACAGTCACATCTAGTTCAATTTAAGAATGTGCTAGTAATTACAAATACATCCAGAAAGCACTGAAGGTCATTTCAATTCTGATGCTGAAATCTGCCACATTATGAATTCAACATTATGAATTCAAATCAAACCCATCTATAAATAATGAAAAATGCAGTTATTAACTGCAACATATCGCAGGGAAATGCCATCTCCAGATGGAGTCCAGATAGCTGTTGAACATGCACTGGCGGCCAATAGTTTGGAATAATGCACAGATTTTGCTGTTTCAGAAAGAAATTGGTACTTTTATTCACCAAAGTGGCATTCAACTGATCACAAAGTAAAGTCAGGACATTACTGGTTTAAAAAAACACCTTACCCTTGAGTCATCATGCTAAATTGCTAATTTGGTACTAGAAAATCACTTTGCATTATATCAAACACAGCTGAAAGCCATTTGGAAACTTAACATTGTCTTCGTGCTTGTTTTTTAGTTGCCAAAGTATGCAACAGACTGGCATGTCATAAGGTCAATATTAGGTCAAAAATAGCAAAAAATAAACAGGTTTCTCTAGAAACTTGTCGACTGTTGTTTTGAGGAATGAAGGCTAAACAATGGTTGAAATTGGCAAAAAACTGAAGATTACATATAAAGGCGTACTCTACAGCCTTCAAAGACTAAGAGCAACTAGCTCTAACAGGGACAGAAAGAGATGTGGAAGACCCAGATGTACAACTAAACAAGAGAGTAATTACATCAGTCTCTAGTTTGAGAAATATATGCGTTACATGTCCTCAGCTGACAGCATCATTGAATTCTACCCGCTCAACATCAGTTTCTTTTTACAACAGTAAAGAGAAGACTCAGGGGTGCAGGCCTTATGGGAAGAATTGCAAAGAAAAAGCTACTTTTGAAACAGAAAAACAGAAAGAAAAGGTTAGAGTGGGCAAAGACAGACAGACATTGGACAACAAATCATTGGAAAAGAGTGTAATGGACCAATGAAACCATTGAGCGTTTGTGGGACCAGCTAGACTGTAAGGTGCATGAGAATTGCCTGACAAGGCAGCCACATCTATGGCAAGTGCTACAGGAAGCATGGGGTGAAATGTCACCGGAGTACCTGGACAAACTGACACCTAGAATGCCAAGGATCTGCATTGCGGCATGTGGAAGATTTTTTGATGAGAACTCTTTGAAGTAGTTTAAGTTATGTAGTTAATGTTCTTAACATTTTTTCAAAGTATAAAAGTACTTTTCACATGAATCATGTCCTGACTATACATTGTGATCAGTTGAATGCCACTTTGGTGAATAAAAGTAATAATATCTGTCCATAAGAGAGAAATCTGTACATTATTCCAAACTTTTGGCCGCCAGTGTGTGACCCACGACCAAGTCCAAACAGGCACACATGCATGCACACATAAAACACAAATAAATACAATAGGAAGCTGTAGTTCAATGGAAAATAACTTTAATAAAACTCCTATGAAAACAAAAAAAACAGTAAAACAATAAAAGCCTGTACATTTGACAATATTCAGTGTGTAAAAGACATGAGAAGGCTAGCAGTGAGAAATACAGCAGCATCACACTTAACCCACAGTGACAACAATTATAGGTCCAGGCAATAGGACCCAAGGGTTCATTTATTTAATATATATATATGTAGACTTTACGGATATTGCACAAAATCAAAAACCTCATGACAAAACCAGGAAGTAGTATTAAATCGCAGCATTTCACCCTCTGCTGGCAAACCCCTCCCACAGATCCTAAACCCTGCCCACTTCTGCAGATATATACAGTATATATAAAAAAAGATTTAAAAGAGTGGCACATTTTTCACACAAACATTCAATTTCTGAACAGATTAATCAAAAACCCAGTAAAATAAACCTTTAAATGAATTTTTGGTCCTAAAAAGGCATTTTAGCTAAATGCTGCAGTTATCTCCCAGCAAGTTGTTTCAGTGTAGTTACTATCATGTGGCCTAATCGGTTTGATGCTTTCAAAGACCATGCTTGGTATACATAGGCAAGTCCATGTATAGGGCTGCCTTCAAAAGCTTGTTGGAAATAAGAACTGGAAAGTGATAGATCCAACTTCAATTGTGTTCAAATGCTTTTGAAGTTGGAAACATTCTTTAACCAATAAAATTTGAACTGTCATGATTAACTAACATTGACAATAATAAAGATCTGACTTGCTCTATATTGGCAATTGTCTGACTAGCGTAATTATGCATGTTGTTAAGGTTGTAATTATCAAAAAATTGATTGTTTTCATCTATTGGCTGAAAAGATACAAGATCATTGGTGAAACCTCACTAGTCAAACCCGGGTAACAACATTTCCACAGTTTCCAACTTGTAATTCCATCATTCCAGTGAAATTTCCCACTGGGAACTAAGAACCTAAATGTGGCATGAGACAGAAACTCTATGTTATAGTAATACTAAATCCTGGGGAAGGGTTGTGATCACCTTTTGTGTCTGCATTTTGTCTAACAACAACAAAAAATCTGAAGACGGGAACACAAGGTTTACAGAAATGTTGACTCCTAAGTAGAAACATGAAAAAAGTTTTAGAATCATTTTGAGTCCCCTCTCCCTCTTTTTAGAAATGGTTCCAGTGTTTGATGGTCCAATTCACCGCTGTTCTCAAGGACAACCCTGTTTGGTCCTACTCAGACCACTCCCCCTCCAGACGCGTCTTGCCCAAAGCTAAACCATAGAATGGACAGGGGAATAATCTGGCATTAGTTAACTTGGCCAAATGTTTTCCTCCAAGTAAAAAAAAAGAAAAAAACAAAAAAACAAATAGCATGAATGACAAAAATATTGGATTTCAGCGGGACTGAGTCAATTCAGTGGAGACACATGCAATGCACGAAAAAACTCACAACACTGGGACAAAGAGTCCTTTTCCCCAGGCTGCTGAGCACCGTTTTCCCAAAGTCCCAGTTAAGGTTACAATGAGGGAAGTAGCTAGCTAGCTACTAGGAGGAAAGTGTCAATGATTAAAGTTGGGAAGCCGTCACATGCACTTAAGGTTCAGCTGTTTAGGCATCGGTAGGAGGCGCCTAGATAATTCTACCACCCAGCCATTCAGTTTCTCAAAACCTTGGGCAATGGCTCAGGGCTTATCCCTTAAACACACTGGAAGTCCTCTCACACTGTCTCTCTTCAGCAGTAAAGTAGTCTGGCACATAAACATCTCAGATAAAATCTTAGTGGCAATAAAATGAAAAAAGACAATATTTTTTAGAAACAAATACAATCTTCCCGCGGTTGTGAGGCACGCTTTCAAGATAAACTGGAGGCCTTACAACCCCCTGAAATCCAATAAGACGCATTTCCTCTGTCCATGTGCATGTTTTGGCGTCGTTCTAAGACATTGGGGTGAGACATCTTGTCCTTGGTCTTTAGACACCCACTCTTTACAAATTCTACTGTCTGCTGTGGGCAATGGAGTGAGTGTGGCCAACCCAGACCTCTCCCTTCAAGTCCAACACAAGGCAGATCAGAAGTCCTGATGATAGGTGGGTAATCGCCCCCGTTCCCTTCCCCATGGGTTCAGTCCAGTCCTGGCTTCAAGGGGAAAGTCCATTCTCAAACAGCGGGGATGTAAAAACCACCTCCATTCCTAGGGGCTGAGCTCATACTCCCACTGAGCATGTGCAAAACTTGCAACCATATTGCCCAGAAATCCAAAGATTTGTCAGATAACCAGGAAGAGTCAGCTGGACTGGCTGGAGGCACACAGAAGCTTTAAGAGCCCAAAGTCAAAGCGAGGGGGGAATTTAAGCCTGTAAGAGCATGTTGGGTGTGTGTGTGTGTGTTTGTGATGGTACTCCAGCTTCCCTTCTGTGACCCCCGGCCCAGTTCTGGCTGGTCTTCACCCTTTAGCAACACCTTGGCTCCCCTCTTTCACCGTAGTCCCATCCCTGTATAGACAGAATCAGAACCGCTCGACCCGTGGCCATTAACTCTTAACCATCCAGTTCCAGGGCGCGGCGTCTGTCTGCTCTAGGAGCGGTTGTCTTTGACCACGTTGTGGGCCATCCAGTTGACTTTGGTGGTCCAGCTCTCTCGTAGTGCCTCATCAAACTTCTGCCGGAATTGTTTCAGTGCCTCGTCGTCGGTCTTCCCCAGGGCCAGAGAGTCCTAAGGGGGCAAAGGCGAGGGACTTAACAAGCACTCTCGTCACCAGAACACGTTTTCATACATGGCTTTGTAAGGCTTGTGTTTCTGTGGGACGTGGGTAAGCTGTTGCCTAAGTGAGGTGACTAACAACATACTGTGTGTGTGTGTGTGTGTGTGTGTGTGTGTGTGTGTTTACACATGGTCTTTATGTCTTACCTTTAGGTACTGTATATCCTTCACTGAGGTGAGTTCAGGCAGTCCAGCAGTCAGCATAAGGGCAAACAGGGTGATGAAAAGGTTCCCGTTTCGCCTCAGAATCAGGTAGGCCTGCTCACAGTAATTACGGAAACTAGGGAGGACACATTCAGCAGAATTAAGTAACGACTCCTCAGGTTTACATTATCTATGCAGCAGCTGGTGTTCCAAGCCCACGGAGGCAATGGGACGCTCACCTTCCAAACTTCTCAGTGTTGCCCGTTTTCCCCTGCTGGATGACGTGGATGAAGTCGTGGGTTAAAATGAAGGGAACACGCTCTCTTTTGATGCCAAACTTGGACTTGAAGTTCCCCAAGATATGCCCGAAGTCTATGTGAAAGAGCTGAGACACACACAAACACGCTGTAAGAACTTTAGGCTGTACTGCATCCTGCACTCCATTTGTGAATCCTAATTTGGGATGTACTTCTATCCTGAAATAATGGCAGAAGACGCACCTGTCCGGTGCTGCGGACCATGATGTTGTCACTGTGGCGGTCACCTATACCGAGGACGTAGGTGGCCACGCAGTAGCCCGCACAGGACAGGGTGAACTCCTCGATCGCCTTCTCCAGAGCGTCGCTACACGGCGATCAGACGGAAATTAAAAACGGTCATTGGGATTTTACGCCACCAACTCATGGAAGCTGTTGCCTTTATTGTTGCATGTCAGTGAAACACACGGAACTAAAAAGAGTCAGCGTCCAGGAGATTTGGACGAACCGAATAAGCTATTGCCAAAAAAAACAACTAGGTTAGCTGTTGTCTTACCCAGAGTTCTTCTCTTTGAGCCAGTTGAGTAGGGCGTCCTTGTTGAAGGCTGCGGCTGCTGCTACATTGCTGCTGGTGAGCTGGATGTTGGCGATGGTATCCGCCGACGACACCACCTCAATCAGCCCTGAGCGGTCCCCCGTTGCTAGGCAACCGTAAGGCACGATTCTGCACAGACAGATTGCGTGAGAACACATTTCTCCTTCAGTTAAACACCACTGAGATACTTCTGACAACAGTCTCCTTAATGTAAGTCCACCAGAGGGCAGCTTAGCGGCTAGGATGGTTTCAGCGTTACATGCAGGCCAGAGACCTATTAGTTTGTGTGAGAACCGGAAACACAAAGTGCAAAGCTAGCAACACCCAGTGACTGTCTGTGTCTGACACCACCTGAACGTACGCATCATTCCGCTCTAAACATGAATCAAACGCCACATCAATCGTGCCGTCATCATCCTCACCGCTCCCGCCCCTCTGTAAACCAAGGCATGAACCCCAGCTCAGCTGTCAAAACAACCCTCCCCGCACAGCTCCAGATGGGTCAGGCACAGACGTGTCCGTGTGTGTTTGATTAGGAGGAGAAGCCGGGGAGTGTGTGCGGTGTTGGCGGTATGGATGCGAGGGGTTCAGGAGGTTAGAGGTCAGGCTGGCAGGGGGTGATTTAGGGTCCTCCCTCCTCTACATCACACAACACAGCTTCCCCTTCCCTACAGTGAGCAGGAACAAACAAGCTTGACTGACAGAGTCCCCCCCCCCCCCCCCAGGTCATATTGTTTTACATACCTAAGATCCAGATTGGCCTCTTTCCATAGAAGGTCCATCAAACGCAAGATCTGCAGCGTCAACATGTCTTGTCTCAGGTCTGGTGAGAGAGAATGTAGTGGAACACGGAAAGTCTTTCATTAATAACTTGATAAAACACATCCCTCCTTCTACCCCCCCCCACACCTTTCTCTCTCTATCCCTCACTCACTCACCATCTCCATTCTTGAAGATGATTCCCAGTGTGTCCCCTCCCAGCAGCTTGTTATTGTAGACGATCCACAGAGGTTTCATCTTAGAGTCCATGTACCGACACTTCTCCACACTGGGAGGTGGTGGTGGGGGGGGGGCAGGAAGTCAAACGGAAAGAGTACAGAAATGGGGGGGTTCATGTCAGAGAAATACTAAGACCAAAAAAATTAAAAATAAACCGAAGTCATCCGTATGAACTTCGACGTTCAGCTCAGGTCACATTGTCCTCCCTCTGACCTGCTCCTTTGACTTACTTGATTCCAGAGAGCAGGACGCTGGGGTTGAGAGGGGAGTGCAGGTCGGAGAGGGTCTCCGTGTAGCCACTCTGCCTCAGACATGTCATCATGGCCTCTTTCGTGAGCATGGCCTCCTTGGTCTTACTGCGGACGTTCTTTATGGTACCCAGTTTAATCAGCTCGTTCACCGACTTCAGCTTGCTCAGAGCCTCCACCTAGAAGGAGGCCATGAGCGGGACGTCATTGCAGTGTAGAAGCATCAGTGCGATGTAATAATGCAATGATATCAGACCCGTTTGCGATAGAAATAACGTAAGCGAGCGGCCTCCTGAATAAGACAGGGATGCTGTGTATGACAGAATGGCAGCATGGGCTTCCTGAAACAACCCACTGAGTGGTCGCTTTAATGCCATAACAGGACGTTGAGGGGGAGGGACGTTGGTGGACAGGAAGCGTGAGGAAGCAGCCAATGGTGCTGCTGTCAGGGCTAATACAGTAGAGGTCAGAGGTCGGGAGTTAGAGGTCAGGCGGCTCTGTTGGCCTACCTATAAATAATCCCGCTCTGAACAGTCAGAGGAAACTAAAGCATGAAAGGGAGTGACAGAATGTAGTGATTAGTTTGGGGTTAAAGGTTGTAGCTATGGCGTGTGTGTGTGTGTGTGTGTGTGTGTGTGTGTGTGTCATACCTGCTTCTTTAGGACCTCAATGTGAGGAATGCTGCCGCGACAGTAGGCCTCCAGGATGAGAGAGAACTGGACAGAGACGGCTGGCATGTGCATCTCTGACCTGTAGGGGGCCGCACAGTCACTTGTTAAAGTCAAACCTACCATTGGTTATCGTAGCCATCCCCAGATTTTTCACGTACACAGCATGCACGCGCGCACATATACACGCACACTCAAAATCCTCTCTCTCACCGGAGATGCCAGAAGAGGAAGTGTCCTATGTTGCGGTTGCCCTGGGCTCTGTCCAGTAGGAAGCGTGTGAGGGCACAGTCGTAGTAGGGTTCGTAGCGCAACACCTGGACCAGCTGGAGCAGGTACTGAGACAACTCATCGTCACTACAAATGGGAGCGGAAGACCGTAAATTGGCACGTGGTTGTACTACTAGATACAGTAGCTCTGCTCTAGTGAATGGTGTGTACACTGTGTGTGTGTGTGTGTGTGTGTGTGTGTGTGTGTGTGTGTGTGTGTGTGTGTGTGTTACGTGCGTATTGTGTGTGACCTACCTCATATCCTTCAGGCAGCCCACGGCGTACTCTCTGACGTACTGGTCTGGGTAGTTAAAGTCCAGCAGCTCCAGAGCATCTCGAGGACTCAGCTTGGGCCAGATCTGTAGCAAGGCCTGGAGCTAGAAGACAGACAGACTGTTTTATAGCCACTACAGGAACACAGCAGCCCTCCGACGAGGAAACGGAGTGAGAAGGGCTCACCTTAAAATCCGACTATTGAGGCACTTCAGCCTGGATAGAACAGAATCGTTTGTCGCCCTTGAGAATGAACGTGTCATATATTTTTTTTAACGCAATCTCTGTCAAAACACAGGATGCAGCTACCTGGGCCATATCCTCGTGTTTGCTCCACTTGACGGAGAGAAGCAGTTTGGGCAAGGACTGGGGGAAGTTCTCCATGCAGTCGTAACGTAGTGTCCAGATGAGGTCCTTCTCATTCTCGCACAGCTGGGACAGCGGGTCCCTCTCCATGATCTCCTTCAGCTCAATGTGGAACTTCTTACCGCCTCGGCCCTGTGCGGGGGGGGGGGGGGCAGTGGCAGATAGTCAACGCCAGGTGGCAGCGCAGGGCAAGAAAACCAATTTCCAGAGCGGGAAGCAGTGCGGAATGTAGAAGTTGCCATGAAGCACCTACCTAAGCTCAGTACACTGCATGCAACCAACCCCCCCCTTCCGTTACAAATAGACCTAGAGTCCCCAGGAGCGTGGAGCTGGAGACAGCAGAGGACATGTCTTGGCAAGCCCACTACATCACATGGTATTGCATTACTATCTGTGTGCCCTGTCCCACAGGGTCTTGTCACTGTGTGTGTGTGTGTGTGTGTGTGTGTGTGTGTGTGTGTGTGTGTGTGTGTGTGTAAATAAAAGCAGGCCTGATCAGTGGCTCAGATTTCACAGGGAGACATTACGATAGTACACCCCCCCGCCAACACTACCAAGCATTTAGATCCAAGACTGACTGGGTTACCCAGGAAACCAGTCTCAGCGATACCCTCCCACTGACGCATTTGGTATGGGCCCTTTATCTCCCAAAAATACTTGCGACATGCCTGGAGTCTTTCTCTCTCAGAGAAACTTGCAACATTTGTCTGGTGTCTGCTGTTGCTCAGAAGCCAAGGGAGTGCTGTGTGTAATGGAAGGAGCTCATAGCGCTAAGGAGGTGTGTGTGTGTGTGTACGCGCGTGCATCTATGTGTGTGTATTTGAGTGGTTGGAACTCACGACAGTACCATGGGCGAGCAGTCGCTTGACCTGGCGATCTCTGCAGCTTTCTCCAAAATCTGCAGGAGTGGAACACACACACACACACACACACACACACACACACACACACACACACACACACACACACACACACACACACACACACACACACACACACACACACACACACACACACACACACACACACACACACACAGTTGAAATACTTCATAATTACAAGCAAGTTTGAATGCGAGTCAGTGTGCACCTGTCTGTACGTTCCCTCACCTTGTCGAAGGGGGGGAACACAATGGGGTGAGCGGTGTAGTCGGGGAATTGGATGTGGAGGGCTGTAGCGTTCTCTGTGTACGGGTTGGTCTGGATGGTTCCTATGGGGTTCAGCATCTCTTCAAGTTCATCTGGGCAACACACGGGAGAAACACGCGTGCATTTACATGCCACTAAACTGATTTGTATACATGGGCACATTTCTGGGGAATCGGGTGGGAAGCGGGTACTCAGGTTTCCTGTGTATTTACACTGATGTATTTCCATCTAGATATTTCATTTGACACGTGGGAGTTTCACTTATTCAAACACGTCTTGGACGCAGATAAAAAAAATTTATGCGATCGGATGACTCAATGGAGACGAGTGAGGCTGAATGCTCTAAGGACCTGGGACCAGGGTTAGCGCTCGTCCCTCTTTTAAACCCCAACCGTAATCCCCTACCCTTACCTGAACCCTTTCAAAATTTAAACCCCAATTAAATATATTGCTTTGTGTCTAGTTTAAATGATCATGCAAAGTGTTTGTCCCGATGCGTTGGCTCACCAGGGAAGGAAGACCAGCTGTGCAGGATGATATCTCCAGTCTTCAGCTGTCCTTTATAGTCAAACACCATGGTGTTCACCCAGGCAATGGGGTAGTGCTGAGGGCAGCCAGGCGAGAGAACGGACAAAAGATTAAAACGCGTACGCGCGCTACCGTGCAATTTAATCACGCCTGGGACGTGCGCGCTTTCCGTACCACTTTGCCGGCCTTGCGGATGGTCTGGTACTTGTTGATGTGGGAGTTGTTGGTCGACTTCCGCTTCTTGACCTTGTCCATGATGGCGTAGACGGCAAAGCAGAGGCGGGCCATGCGGGGCAGGTCGCTCACCAGGATGTCGAACTCCAGCGTGCGGTTCCACGCGTGCTCAGAGCGTCCGCTGCTCTCGCTGCTCACCGCCGGCTTGCACAGCAGCTCGGTGCCATGGAACAAGCCCGCCCGGACCTGGACCTGGGGACGGACAAGGAGGGTTCGGTTGAACCAAAACGGGGAAGCGCTGATGGCTGACAAAACGCTCAACAACCTTCGGGTTGTAACCGCGGCACGGTTCAATCACTCGTGCAAATATTTTCGGGCGTTCCTATCGAGACCTGACGTCGGTGTTTACCTTGGCCGTCTCCTCTGCGTTCACCTTGCTGCCTTTGATCAGGACGATCTTGAACGGGAAGTCCACTTCCCAGACACAGGTGTTGACCTGCTGGGAAGAGAGGAGAGCAATAGTGGGAGAAGAGACATTTTCAAGAGCGAGCAAAGTATAGCAACATTACGTACTGTAAGAAATAAAACACGCACAGGGTTAGGCAAGTCAAACTAGTCGTCAAGCAGTGTACATTTAATACGGTCAGCAGTTAGCAGGAAGAACCCTCTCCATCACATGATCGCCCTACAGCAACAACCCACAAACATGACTAACTAGCACACTTCCTGCTGCACACTCCACGTCTCAGTGTGTAAACCAAAGAATGTGTCTGTGTGTCTCGTGTGTTCAAATTAGACTGTGTTCGTGAATGTACAGTAAGTGTCCAACTGCACAGCCGTTCATCGGAGATTTCGGTTGAGCAGGCGCTCTTATCCGGAGCGACTTGTGCACGTGACTGAGGAATACGTATGTGTGTCTGTGAGAATAACATCACAAGTTTCCTGGAGGCTCCACTACAACAGTCCGTCCTCTGGACAACCTATCCTCATTAGAGGGCCGGATCTCTGGGTCTTGAGGCGTACACCTACACCGAAGTCTCACTTCTCCTTCTGTCAACAGTCCCACTGACTAAAGACATAACTTTCAGACCGCTGTCTCCTTCTCAAATGTTCCACTCCTTCCTCTTCTGCTTCAGTGCAGATCTTGCTGATGTTGACATTTAGTGGTGTTAGATTGACAGGTGTGTAATTTGCTCTCTGATGTCATCCGTCACAGTGGGACGCAGTCGTCATGGTATTGGGCAGTTAAACCCTAACTAACGACCGTCAATTAAACTGAATCTGACCTTTAGAACCAGACTATACATCACAGACTGATGTCATAGCGGACTGCTTAGAGCGGCTTGTAATGTCTGGCAATAATGAAGCATGGACACACAAACACACAGTAACTGACCGAGGGACCTCTCCTCTTGGGGGGTAGGGGTAAAGGAGGGTTGGAGCTCTTGCGGTTGACCACAGCTCCGATGGCTGAGATCTCCTTCTCAAACATGTCTTTGACAGAGCTGATCTGGACCAGAGTCAAGTGTGGACACTCTTTAGACTGGAGACATGCCTTGATATGCTGGGGACAGAAAAGGGTGAATACACACACATTGTTGAATGAGAGGCACACACGCGAGACATCACACAAGACCTGTCTCTGAGGATAGGGCAGAAGAATGGAGAGGGTCAAACACACCCAGTTGAACTTTCTTTGTGAGAACTCAACAAAGAATTCCCATTAAAATAATATTTTTTCCAAAGCCAAACCCTAAAGTGGTATTTTTACCCTAAACTTTAACCCATATTTGTAGCCAAAAATTTTCCCCCCACTGGGACTGGCAAAATGTTGCCAAAATGTCAATTTCTTATTGTTCTACTATCCCTGTGGGGATATTTTGTTCTCACATGTACAGCAAACAAAAACAGACACACACCAACACACACACACGTAAATGTACAGACATGACGTAAGTGGATCAGACAGTTCATGGTTCTAAACAGTTTTCAGAGAACAAGAGCAAATCTGGCCCATTTCAGCATGGCATCATGGTAGCAGATACTGGTTTCACAAACAGGTTCAATGACAAAAAAACACACCTGAAGGGTGTACCTCAAGAAGTTCAATGACAAAAAAACACACCTGAAGGGTGTACTTCAAAAGAGGTTCAATGACAAAAAAACACACCTGAAGGGTGTACCTCAAAAGAGGTTCAATGACTTAGACTAAAAACACAAATAACACTTTTCTAACTGAAAGACACAAATATGGATGTGCTTTTCAGTTGTGCAGCCAATTTCAAGCTCATCATTACTTCATAACACTTGGCCAAATGAGCAAGTAGACGGCATTTATAACCGAGACCCACCAATAAGCACCAGTGGTGTATTTCAGGATGGCCGTGTTATTCAGGCGTTATGGGGACGGTCGTCAGGTGGATGTTTCAGGATCACTGATTTACAGGAACACGAGCAGACATTCCTCAAACCTACTCTAACCTTGGAACACCGCTACGGAATCAACCGTAACTGTCTGGGAGAGGTTACCAATTATGACATTAATCATTAAGAAGGGTTTCAAAAACAAGGACATTTTCAGTACGGAGTCACTGTGCTGTAGAAGGGGGTGGTCTCCACAGTGGGTACTCCAGCTGGTGATGAGCTAAAACTGTCCACTAGGGCAATGGCGAGACCTACTGGAGTTAAATCCACAAACGGTTGGGCAAGGGCGTCGTGGTTGGGGACGGTGGACATGCAGCGGTCTCTGACTCCAAGGTTTGTGCGCCAATCCCATTGCTAGACAAACTAGTTACACCTTTGTTTTTTTACCAGTTGG
>JACXGI010000099.1:5751-56927 GCA_016801175.1 Esox masquinongy
CACACACACACACACACACACACACACACACACACACACACACACACACACACACACACACACACACACACACACACACACACACACACACACACACACACACACACACACACACACGTTGTTTCAAAGATATACCAATTAAGCAACAAGATTACTTTCTGAAAGTTGAGATGCAACATGAATTTCTAACACATTCTTCAAAATCTTTATTCAGAATTCAAATTTGTGTGAAAGTTAGTTGGTAAAAGTTCAAATCAGTAAAAAAAAAAAAGCAGTTAAGAAAATGTACCTGACTATAGGTGAAGATGCCAAAATATAAAATGAACATTAAAAATTACACAGTAAAATAATGCTTAAAAAGTTTGATGTGAAATATACTTAAGAATCAAAAGCAAAATAAATCATTACACAATCTTTATAATAAGCAAGAGATGGCAATTTTCTTGTCATTCAAAATGTGTGGATAGCCAAGGGCACACTCCAACACACAGACATAGTGAATTGTAAAAGTATTTGCCCCTTTCAGATTTTCTGTGATTTTGCATATTTTTATTGAATGTTTTACAGATCTTCATACAAAACCTAATATAAAATTGAGAAGATTTGAATACATATACTTTACTTAAATAATAAAAGGTACATCCATAAAACTTCCCACAATCTTGACAGGTGCATTTTGACGTACTTGAGTTGACTTTTTGACCAGCTTGTGACCAGTTTGACCTGCATAAACCAAATACCGCATTCCACATGGAATGGCCCCATAACTGTGGTCAAACATGTTGGTGGGAGAGTGATGTTTTGAAGATGCTTTGGCCTAGCCAATGTTCAGACCCAAACCCGAATGAGATGCTGCAGCAGAAGCTATAAAGAGCAGTTCATGCTAAATAAACCAAATGCGTTATGGAGTTCAAGCAGCCCTGCATGGAAGGGGGGTCCAACTTTCTTCACAGCAATGTGAAGGACAGACCAACTAAAGCAGGCAGTTGGCTGCAGTCATTACAGTTAAAGGTGGTACTAGTTATTGAGTGTAAAGTAGCACTTTAGGTGTTTCATATCTTGGTTAATTAAATAAACAGCAAAGTATAAAAACATTGTGTTATACATTCACTAACGTTTCATTTATTGAAAGCGGGGTTTTGATTGAGGCACTGACAACAGCTAGTGTTCAAAAGAAAATAGAAAAAATCTGAAAGGGCTATACCTTTTCATAGCACGGTAATTTACCAGATTGTAGGCATAAGGGACGACCAGGGATGTTCGATTGATAACAGTAAATACAATACATTTTCCCTGACTTGCTTTAACATTTTTTAAAGGAAGGGAAAATGTATGGAGGAGAAGTACATCATTTTCTTTAGGAATGTAGTAAATTTAAGTAAATTACAAAAAACTAAAAAGCTAAAGAAAAAATGACTTAGGTTGTGCTTCAAAGTAATTGACACCGCTGATTAAAATGTTAGCCAAAAGCCTTTTTACTCAATGACAAAATCATTGAGGTTTTGAAACACTACAGTTATGTTGGTGCATCTGAAATCATGACCTTGTCTGTAAGTATAGATGGCTGTTCCTTAAGCACACGCTCCCCTTGTCAACCTTCGTTTTGCCCAACAGGGGGCTCTGAAATGCACCATGGGTAATCCAGATGTCACAATACCAGTTGCTAAGACACTGCTTGGAAATGCATTGAGAAGGAAAGCTCAGTCTGGGATAAGTCACTAGCAGTATGTTTCTGCTGTAATGTCTCAACAAATGTCATTCTTTACGATAATGGGTGTTTTTTATGCCTTCTTGTTTCAACGTCCCAAATGAAACAATTTACCCTTTCGTGGCACATCTCAGCTGTACCTGAACATTTAATTTGATTTAAACTCCACCGCAATCTACAAAGACCCAAAATGTATAAATCTTAAATATATCAATGGTTAACAATTTGTGGAAAAAATAGGTAATAATGTTCATACGCTAGTGTGTTAATCAAGGTTTTAATATCCAAGGCAAAATCACAATCACACACATACATACATATGAACACACAAGTTACACGCGCAAACACACAAAGCTGACAAAGCCTCTTACAAAACCCCATAAAAATACCAACACAAGCACATTCACGCTGTTCTAAGGGAGAGAGGCCTGCCCACTCTGTGCTGCCCATTGTTGCCAGGGGGCTATGAATCAAAGGGCCCGTGACCTGGCTTGGCTCTGCCCAGCAGGACTGAGGGAAACCCTGCTCCCCGGGCCCACAACCAGCCCCTGGTCCCCCATCAGCCCGGGGCACCACACTGGGCAGCCCCACCCCCGTACGGCCGTTATTTCCTCATCTCATCAATCTGTCAGCTAAGCCACGTGACAGGCTGCACAATATGCTTGCCGTATTTCTCCATTAGCGCCCTCTCAATATGGCCCATGCATTTCTATATTATTCCCCGCTCTCCCACTGGGCTAGGGTCCCCGGTGCTGCTTTGCAACCACCATCCATACAATCCACAGCCCTGCACATGCTCTTTACATTCTGGAACACTACTGACTATTCTCTCGAGTCTATATTCATCAACGCGCAGAGTTGCATGCATTAACACCCATACTGGTCTGGGTCAAAACGACATACTCAAAACAATGCAGAGAGGTGGCCTCGCACAGAAACAGCTGGTGCACGCACGTGCAAAACTGGCACAATATAGTGCTATACGAACGAGGGTAATCAAAAATAAAAAAAATACATTCTAAAATTTCTAGTCAACAGGCCCCTCAACTATTCAGTACAAATTGGACACGTGTATGGAGGTAACAATCAGGAAGAGAGGGAGGTAAGAAGAAAGAAAGGGGAAGAGAGAGAGAGTATGCCCCTCTTTGGAGACCCTGGGATGGACTCACTTTAGAAACAGACTATTCAATTCAACTCCAAGTGAGGAAAAAAAAAAAAGGAGACTCCAAACTATACATGGAATCTTTTCAATGGTGTTTCTCTTAACCAGCGGAAAGGGGAGAAAATAGAAGGGGGGTAGCCTGGGGGCCGCATAAATTTGACATACACAGGCCTACAGGGCATAGTGATTGTTGCTTCCCCAAAAAAACTTTTCTTTTCTTCCAGAAAACACTTTCCCTGCTGAATAGGCACCTATTAGTTACTCCATTATAGGCACAAGGCTCTTCAATGGCTCCTCACTGTGCCTCTTTATCACAGTCAGGCCCTGAATGCTGGCAGCCCCCCCCCCCCGCCACCCCGGGCCCTGCTCCTCAGAGAGCGCAGAGACAGGCGGTGGAGGTCTGGTGATGGCCGAGGCGGGGCGGCGACGGGACGGGGTGTTGGCGGGTACCCCGTGCCCCCTGTTGTCAGCCACAGGTGTGGTGGGTTAAGCGCAGTGGTCTGAAGCCACTGAAGAGGGCCCCATTGTACAGCTGCATGCTTTCTTTGCCACTTGCCATCGCCCCCCCCCCAAAAAAAAAAAAGTATGCACTGTTCTACATCCATTAGCTGATCTCCATAATGCCCCCCACACCCACCCCCCGCACCAAAAACAAGTCAGGACTTTGGCGAATCGCTGCACACGGCCTTGCAAACCCAGTATTGTTGTCGGATTATTCCGGAGTTAAGTGAAAGAAAGAGAAAGGGAGGGAGGGGTGTCTGTACTTTATCTCCAGGGGAGATGGAGAGTAGAGGAGGAGTTTCTTAAGAAGAGAGAGTTGGGCCCCACAAACACCTGCAAGGAGAAAGGCCACCTTACTACTGTCCCACTTCTAAAATCAAAGTATGCTCGGAATCGCAATCCCACAATACCTTGCAGCTCCACCTCCCTATAGAGTGTTATTGTGCTGAATACAGGTCCGTTCAGCCTTCCAAAAACACACCCCGGCACTTCATCAGAATGCCAACCACGCTAACGTCCTTTGAAAAGTGTGATGTCTGATCAGATGGTGAGAGTCACTCAAGAGGAGGGAAGTTACAAATTTTGAGCGTGTGTGTGAGTGCGCGCGCACGTGTGTGCCTGTGTTTGTGTACGTGGTTAAGGAAAAAGAGAGTGAAGTTGAGAGAGGGGCTGTATGATGAATATGGAGGCATTGTTTGGCCATGCTTACCTCCACGGGCAACCATCTGCTCCCTGTCAATGCGTCACCTGCTCGTCTGAACCGTCTCCATGGAAACCGGGGGAGGGGGATTAGGAGAGGTTATGCCTTTCCAAAGGAGGGGCCACAGCAGCCGGGACGAGGAGGTTGCCTGGGGAAACCAGGCGTAGGCTTACTCAGAGAATGTTGGCCTCTAGTGGTGGATCAGGAATTGCATTGCATTTCATCCTAAAGCAAGGCTGGCCGGTAATTTAGATGAGGGCCACACTGGAGGTAAAAATTCAGCAGAGGGCTGCAATTACTTCTCAAACAGTTTTCGTCTTTTAAAAGCAAGTCAGGGGCCAGAAGAAGGGCAACTTTTTCATCCATTCTAATGTATTATTTTTTAATATTATTTTTTTATTGTATGGGCCGCGTTTTTGTTCACTTCAGCACTACAGCCCACATGAAAAGTTGTATCCGTTATAACATGAGGATCGAGGCTTAAAAGGAAAGATGATGACAAGACAGAAATACACCTCACCTAATAGTAAAAAGAAAAACTAATTTTAAAAGACTAAATGTAGTATTTTTAATTGTATTTTTATATGTCTAGCAAACCACTGTGTATGCTGAAGCCTTCATATCCCTTAGCATCCTTCAACACCAGAAATACTCTGCCTTAAGTGGGGATCAACAAAAAATATATTTAAATTATGCAGCCCTGATTGGTTGAAAGGATGGTCTAGGTCCCTCCACCCAGCTGAGCAGTCAGTGGTCTATTAATGTTAGACAACACATACAAATAAGTCGTTGGCATCATTTTCACAATCTCAGGGTGTTGTTTTGATGTCATAGAACCCATTTACACCATGAGAGTGCCACCGAGATTATTATTGATTGTTGGCAATTTTTTCATGCAAGCCTTCTACAAAGAGATACCGTCCACGATCAGCGCAGTGTCAATACATTGCGTGGTACCATGCAGTCACATTGTACAGAACGTCACCACCTATGTCAAGGTCCATTAGACAGAGAGAGCCGATAAACATTCACCATAGAAGCTAATGGTGTTAATGAAAAATTAACATGGTCAGCTAGCGAACTCTTCTGATACAAAAGGCTTGCTTAGCTTGATTCACTTCAGTTCCATAAGTAAGTTCAAAGAATCGGTCAGCATCACTACAGTCTCCTTCATCACAAACTGCCATTCAAGCATGTCCTCCTCCTCCTCCTCCAGAACATTGGCAGGATCACTGTCCATCATCACCCTCCTACCTGATGTGGCTCGTTTGGTTCCTACAGTACCTTCTCCACTGCATTCTTCTGTAGGTATCAAATTAACATCATAACTCCCCACCAGTGTGAGACAACTGGGGGAAAAAAAAAAAATATATACCATTATTCATGTACTTTATGTATTCATCAACTACTGTAAGAAAATGAAGCAGTGCTGTTATAAAAGTAAAGACTAGGCAATCTAATGTAAGGGTCAACCAGACATGAAAAACTATTGACTATGAATTACCTTAGAGCTCTTTCGGAAGGTTAAATGTAAAACTTTAAACAAGCAGAACTTAGAAGTGGACATTATTGTTGTGTCTGGTGTGTGTGTGTGTAGGCAGTACAGAGAGACCGGAACTATGTATTGTGTGTGAGATGTCGGTCCATCACAGCGATCTAATTAAGGCTTGCAGGGCCAAATGCCGTGCTGTCAGCCTGTGATCACCGCCATGTAAACTCCAGGCTCAGCCGCTTGAAAGGAGTGTGTGGGCGCTCACAATGGGCCCGACGCATGCATGAGCCGGCAGCTTGGCGCCGGAAGTGTTGAAACCATCAATGAGCACAGGAGCCAACAGCAAACACTGGGTTCAGGTGATCGCCGTCATCACCTCGGCTTCGCTGGGTCGTTGCCGTGCATTAAGTTAATAGGTTCATGTCGTTTAGCAAAAGCTTTCGCGCCATTCAGCAGAGGATGAGCAACGGAATAAACCAGTCAGTCTGCCGGCCAAGTTGTGCCCCTACAATGACAAACACGAACACACAACCCTTATATGTTGACGTCTCTGGTGATTTCATTGATTTTAGTGTCGAGGGGTATTTCAGGGGGCCGGATGGCACAGTGCACCACACGACCAAGGAACAACCCAGACACACACGGACACTCACCTGGAGCTGTTCTTCTCAGACCCTCCGGGAGGAACACAGCCCGGGGGGACAGGAGAATGTCTGAGTGACAGGGGAAAGTGACCAGGTTGGGGGGGGCTATTGTGTTTGGTCAGGGGAGGGCAGAGAGACGGGGCCTGTTCAGCCGGCCTTGTCCCTCCGAAAGACGAGATCATCAGCCGGCCTTCACACCCCGGGGCTTTCACTGGACTGATGGCTGGGTTTCAGTTAGTCTCTTAAACTCATCAATACCCATGGACATACACCCATCTACACACACCCCCTCGGGTCACCAACCACTAGGCTAGAGTTAACCACACCCCCCGCCCCTTTTATGTTGTGAAAGAGCTTCCTAAACACCTCTTATCAGTCAGGTCAGTTTGATATGGACTGGTCCCAAATAATTCCCCAGTCAGAATAACAAAACCCTCCACTGAGATTGATAACAGACTCCAACAACATTTTTTTTAAATAATAGTATTTATTAAACATCAACATATGGGTATTACCCCCAAAACTGAAAGGTTATTTCTACTTTTTTATATATTAAAGTATAAACATTTAAGACAAAATTAAAATAAGAACAGACCAGGGAGAGACAAAACAAAACATCAAGGGGAAAAAAGTATCCCCCCACCCCCAAATACAAACACTACACTCCCTCTGAACTGCCAATCCATTTACCAGAGTCATTTTAGATAGAGTATGAAATCAGAGAGATCATTGAATGGTGTCCACAAAAGTGTTTGCATAAGTCCCCTGAGCACTACGATCAACACTCTACAATAAAATAGACCTTTGGCCTATCACATTAAGCCGTTATTTCTCTCTATTCACTATTTTCCGAATGGGCCTACATTGGGCCAATACCGGCCCGCCGGACCCATGTGTCCTCGCTGCGCTGGCCCTGGTGAGATGCTGTGATCCTGGGAGAGTTGCTGTCAGGGCCACGTGTAGCGTGGTGACGGCCGGGGGTGACTTTCCTCGGTGGAAAATTCCATTATGCGGCGGGTGAGCGTGTCTGAGCGTGTCCGTTGTGAGGTGGTGGGCGCACGGCGGCCCGTTCCCAGCGTGCGGCGAGGGGGTTAAGTGCCACAGAAAGCCCTCCATTATCCTGAGTGAGAACAACCCATGTGGCTGGCTGCACGGCTCCCGCTTCCCTTTCACTCCCTTTACAACAGCCCCGCTGAAAGCCTCCAAGTTTCATTCTCTCCTCTTCATCCCCCCCACCCATCCCTCTCTCGCTCCCTCAGTTCGAGAAATAGTTTTGCACAATGCCGGTGGAAACCAAGAGCTGATTCTCCAGCACCCCTGCGGACGCTGCTCTGTGAGGCTGGGAGACAGTGCACATGTGGACCACATTCACTGGACCGCCGTCAATCAAGCCGTGTTATTAAAACAGTTAAGCCACGTAACGCCCCGGACGCTTTCACGTTCCACCAATCAAAGGAGTTTTGGTGTTCTTTAAGGACCGATTTCAGGAATACTACCATTTTCACAGTATACTGTAAAATGATAGCATTTTTTTTTTACGCATCCAATGCCATGCAAACTACATGCAGTGTAAAAAAAATAAAATAAAAAATAGGTTCATCATGAATTCACCAGGGAAGGCCACATTTACAATTACAACAGTGCCCTGGGGTAAATCTACAGGGGGAGAAGAGGGGGCAAATTAGCCAATAGGAAGCTGCTGATGATAGGTGGCCATGATTTGAAATGTCACCATGATGCCGGGTTTAACATCACCACTCTTGGAGGTGCTATGGGATCTTTAGTGACCAAAGAATGAACCCACAGAATACCCTACAGTGGGCAATGTTCCCAATCGCTGCCCTGGGGAATTTGACTCTCCTCAGCCCATGGGCAAGAGACCCACAAACTCTACTGGCCCTACAACATCACTTTGCATCATCTGGTCTCTCCGATCCAGGGACCAAACAGGACAGGGCCTGTTTAGTTTGAGGCAGGCCAGCGGTGGAGGGGGGTACAGTACACTGTCAGCTGGCCTTCCATTGAAGCATGGTAAAGAGCCATGATGGCCAACCCACAAACACTGTTTCAGATATAAAGGCTGTTTTTACACAGCCAACAGACATTTCCCCCTGAGGCGTTGACCTTCTGATCCCTGTGCTACAGTGATCAGATGTGGACCCTGCTAATCACCTGGAAATACTGAAAAATTATCTGAAGGTTTGCTACACTACAGCCATCGGCGTCAGACCTCGCCACTGCTTCCTTTGCAGTCAAAAATACACGTTATACTCTATGTTGCGCCATATCCAATGACAACAACCAAACTCAGAAAATTGCATGTTTTTCAGAAACTGTTCATGAGTTCATAAATAAAAAGAACATGTGTTTTTTGTATCATGTCAATGCAAATACTGAACAAGTTGCTTGTGCCTTCTTTCCTGTGTAGGAAGAAGGTTGAGGACCCAACCAAAGTGTGCAATGTATCTGAAGTGTTAGAACCTAGACGCAGCACAGCCAAAAGAGGACCCGCCACTACTCTGTAGTTTAGCTGATCTGTAGTTTAGAGTTTCAGCACAGGCATTTTGTGACAACTGCTGATGTAAAAAGAGCTTTACAATGTGGCATAATGAAAGGACAGATAATCAGATCAAAACGTTACAACAAATCCACAACAGCTGAAAAATAATAAGGGAAGTCCGGAAGAAGTGAGGGAATAGGTCCAGAGGGTAAACGCTCATTCCAAACCATTTTTCACACAAAACCCCAAGAAGACAAAATGCGGCCAAGCCGGAACACATCTGGCCCAATGAGCAGTTAGTGAGAACAGATCCTCTGTGTAAGACAGAGAAAGACGTGGACTGAAGCCCTATGGAGCAGGCTGTCCACACGCACTCAGCCTCTTCACAAGATGAACGAGCAATTGTCTCTATCACCGTTAATTATGCTTAGTGACGCAACGAGTTCCCTATCAGATGTGCATTGTGAAGGACACATTGAGGAAGCGAACAGACACATTAATGAGGCTTAATGGCATAGTTATCACAGCACTGACTGTTTATGGGGATCTGTGCAACTATGCTGTGGAATTCAACAGCACCCATTAGCCTGTAAGGGGCAGCTAGCTGATCTACAGTGAATTACACTGGGATTATCACTGTATTGTCTGTAGAAATAAATGGTTTTATACAGAGGCCTAATTGAGGTCAAACATCTCCTTGCATGCATTTATCATCGAGTCACTATCCAAATGACCGTGGGATATTCTTATTGTTAATAACACATTGATGAATTGTGAGCAGGTCTACCCTATGAATCACTGTATTTGTTTCTTCGGGACAGTCTCCGGTAATTGTTTCCGATTAATTTTAGGTGGAAATAAACAATAATGTCTTACCTTCTTCGTTCAATATTCATTAAAGACAATGACATCGGTAAAACCGACAGAGTACGAAAAGGGAAATAATCCAATTTACGAGGAGATATATCAAACTAGAGTCAATTAATTACATCACCAATTTACTAATAAATACTGCTCAAACCAATAAGAGCGTACAGCGTAATCCAACCTGTATAATGAAGGATTAAGGCTGATTATAGACACCTAAGGTACGTTCCCTTGGCACGACAGATTACAATAGTTAAACTATACTGCCTGTATGACACTCGGGCGTAATATTTATTTTATATATATATATACACACCCAACAACTCTATTTTTATAAAGACAAACGTGACGTTGGCAGAAATAAAACGCGCCTCTATGGAATTTCGCTCAGCCTTTTGAAAGTACCTGATTTTAATTGAATGTTTGGCGCCACCCTCTGGCTTTCAGTAGCACATTCACATAATTTGATGCTAAACTATGATATTTCATAACGCAGCAGAGGCCCATACATGAATAGGCCTAACTAAATAGAAGACCTGCAACAAACTCTAGATTTGTAAGGCTGAGTCTAAAAATGAAACATTGAGTTATACCAGTAACAGCTATTAGATTTGATTGATCTAGGGTTATTATAGTGGCTTTTAGTGGATTCTTAGCGTAGTAAACATACCATGGCGGAGAACTCACCAGACTCATGCACTGATCATCTTCATCGATATACCTGTAATCTGTTATATCACTAGTACGTCCTAGTGGGTGGATGCGGGGGCTGGTAGCAGTTAGAGATGATTATTAAAAGTGTATACCAAACATATACCAGCCACCCAAACCCCAGCGCTAGACAATAAGAACCAGATGTGCCAATATAGCAGTTTCATAACTACAGGACTCCATACTGGTCGCGTGACAGGGTTAAAAACCGTAAGGGGTGTGGTATCACGTGGGCCAACTTAAATAGTTGAAGTTTAACAAGTTGCTCAAACAAAATCGACTAAAGCACAAAAACCACCATCATTGGTTTTATGGTCTGCACAACGGGAAGACTGCAGGATGGACGCAGCATACAAAAAAATTAACGGGGACTATTCCACAGCGGACAATGGCAAACAGGTAAATACACTTTCCACCATAACATCCGGTGTAAACAAAAATCTGGAACGCTTAATGAAAAATATACATTAATTAAAGTCCAATTTGATTATTTTAGAACTTGATGCTAGTTGTTCCTTACCATTAAAGTAGTCAAACTAATAAATGGTTCGGTTTCCTTTAAACATCATCACAAGTTTCAGCTTTCAACTTTAGACATCACTAGCTTTAAAAACACTGTAAATGGAAGAATGTTTAAGAATGTAATTTTAAAATAAATAAAAATCATGTAATTTTTTTTTCCAAAATCAAAATCACCTGAAAACTCCATATTTGGTTTGAAGTTACTCAAAGGTGATGTGGCTTTTTTTTATGATCACACTTCCACTTTCATAGGTTTTTTGTCGACTGGATGCCCAAGTTAGCTGAAGTTTATAATGGCTGTTTAAAGAAAACTGAACCATGGAGTAGTTTCTCATGGTCCATGGAGAACTTTCTGGTTAAGAAGCCATTTTACACAAAGTGGTAGAAGAGTGAAATTCTCCGTTTATCATTTGATAAAAAATGTATTGTGATGATGTATTGTGACTAATGTATTGATGTTAAATCAGTATGCAATTACACATTATATATACATTCTTTATTGATAAAAAACCCTAGAATAGTGATGCCTAATGATTGTATCAATATATACATTTGAAACAACTATATTGTTACTAATAAAATTACTACTACTATTACATCATTTGTACATTTTACACCTGCAGTGACATTGCTCTAAACCACCCAAGACCCTCTATATTGGTTCACTGTCCAGTTATGTTGATCACTGTCCAGCTATGCTGTTTACTGTGGCTGGAATATTCTGGAGTCTGCAGAACTGCAACATAGACTATTGCAATCATTTTATGGTCATTGTGAATGAAGTTAAAAGTCAGTGACACTAAACCCAAGCATGTTATATCATGTTACATCAGAATAGTAGAGGGCATTTACACAATTAAATGTGGTTGTGCTTGCTAGTCTTGATATCACAGACAAATTAATGGTAGCAGTAGGGTTTCATTAGCACTGTGTTAGTTATAGTGAGCTATTTTGGGATGGTTTGTAAGTCTGGAGTTATTGTAGTGGGTTCTAGTGGGTATTAAATCATTACTAGCCATATGATATGTTATAACATGTGCCCAGTGTTTCTTTTTGAACAATCTGAATGTTTTATAACCATGATTCAGTTAAGATTGTCAAAGCTTTCCTTAGTTTGTAATTTATGAAGTATGAATGGCAGAACAAAGCTGTGTTGATGTCATCGAATTATGTCATTTTGCACATGTCAACTTTTTCATGGTGTTTGTAGCTAAAGTTGATTGGAAAAAACGGTTAAGTGTTGCATTTTTGTCTATGTGGAGCTATTATATGAACTTAAAAATCCAAATATTCACATTCAAGCTTATTTAACACATTCTCCTTTACAAAACTGTTCAAGCTCTGTCACGTTCGAGGGACAGCGAGTCAGGCCATGCATTTCCAATTGGATTTAGGTCAAGGTTCTAACTGGGCCACTCAAGGACATTCACCTTTTTTTAATGTATTTGTTGCCCCACAGTAAGGATGGCGTTCTCTGTGTGATGTGCCATGTCACAAGACGCGGCGAACGGAACACATTTAGGCTATTAAGTTCCATTTTAGTTTCAGCAGACCACAAATCCAAAGTCAGATTTGGAGTGTGCTCTGGACGTTGTTGTCACATGGCCCATTATGGGGGGCCACCTTATCTAGGTGGTGTCTTGATGGTGCCACACACCTTTCACATCTTAATAATCTTCTGGGCCATGCTCCAAGCCATCATCAAGACTGTTCACATCTTTTCATACACATCCCTTGATCTGGGCCTTTCTACAATGCCATCTCATAATTTAGTTTGGTTAGAGGAAATGCTGCTAGCGATCATTGCTGAATAGGTCAGAGAGAGAAGCAATTATTACATTCTCCTATTCTCATCAATGAACACAAAGGTGTGAGAGCCTTATACTTTGAAAAAGCCATTTTGAATGCTTGAATGGGTTCAATGAAAGCCCACGCACAAACACATTCCTAAAACATTGTGGGTGATACCGTCATTCATAGAAAAAATGTATACAATCTCAACTGCATAATACGGTTCAGTTCAACCGTTTGATGTACCCGGGTTTGCATAAGGATTGTCGGTCAGACTGGCGCCGTAGCAGTGAGGGTGAAAAGTAGGAAACGTGTGATGGTTGGCTGAGAGGAAAACGGCACAGGGGGCGGACAAACAGCTGTGTGGTTCGGGTAACGCCCCGGTCACCACGCTACAGAAGGTTCCGATTAGGAGAGAGAACACCGAAGGTCACAATGTTGTGAATCTTGTCTCGCCGCAGAGGAGGGGCTCCATGTACCTGGAGGAAGAGACCAGCAACAAGACAGGGGTGGTGTCCTGCTTCTTCTGCCTGAAGGAGGAAGTTGGAGCGCTGGCCAAAGCCCTCAGACTGTTTGAGGTAAACTGTTTAAGTTGTTCGTTCTTATGTTGCTTGTCTTAATCTAAAAATAAAATCACTTTCACAGCCATGAAATTCCCCAAAATTGAGTGGTTTGGATGACAAGCCAAACATACTGTATTGGCGCATATAGTACATGACATAGTACATCATTTTGGCTGCCATTTTGCCTCAACAGTGCAACTTTTACATAAGTGGCCAGAAATCCTGGAATGCACATTTACATGAATAGATTGAGAAATCCTGCACACTACTTTACATGAATAGATTGGATGTATACAGTACACAGACATATCAACAAATATGCAACCCTTGTTTTAAAACGGTCAAGAACCAATTCGAATGATGTATCATTGGATAGTCAACGCCACAACCAAGTTTTTCCAGGTAAGAATGTTGTAGTCCCTCATTCAGAAGGACATTTATCACTACCAGCATGTCAGAGCCAACATCATGACCCACAGAGGGGCTCTAGAAGATCAGACAGAAGGGTATTATCTGCCATTTGTCAGTCCACCGGACTAATTCAAAGAGACAGCCAGGGCTTCATGCCAAGTCTGACCTTGTTTGGGAACCTTGGTGAAGTTCATGTCTTTTTAGTTATTGTAAAGTACGAAGTATTCTTTTATTATTAAAGTATCAATATTATTCCTTTGCTATAACAAATTTTTAATTCAAGAATTCGACATTTGACAGTATTGACTGAAAAAGATGTCTTCTCAGACATCCATCCTGTGTTCAATATTTATTTGTGTTAGTGTAAATTATGTTCTAGTGTTCATATTAACCTATTTAGGTTGATATCATTTTGGGAGTTAAACCTTAAAAAAAATATTCTGTAAGGTCTGCTGTAACGCATATTTTCAGAAATCAGCCCACTTTCACACGACTCATCAGACCGTTACAATTTACAATGTACTTAAACAAACCAAAGGCATTTCACAAGACCGCATGTTGCCAATTAGCTCCAGATGCTAGATGTTACCGAGCCTCCCGCATCATGGTACTAGCCTCAGTGAATGACTAGGACAAAAATGTTTTCAACATCCAATGCAAAACCTATAAAAGCTTATCACATTAGGATAAAACAGCAATGTGGTAACGCTGACCAACACTATTTATGCCTGTAGACGGGGGTGGGGGCTTGCTGCACCTCCAACACATTGAAACCCTGCAGAAAAGTCTTTGCCAACGTTTGATTAGTGAAATGTCCATGGAGAGTATACTCTGACAACTCTCCAAAAATGTGCTGCATACGGTATGTACCGTTTGCAATACATTTAGTGGTAGTTACCATCTGTGGAGAACCCCTGATGTCATTATTTGTACTTATTAAATACAGCTGGCCCTAGGGTACCGAGCACATTACTTTATAACACTGTTTCCCAATCCTAGTCCTGGGGACCCAAAGGGGTGCACATTTTTGTTTTTGCCCTGGCACTCACACACCTGATTCAAATGAAAGACTTGATGATAGGTTGATTACATCAATCAAGTGTGTAAGTGGTAGGGCAACATTTGAAACAGGTGTGTGAGAGCTAGGGCAAAAACAAAAACATGCACCCCTTTGGATCCCCAGGACCAGGACTGGGAAATAGTGCTTTATAATGTTTAGCGTTCTTGTACTGGGGAGATCTGCATTACGGGAAGACTGCACAAGAGGCCCCTGCCCCAGGCCTTAAACCATCAGGGGCCTCATAATCTGGCCGGAATTATTTTAAAGAAAGAAATGCATCAGTTTGAGGCCCCCATCCTTCAGATAAACCGGACGCAGACTGTTCAGTTCACGGCATAGGTAGTAATAGTATGTGAGCGATATCCTTTTTATTTTTTATTTTTTAACTATTTTCACTCACTCAACGTGAGTTGCACATACAGTACATCTGTTTGATATCAATGGTAATATTTGTTTAGTCAATCACAGATTTTAAGACCTTTCATCCTTGGTTCAAGGTTTAGTTTTTTAAAAATAGTTTTGAGTTTCTTGACAACTCGATCAAATATTAACCAACAATTGTTTGTTGAGCTGACATCTTTGGGCAGTGCTTTGGTTGTCCAATGTAGTCATGAATTTACAGTTGAGGTGATTTAAGCATTATTCTTGAACAAGTGGGTAGCATTTGGCAGCACATTATTTTTTGGTTAGGAAATCTGTTCCCAAGCATTCCTATTAATAAAATAATTGTGATGTAATAAAGGTATGTATATATATTTCCAAAAACCTTTTGGGCTTATACAAGTTACATTTAGTGTACAACTCTTTTAAAATAGTAATTATAATTATGTTCCAGCCCTTCCATCATCCGCTCCCACACAACCTGGCACTTGGATGAATCTAGTTGCCTACCCCTACTTTAAGTTCTTTAGATGTATTGCTGTATATTAACTGTCTGGTTGTGTGAGACTCTAATGGGGAATTAATTGGATGAAGCAATTTAAAATGCGTGACTCATTTAAGGTTAATCTATGGGACTTTGCATTATACAGTTGCATTAGGCAATTACATCCAATCGGATGTGATTTTGTTGACACAGTTGCTGAAGGACCATCAACAAACACTGGTAGCTGCCAGTGTGACAACATCTTTGTCTTGTAAATCCATGAGAACAGCTTTGTGCACAGTCATTCATCCTCACAGCTTTTATCCACACTTCACGCTGAGGTTTCTAAACGTTGGACTGGAAGAAACCGTCAGGGCCTCAACATGGTCACCAGTTACAACTATTGCAATTGATTTTCACCATACTGTGTTGTTCCAACGGCTCCAGTTGAACCATGCCAAGGTAACTCCAGTTTTTATTTTGTGTTGACCTAAGTGACTACGTGTGTGCAGGGCTGAGGTCAGGGCTGAGATCAGGGCTGAGATCAGGGCTGAGGTCAGGGCTGTTTGGCAGCAAATGCGTTGTTTAACCAGTCGACGACGAAGTGATATCAAAGTCTTGATGTCTTACTGGTCTTAACAGAATTGGCCAAGTGCCTCCCTCCAGTGTTTGTGGTGATGTGGGCGTTTGTGTACATCTCATAGATGGATAAATATCTTCCAAATTCTGGTGCTGTCCTCTGAACCAATCAACATCCATTCCCCAGTTCCACCCCCTACGTCACCTCTCTGTAAAACCCCAAAACATCCCCACTCTCCTACCCAGTTTTGGTCCAAACACCTCCCAGCGTCCACACATTATAGAAAACAAAACAAGCTAACCAGTACATTTGTGTCTGCGGGAGCATGAATTGGCATCTCTGAATCAGGGTCGCATGAATGGCTAAGTAATACAAACACTTCATATAGGCTTATTAATGTATAAAACTGAAAGGCATCCAAGCAGAAACCACGAGGCATAATTTGAATGATGTGAGATATGACAAGAACAAATACAGAATTCAAAGTCCAACCTCTTCATTAGTTGCCTTAGTCTGTGTCACTTCTTATCCCTGCGGACCTCCAGCCATGTGATGTGGTTAGCTATCATGTGAGGACTCCATTCCTTACGCGGGTAAGCTTTTGTGAAGACCGGACCGAAAGCCTTAGCTCCGCTAGGACAGGGGTAGGGTTATAATGTCACTCACGCGTAGTCTTGCGCTAGATGTTCATTCCACTTCAAAAGTCACTGTGGGCACGGTGACATCCCTGGAAGGTACAAAGTTTGGGCCAAACCGCCCCATCAGGACCTCCGTCTATGTTCCCCTGGAGGGGCCATATTTGGCCCCAGATAAGCTGGGTCAGGGTCCCCGTATTGGATTAATATTAGAATAACAATGTAGTACTGGTCTCGTCTCAACAACAAAGGATAAACAATGTGATCTGCCTAAACTAAACTTACAGAGGCAGGGACCTAAGAAACCATCTAAACAGACTCAAAATATCACAAAAGGATCAATAATGAAACATCAGTAGATTGAAATGCGAGTCACGCAGAGATACCAGGCAAGCCATGGAGGAAGAGGGTGTGAATTGTTGTACTGCGGGATGCTTAAGCAGCAAATGATTCATCTGGCCTTCATAGACTCCCAATCTAAAGAATAGGATCCAGATGGAGGAAGAAGGGGCGTATGTTTCCGCCTCTCTTTTGGCCTATGGCAGTGAGCGATTTCTCTGCCTCCTCTCCACACTATTAAAGATGACCATGTTTCTCAGGACAAGCCAAGAAGTATGATTGAGATTTTCAGATGGAGATATTGAAAAAACATACATTCAGGGTGTGTTATGGAGTAATTATGCCTGGGCCGTTTTTCTAAATATCTATCGATAAGCTTACTGACTTATTTTAGAAATGCAAAGTGTTGACAGAATGATTTATGAGAAAAAATACGATGTAAAAACATGCATCTTGTTAGCATTTCCTTCACCCACAGCCTGACTTTACTGGGTTCTATAACCGCCTGGCTCCAGTGGGTTCTATAACAGCCTAGCTCCAGTGGGTTCTATAACAGCCTGGCTCCAGTGGGTTCTATGACAAACAGCCCACATTTCATTAGCTGGGTGATTGTTTAGTGCTGTGCTGTTGTGACCGGAGGGCATGGTAGACTCCAGAAAGTCTGTTAGTAACCATTGTTTGGTTGGACACTTAGCGCCCTCTAATGGTATGTTAAGTCCAGACAGTCCTTTCAGCTCAGTCCGATCAGTCACAGTCTCCTAACATTTTTTTAAAGATTCAAACAATCATTCCTTTGCATTAATAGGACTGAACCTGATTTAAATAATGTATTGTTGCTTGTATTTCAATTACAACTTTACAACATGGCCTTCTCTCTGTCTTTGACATAAAAGGAAAAGGGCATCAATCTGAAACACATTGAGTCACGTCCGTCGCGAATGAACAGCCAGGAGTTTGAGTTCTTCATCAGCGTGGACACTAGCTGCTCCAAGGCCCTGGACGAAGTCATCGCTGGCCTGCGCGCTGACATCAGCGGCCACGTGCACGAGCTGTCACGCAACAAACAGAAGGACACGGGTGTGTGAACAGCTTAGGAGCACTGTGTGTGTGTGCATTAAACAGTCTACACACGCATTTGAAAAGATATCATTGCAATCCGAGACTAATAAATCATATGTATTATTTTTATTTTTGTGTGCCCTTGGGTGTTTTACATTTATCTATGAGGAAGTCTGAGACTGTGTGCGCGTGCGCGTTTATCACATGGTCTGACTTTGAACTGAGGTTAATGCTTTAGCGGGCCATCAGCCAGACTGTTAAATGGTGCAATGAACGTCGCTACAGAGACTGATGGCCTGTCGCTCGCACCCAGCCCCCCCCAGAATTAGTTGTTTCCACAATGACATTAGTTTAGTTACTGAGCACCAACAGGCCTGGCTGGAAACAGAGGAGCTCAGTCATGGAACAGACTGTCTCTATTACAGACCGTGTGGGGAGACCCCAGGAGGGTTATTGCTCACCCAGGACAGGAGATGGACAGGGCCACCGCTAAGCCCCTCAGCCTTCTATGCCAACCCCCACGGTCTCCCCAACTGCCCAACAGGCCAATGTGTCTATGTAAGAAATTAGAGATATTTATGGTCTGTGCTGGAGACAGGCTGTTTTGAGAGGAGTCTGGTTGGGTCCCATTGTTCCTCTGGCCTCAGGCTGGACCACACGGCTTAGATTTAAATTAATGGTCGACTTCCAGTACTTGAAACTGATATAAATCCCTATGAGCCAATGGGTGATCTCCACTGGGTCTCTGTTCTCTGTCAACATGGGTAGAGTGGTAGCCCAATACAAAAGACATTCTACTGACAAACCCCACAGAAAATCATCTGCATAAATATTCATTTGGGCTTCACTTGTTTCCATCAATCAACATTTTGTGAATGGACACTGAACATGAGGCAAGACATGCGATACCCATTCTTCACTGAGGAAGTAATCTGTCACATTCCTTCGACATCCAAACTTTAGGACATCAGGCACCGGTCTTTTAACTGGTTTTCCTACATTAGGATGTCAAGGCAATGTGTTATTCAGTTATCTTTTTCTGAACTGAATAATTCTGTGTCCCTCTGCAGTTCCGTGGTTCCCCAATTACATCCAGGACTTGGACCGCTTTGCCAACCAGATTCTGAGCTACGGATCTGAGCTGGATGCTGATCATCCTGTAAGGATGTCCATTCTTGTCTGTTTACAGTACAGTCCCCTGTGGCAGGGTGGTCTCATCTTAGAAAGTACCACAGTTTTTCCCCCAAATTGTCAAATCATATTTTTTTATTCTTTTTAGAAACGTTTATATTGTCCTGTACAATTACCGGCACTGTTAATTGTTTTTGGCAAATAAATATTTTTGGTGGGAATTCTGGTGATCCTGCTAAGGATTGTGACCCCAACTTTGAATACCAGTGCTCCAGTAGTTGTCCACCTTTGTACTGTGTGTGTGTGTTTTGGGGTGTTTATGTGTGTCCAATGCAAGTGTTTCATGAAAGACTGAAATCGTGATGACAGTCCCCACTCCATCATCTATTCTAATGGAAACTGTCTAGGGCCCCAAATTGATGTCATTGCTTTAATTGAGACCATATAATTATAGATAATTGCTCCTTTTTCCACTGCCATTAAAGTGAAATGTATTCGTCATGAGCAGCAAACATTCTACAAAGGCCTCATTTCAATATGTGTGTCCAGGGCTGTCTGGTGAGTGGGGGAGCACATGAAGCGGGCAAAGGACCCAAGGCCAGGTCTTTTTGTAGTCCTAGATGAGAATTTGGCCACACACTGATCAGAAATTACATCTAACATTGATTACTTCTGTCTTTCACTCCAGGGCTTCACAGACCCAGTGTACAGAGCCAGGAGGAAGGAGTTTGCCGACATCGCCTACAGCTACAGACAGTAACTCTTCACCTAGACCAGAACACATTTCTTTTTTTCTCTTCCACAGCCCACCAAAGTGGTGGAGACTACAAACGATCCATGTCTCTCTCCTAGTCTGATTTCACTCCCCACTATGCTTTTTATTGAAAATGACCACAACAAAAGGTGACCAATTACTGAGGGGCAGTGGTGGATTTGAAGCCTCTGGCTTTGTTCTCATAATTGAGAACTTCATTATCCCCGGGCACTACAAAGAGCACCATCCCCAATGAAAACACCCACAGAGGAAGCTCACATTTACATAGCAGTGAGACCTTGGTAGAATAATGAAGTGAATCAACTCACTGATCGCCCCGCTCCCCTGCCCATCCTCCCCACTGCTAGTCCTCCCTCACCAAATAGGTGTGTGTGTGTGTGTGTGTAGTACATAGTATATTTACGGATGTGTTGACAACACTGTCTCTCTTCTTTCTCAGTGGCCAGGTCATTCCCAAAGTCGAGTACACAGCCGAGGAGAAGGCAACATGGAGCACAGTGTTCCAGGAACTGAAGACTCTGTACCCGACACACGCGTGCCGCGAGCACAACCGTGTGTTCCCCCTGCTGGAGAAGTACTGCGGCTACAGGCAGGACAACATCCCCCAGTTGGAAGACATCTCCTGCTACCTGCAGTGTAAGACAGCAGTTCGTCACTGTCACGGTATATTATGCAGTACTGCGGTGATCCAGAATTTCACCCTGATATCATGCTGGCATCCCCATATTCTCTGATTCATTTAAGCTCCGCATATGACCCCCATTCCATTTTCAGCTTTGAGAGACTGCTGTGAAGTGGATCATCCCCAAGCGCTAACTTCCAGTGCTGCCAACCAGACTCACTGGCTCTCCTATTCTCTCTGTTTTAGCATGTACAGGTTTCCGTCTGCGCCCAGTGGCTGGCCTGTTATCCTCTCGGGATTTCCTGGCTGGTCTGGCGTTCCGAGTCTTCCACTCTACCCAGTATATCCGTCACTCATCCAAGCCCATGTACACACCTGAGCCGTGAGTGCCCACCTCATTGTAAGGACACATCGTTCTGGGGCCACCAGTTTTACGTAGTTGTTCAGTAAGTATTGACTCATGTCTCCACAGGGATATCTGCCATGAGCTCCTGGGGCATGTTCCTCTATTTGCTGATCCCACCTTTGCTCAATTCTCACAGGTAAAGCTGTCACTACTGTACTGAAGTACTTAAACAGAGGCCAAGCAAGGTGCTTCACCACAACCTGTTTCAATTCTAGGTTGTCACACAGCTGGCCTTATGCATGAACAGTGGCTATTCTTAGGGGGAAAAATATTATTAATAAATAAAATCTTACATTTTTGGATTTTTTGGAAAAATTTTATGTTTCTGAAACATAGTAAGCTCAGAGGTTTTGACAAACCCACTCTTTCTATGGTATTTCTCTATTTTTACTATTTTCCACATTGTAGAATAATAGTGAAGGCATCAAAACTATGAAATAACACATGGAATCATGTAGCAACCCAAAGTGTTAAATCAAAATTAATTAATATTTTTGATTCTTCAAAGCTGCCATCCTTTATCTTTGCATTCTCTCAACCAGCTTCAGGGGGTAGTCACAATGTGGAAAATAGTAGAAATAAATAAATACCCTTGAATGAGTAGGTGTCCAAATATTCGACTGGAAATGTCAAGGGTGAATGAGGGCATAACTTTTGAAATTGTAATTTTTTTTTTAAATTGGGTCAAATTACTCACTTGGTGACAACCATCATTGGAGTAAAAAAGGGGCACTATTGCAAAGATCAGATTTAAACACAGTCATGGTAATAATGTTCTTGATAAGGTTTGAGGAGAATACCATGCAATCTAACTGGAAGTTGCTCTGGATAAGAGTGTCAGCAAAATGACTAAAACAAATGTAATTGTACTCTGCCACTTTAATATTGGTTTAGCAACTCTAGCATGTTTTTTTAAATCTGTATTACATCACAATATTCTGAAGTACATATAGCATATCCATACAATACATCTTTATGCTAAAGTCTATTAAAAAAGTTATTCTAAACAGGAAATTGGTCTGGCTTCTCTGGGTGCCCCTGACGAGTACATTGAGAGGCTTGCTACAGTAAGTATGTAATTCTAAGTCTCAAACATCTACTCCTAATAATTTTGTCTACTCCTAATACCAGAGGTAGACATAAAATGTATAGGTAACAAAACCACAGTAAACATGTAATCCCGAATTAACGATACATCGCCTGCCTGGGCCAATCAGTGTCATTTTGCAAATGCCAGATTTCTATATTAGAATTTTGTCAGTGTTGTCTGATATATGCCTGGGTTAGCGAGACCCAAATCCCTGAACCTGTGCACCAAATTTAAAAACTCTGTCAAACCGATCAAGAGAAATAAACATGGCCATTAACGTGCCCATTATAGCATCTAAGTAATCAACGTTCTTGAATATGCTGAGTCTAGGCAGACATTTGTGGGGCTACTCATTTATTGGTCAAATGGTGTTTGAGCTGTCATGTGACATACGCACGTATGTACGGAGACCAATACAGCCCACTACCAGATTTCGTTGTCATAGGTAAGCACATGCTGTACGTACAGAGACCGACACACATTGTGAGGGACAGTAAACACTTGTCTCTCTCCACAGGTCTATTGGTTCACAGTAGAGTTTGGCCTCTGCAAGCAGGGTTCTGAGATCAAAGCCTACGGGGCTGGTCTTCTCTCCTCGTTTGGAGAGCTGCAGGTAAGGGAGTTGGTATTTACATTACATTTACATGACGGAACCATTAATTTAGCAATATTTTTGGGAGGGTGTCTTTCATTAACTTTGTTTAAGCCCAGATGCTCAGTGTATTTCTTGCAAACCCAATTCTCTGTGTACTAAGCAAGCCCAGTGGGCTGTCATTCAGTGGGTTAGTGGTCCACTCAAGGTTCAGGTTATAGGTGTTATTATGAGAAACTGGGAAGGACTGGGTTGGTGGTTCGCTGGGAAAGCGTGTGAATTGTCCCCAGTAACATCAGATGCTGTCAGCAGAGGATGTGCAGTTAACCGAGTAACAATAGGCCTTGAAACAGCAACTCTTGCTGTGACACGATTCACACTTCTCTTGCTGTTTACTACCGCAGAGGCTTATGGGACACCAAATTTCTTTGAGGAATGTGACCCTGTTTATGGTCCATGACCTTAAAACACTAAATTAGCGTTATTACCTGGATTCTGAGGATTGTGAATTGTTGTTGGGATATTTGAAAAAATTATTTGATATAAAAAAAATTTACTGACACTGGTCCATGACCTTGATTTGAAAAAAAGCTGGCCTAGTTACTGTTCTGAACTAAACCAAATTGAGTTTTGGTGTCAGGACCTAGGATCAGTTCATAAGAGAAGCAGACTAACAAATGTTGCTGAATTAAAGCAACTCTGGAAAAGTGGACCCAAAATGTCTCTGCAGCAATGTGAGAGACTGTTCCACAAGTAAAGTAAGCATTTGGTTGCAGTCATTACAGCTAGAAGTGGCACAACATATTATAGAATGTACGCAGGTAATCTTTTTGCATAACTTTGATCATTAAATGTGTTAATGTGTTATAACGTGATGGGCCAGCAAAGCTAAAAACACTGAACTGGGGAAATTATATAAACAGGTGGACTGGAGTAGGAGATCGATTTCATCAGAGTGTGAAACACCATTTGACTGTTTGAATTGTTTTACAGTACTGTTTGACAGACAAGCCCAAGATCCAACCTTTTGACCCTTTGAAGACCAGCCTCCAGAAGTACCCAGTTACTGAGTTCCAGCCCATTTACTTTGTCGCTGAGAGTTTTGATGATGCGAAAGAGAGAGTGAGGTAGAATTTGGCATAAGCACAATTTTAATAATTTATGAAGTTCTGCATTAATTCCCTTTATTCCCTTCAGAACCCTTTATTCCCTTCAGAATATTTACATTGCATGATTACATTTGCAGTGGAATGGCCTACTATAGTATGTTGTGACTTCTGGTGCAGGAAATTTGCAGACACCATTCCCAGGCCTTTCTCAGTGCGCTACAATGCATACACCCAGAGCATTGAAGTCTTGAATAACACCCAGCAGTTAAGAAACCTGGCTGACAGTATCAGTGGTGGGTGACATTCTGTAGACTCAAAGCAATCTCAACAATAACCCATAAATACAATACATAGAAATTGCTAGATATATTCCCAAATTCTACTGGTATTTACTGCTACTGAAACATCTATAGATGGGGTATGTCATGTTCCCTTATTGTTTCCATTTTAGGGGAAATTGGAATATTGTGCAATGCCCTGCGAAAGATGGAGTAAGGAGACCATGGAGACTTTCTTCAATACTGATGTACAACGACAGACTCTCAATGTATATTATAGAGGCCTGTAATCTTGTAGATGTTCATAAACCTTTACTTATAATCTGCTTGCTTGTCAATTATAACATTTGTTGAATTCTTATTCTTCTTTAGGCTAAATTTCCTATTTGTTTTTAAAGTTAATTAGACCTGTTTTGTGGGGTGCCGCTGCCTCCTCTACACATTACAATCTAATGGGTTAGATGCCCGCCCACTGTTTTTTCAGCAGGGATCTCTGTCTTTGAACTCAGTGCACTAAAGTATACAAATGCCTGAATATATATTTAAAAAGTTGCTTACTGTTAAACGGAGGATGACATTATACTATGGTAATTTTAATTCGTAAATAAGTTTAAGTAGTCATGACAGTAGCATTTTATATAGGCAACTATATTAATCACTAATAATAATAATAATAATAATAATAATAATAATCACACAAATACTGACTGCCAATGAAAACGGCAATTTAGAAATGTACCTATTATTGAAAATATTAAGCAACATAAAACCAAGTAGGCTATTAACTTTCTTAAACGAATTATTCTCTGAGTGATTCAGCCATTTTGATCTTACTCCAAAATGGAAAAGTGGCCTTTTACAACATTATTTTAGAAATGCAACTCCTTCCCAAATAGCTATTGATATTGATTTGTGTATTTTTATGTAACCAGCTAAAACCGTTCAAACGGAAAATGGCTATTCCAGAACTATTAGTTCAAGATAAGGAGATTATACACACGAGTATACAGCGGTTCCATTGCCTTTCATAAAAAAAATTGCATTATGCAATGAATAGCTAGACCTATATAACACAATAACGAAACGCAATTTGTATTTCCAGAATGGTATCAGAAGACGTGATTAAAATGCCATGTGGAATTCTGAATACGGGAAAGAATAGGTTTTTTTTATTCATTACCCTAACTACATTCATTAATTGCATAAACGTTTTTTTAACTTGCCGAATAAAGTTGCTTATGTGAAGAAATCTTACAATGAATTGTGAAGTTATTATTGTTATTATTACAATTATGTACAATTATTTATAATGATCGTTATTGCTGTTAATTATTAATATATTGGCTGTGAGAAGACATTTTGAAATAGTGCGTTTCAGCACCTTGGACAGCATCGTAAGTCCGCTACTATAATATTTAGCACCAAGGGAAATAACTTTTTGATACCGTCTGTTACATCTGTTAAGATTGTAATTAAAATAAACGTTGAATGCCAGAAAAATGTCAATAGGCAATCTAATTACATTGACTTTAAATATAATAGGCATCTTGAACCATGGCTGTTTTTCAAATTCAGTCGCTTTTGTACTGTATATGCTTTTGTACTGTAAACGAGTGTTATTTGTATTCTATTAAAATGAGATGGGAAATCATGACGCATTCATCAAAAAATCAGACGTATGTTTACGCAACTAATTTCCATAAAGTACTTTGCCGGCATGGTATATAAACCTGTCACCCGGTTGATGGCACAGACGCACATGAGCAACTGTGCTTTGATGAGCCTCTGTATCTGGGAGAATATACAATTATATTCAATTATATTATACAATTATGTTTTCTAAGACAGTGTACGACAAATCTCCATAACTTCAATGAAGACAGAAAGTGTTGTGCAAAACATTCCGTTCGTCGGCAGAAAGCGGAGTCTGATCGACGATGCCCGGAAAGAGCGCGCCAGCGGTTCATCGTCCCCTGGTCCATCGCGATGCGATGGCAATTTCGTCTTCGAAGAGAAGGAAGGAATGGTGAAATTGAACATTATTTTTGCCCTCAGCAATGAGGAGAATGCGGCTTTCTTTAAAACCGGTAAGGTCTTTGAGGTAAGGAAAGAATTCTATGCGTCATATATACTGTGGATGCTTGGCAAGTTGAAAGTTTAAATAAACCAGGTCTGGTATCAACCGATTCAAGATAATGTTATACAATGAGAAATCGTTTGTTTAATTAATTTAGACGTTTGAAGTCAAGCTTCTGCATATTGAGAGCCGGCCAAGGAGAAAGCTGAAGAACAGTTCAGGATGTAATGATCTGGAATTCTTTATGAAGTGTGAAGTGCAAAGCTCTGACAAAGACATCTTCATCAACTCACTCAAGAGAATCGCCGACAGCGTGCGTACAATTCAAGAGGAAAAAGGTTAAATAACAATCACGTGACATCACAATAATAAATTCAATAATCAGAGACTAATCGTATTTTTGTTTTTAATGTTTTATCTTATTTTTTCCTTGTTTTAGTTCCCTGGTTCCCCAGAAAGATTAGAGATCTGGAGAAATGTAAATTGCTGGTAACGAAATATGATCCAGATATCGACCAGGACCATCCAGTAGGTTTTTTAGTTAAGTGTAATAATATTGATTGTACACCATTTGTATTATTCCAATGTTTTAGAATCCATTAATTTGTAAAGGAAAAAAATAAACTTCCAGAATAAATAAATACATCTAAAATATGATGGCTCTTTTTTCAGGGATTTAGTGATCCAGAATATAGAAAAAGAAGATGCTTCATTGCTGAACTGGCAGCTAATTACAAAGAGTAAGTAAATCCTATAATTTTCAACTTTCAAAAACATTGTCATACACTCCGTTACTCTTCGTGCTGCACTGAATCACTGGACTCATTGCGTAATATTGTAGTAATGCATTTTTTTAAGGCATGGTGTTATAATAATGCATTTTTAGGGCATGCTGTTGTAATAATTCATTCTTAAAAGGTATGGTGTTGTAATAATACATTCTTAAAGGCATGGTGTTGTAATAATACATTCCTAAAGGCATGGTGTTGTAATAATGCATTACTAAAAAGCATGGTGTTGTAATAATGCATTCATAAAGACATGGTGTTGTAATAATGCATAATTAAAGGCTTGGTGTTTCAATAATGTGTTCATAAAGGCATGGTGTTATAATAATGCATTACTAAAAAAGCATGGTGTTGTAATAATGCATCCTTAAAGACATGGTGTGGTAATAATGCATAATTAAAGGCTTGGTGTTTTAATAATTTGTTCATAAAGGCATGGTGTTATAATAATGCATTCTTAAAAGTGTGGTGTTCTAATAATGTGTTCATAAAGGCATGGTATTGTAATAATGCATAATTAAAGGCTTGGTGTTTTAATAATGCGTTCATAAAGGCATGGTGTTATAATAATGCATTCTTAAAAGTGTGGTGTTCTAATAATGTGTTCATAAATCATGCTGTTTCAATAATGTGTTCATAAAGGCATGGTGTTGTAATAATGCATTCTTAATGGCATGGTGATGTAGAAATGCATTCTTAAAGGCATGGTTTTGTGATCATGCATTTTAAGGCACAGTGATATAGGGATGCATTCTTAAAGGCATGGTGTTGTAATAATGCATTCTTAAAGGCATGGTGTTGTAATAATGCATTTTTTAAGGCATGTTGTTGTAATAATGCATTCCTAAAGGCATTGTGCTATAACAATGCATTCTTAAAGGCAAGGTGTTGCAATAATGCATTCCTAAAAGCTTGGTGTTGTAATAATGCATTCGTAAAGGCATGGTGTTGTAACAATGTTCATAAAGGCATGGTGTTATAATAATTCATTATTAAAGGCATGTTATTTTAATAATGTGTTCATAAAGGCATGGTGTTGTAGAAATGAATTCTTAAAGGCATGGTATTGTAATAATGCATTTTAAAAGGCACAGTGTTTTAGTGATGCATTCTTAAAGGCATGGTGTTGTAGTAACGCATTCTTGAAGGCATGGTGTTGTAATAATACATTCTTAAGGCTATGATGTTTTAGTAATACATTCTTGAAGGAATGGTGTTATAATAATACATTCTTAAAGGCATGGTGTTGTAATAATACATTCTTAAAGGCAGGGTGTTGTAGTAATGCATTCGTAAAGGCATGTTGTTATAGTAATGCATTTTTAATGGCATGGTATTGTAATAAGGCATTCTTAAGTGCCTGGTGTTGTAGTAATGCGTGTTTAAAAGGCAAGGTGATTTAGTAATGCATTTCTGTTTGTTCTGTAGGGGGGAACAATTACCCAGGGTGGAGTACACGCTGGAGGAGGTGGCCACATGGTGAGAACCCGGCCTGCACATCATGTCATAATGTTGTAAGTTCATATACCTGCCAAGTTCAGCTGACACAGCTCTTATTATTGAAATACTCTCCTTCAACAGGAGACAGGTGTACCAAAACCTGAGGAGCATTTACCCTGACCGGGCCTGCAAACAGTTCCTGGACGGGCTGGAGCAGCTAGAGAGGGAGTGTGGCTACGGAGAGGACAGTATTCCCCAACTCAGGGATGTCTCTGCCTTCCTTAAAGGTGAGAGACAGCAGTGGAAGAGGCTGTGTCATTACTCTGGCGACAACAGTACCAACATGCATGCATGAACACGACCTGCGTGTACCTCTAACCCCGACCACTAACACTGACCTCTAACCCTGACCGTGGTGCTGTGTCCTCTCGGGTCCAGAGAAGACAGGCTTCCAGCTGCGGCCGGTGGCGGGGCTGCTTTCGGCCAGAGACTTCCTGGCCAGCCTGGCTTTCAGAATGTTCCAGTGTACCCAGTACATTCGTCATGCCTCCGCGCCAATGCACTCCCCTGAGCCGTAGGTCAACTATTTCACTTAAGATATTAGAATCCCACAGTCAAAGACTATAGGAATATGTGTATATCACAGTACCCAGTGTACGGCCATATTACTGTGGGTCACCTATGCACTGCGTTATCCTTCCCTCAGAGACTGCTGTCACGAGTTACTGGGTCATATTCCAATGCTTGCAGACAAAGAATTTGCCCAGTTTTCCCAGGTAAAAACAAAAAGACACAGTGATATAACATTTATTGTCTAATTACTGCACAACACTAAAGTCTTTTCCATTTGCAGGAAATTGGACTAGCGTCACTGGGAGCGTCAGACGAGGACATCGAGAGACTTTCAACGGTAAGAGTTGACCATTGACCTTTAAATAAAAATGAAGCAGCCACCAGTCACCTTCAAAACAATTGATACAGTACTGAGCTTGGGTATTTGACAGCAAATAAGACTTTTGCTGCCACCTAGTGACAAATATAAATTACTGAACAATACAGTTCAATACTTCGTTTTGTAAGGCGTGAAATATAGCCTTTCTACATCACTACTTTGCTCCTACAGCTGTACTGGTTTACGGTCGAGTTTGGACTGTGTAAGCAAGACGGAACTGTGAAGGCGTATGGAGCCGGCCTCCTGTCCTCATATGGAGAACTCATTGTGAGTAGGATTTTACATACTCAGTAGCTTTGTACTGACGGGACCAAGTCCTCATATTATATCAGTCCTCACTACACACTGTTAATCTTTTCTGAACGTGGGTAAGGAGATTGATAGTGGTATTTCCATCTTTCAGTATGCTCTCTCTAACAAGCCTGAGTACAAGCCCTTCAACCCTGAAGAGACAGCCGTCCAGCCTTACCAGGACCAAACTTTTCAGCCTGTCTACTTTGTCTCAGAAAGCTTTGAGGATGCCAAGATTAAGATGAGGTTTTGTAATATAATAAAGCAATCTAAATTGGTATTGATGGACATGGAGCTAAAAATGTGTTATTAGACCTGGATTGTTTTTTTTTACCTGTAGGCGTTACTCGTCGTCCATCCAGCGTCCCTTCCAGGTCCGGTATGACCCATTTACCTGCAGCCTCGAGGTTCTGGACCAGCCCTGTAAAATCCAGTACGCCCTGGGACAAATAAGAGAGGACCTCAAGATTCTCCACAGTGCCCTGGAGAAACTGGGCTGTGGTCTCAACACTGAGCCAGAGTGAAACAGAATTACTCCCTTGAAAAAGTGTCTGCTAAATGACTGCAGTGAAGGGGTAGCCATCTAATATTTTTAAAAGTGCAATCTGTTATTTCTGTGTGGCCACAGGCAAATTCTGAATTCTGGACAAAATACAGAAGTTCCATTTAAAACAATTAGTTGCATATCCTCTCCAATCCTGTCGGGCCAGTACTTGTATGTATTTTCAGAGATGAAACAAGATTGCGCCCTTAAATGGTTGGATGTGAAAAACATTTATTCAAAATAGGTTACGCTCATGTGCAAGATTCATGAATCTCCTACTTTTAAAAGTTTGATTTTTGATATGATACATGTATAACATAGTACAGCATAGTATCATGAGGATAATGAAGCAGCACACACATTTAGCGTTGGTTTTCTGTCCTATCACAAATATAGTATAGGGTAGGAAGAAAATGTTTAGGTATTCTAAGAGCAATTAAAGACAAAACCATAAGAATCTGCATGTGTAAGATAATAAGTAGGAGAACGTGAAAAAGCATAAAGCACAATATAGAGGGAACCAGGGAAGGAGACAAAAAGCATCCAGTGTCTGTCTATTTGCGTTTAAGAGAGAAATGGCAAAGAGAGGAGAGAGACAGAATAGAAAGGAGAAAGTGAAACAGAGAGAACATGAACAAGAAGCGAGTATGGAAGCACTACACTATCAGCCCATGTGCCTCCCATTCCAAACAAACGGTTTCCATTTGGAAAATTCTTGGAAATCATTTGTCTTCACGTGTTATTAAGCAAAGGGAAGGAGCTAATCATGAATGATTTAAGTATCGTGTTTCCTCAGCTGGCTGCTTTCAGAGCCAATACAGAGGCCCAGTGGATCGGAAACTGGACCCGGTCACACAGACCTCACAGCAGAGCTGTACACATTCAGTAGGCCTTCACCACTGGCTGGTAAATCCCCTCCCCTCCCCCCACCGGTGACATGATCCAGCCCGTAGGGTTTAGGTAGTAATAGAGGCCTTCTTACTGTGTCACTGGCTATTTGTCTTCACGGGAGTTCCCCTTTATTGGCAAATCAGTCAGTGGATCTACTCTGACTGTAAAACATTATGATGTGAAAACCTCCGACCACCTCGAGTGGAAGGCCTTCCTGTTCAGTGATTCCAGTGTAAATCAAACATGGTTCACCCTACTCGCAGAGAAAATGGCGCACGGAGCCAAAGATTGATCTACTGCTTCGGTTAAGTGTAGCAGTGCACACATCCACTTCCTCTTAACCCAAATTCGAACCCGTAATAATTTCTTGCGTCTCAGCTGACATCCAGCGCAGCTCAAATCCACAAATCCCCCCCACTAAAACTGCAGCTGGGATCCAAATATCTGCCCAGGCCTCCAGAGTGGGTTGCCATGACAATAAGATAACCACTACGGGTTCTGGGCAAAATTCTTGTGCCGCACACACGACTATGCAACCCACAAATCCAATGCTGTATCATCCTGCCTCCAGAATTTAAGTGTTTCCTCTGTTAATGTGGTGGGCCATCGTTACATTGGCACGCGAGCCTCCCCCAGACTCAAAAAGGATGGGTCGTTGCCATCTGCGCTTCGTCTGTCTTCTGTGAGGACTGTGAACCCGACTGGGGTTCACTGAGGACTCGGTGAACTTGGGTTTAGAGTCCTCACTGAGATATTCCGCACAGATCATGGACTGTCTTTATCCTCATTCATAAATAACCAATCCCGTCAAAATCCAATCATTACTGACACTTGAAATGAAATGACGATCAAAATGATCCAGTTGACATTTGGAGTAACACGCTGTAAGTGTTGTAATGTTTTATAGTAGGTATATTTACTGTCTAATGCCTTAAAGACTCTCAGCTGCTCTCTTCCAGATCAACACATTTCCAGTGTTTAAATCATGTAGGCCTAAGCAAATCACCTAGTGATTAAGAGCAAGACTTTTTAACCTCAAAGAACATTTCTAATCTAATTCGCCTCATTATTTGCATTTGGTCTCTTGTTCTTAAAACCCATGGCTTTGTGTGTGGGTCGAGTCTGATTTAGCCAAAAGGCATCATCCTTTCTGAAATGGTTGAGGGGATCAGAGAGAGAGCTGGAGAGATCATATCCCAACTGTTTGATCTGTATTTGATTCCTCACAGCATTTATTTGCTGCTGTTGTTAATATGTTACAACAGAAGATGGATGCTATGTAGGCTTTCTGATCAGGGTTCCTAGCCTATGAGACATGTCATTATTATCCTACTGTTCAACTTCAAATCAAGGATCTCAAAGTTCACACTAAACGTAAAAACAAAGGGTAATGTTACTGACCTAATATGGATACTCAAATGCTGCAAGCTTGTTCACTCTAGAAAGGCCCAACCTTATTTGACCTGCTTCCTACAACTGAGAAGAAAGTTTGACAGAAAAATTCTACCAGACTAATATAGTTCATACAGGTACTGTAAAAATAGTTAAGTATCATAAATAAAGGTGTTATTTGAAATAATAGCCTTAAATAACAGACTGAAAATGACTATCTGTTGCTTCTTCCTTGTGCGAAGTATACTTGGAAAGTGTTACTTCGCGTTCAAGGTAATCTCTTGACTTTTCAGAGTTACTTGGCAATGGTAAGTGTTTGGAAACCTCAGAATCCTACATGTGACTCAGTAGAAGGATTTGGAAGTCAATTTTTTGTGCTCAGGGAAAAGACAGACATTTCCTCTTAAAATGGCTTATAATACAAATTATGTTTGTTAAAATCAAAATTCTAACAACACACGTAGTACATATAAAGAAAAGACAAGGAGAAAAAGGGTGCATTACTCAAAAATGGCAGAGATTTTTAAATGTGAAGCACATGAGTCTAAACGACTATTTGTAATGTAAAAGGGTTCAAGTTCAGTTTACACTCAATGTATCTTGCCAACAATGTCATGGTATGTCAAAGAAGGTAAAAAGTACAGACATTTGCTGGTGCTGCTGTTGGCAAAACAATCCAAACCTGCCACCAGGTGGCGGTCTTGAATCACTGATTATGGGAGACTAATCGAGAGATTCATGTCCTACACTTTGACAATATTATACTCTTTGGAAAATGTTCAGTGGTGTGTGTGCTTAGCAAGAGATGTCGTCTTGCTCTCTGACATTGATTTCTCTGTGTTTCACGAAGCTGTTCCAGCACTGAAAATGGACGGCACAGACCACATTGGACTTGTTCAAACAAAGAGAGTGGACCAGGAGAGCGGTAGCATGTTATGGTTGTGGATGGTGGTTAGTGTGTGCGCTCCAAGAAACATACACGCCTGTCTATTGGGTTTGAAAAAGTGGAGGTCTTTCCCCCTATACCTACCCCACTCTATCGTGCGGGAACAGTGCTGCACAATAAAATCCACTGTTCTAGCCCTTACACATGGTCAATTCCACGTTAACAGAATGACGCTGAGACATTAAAAGTATGCCAAACAAAAACCATTGATTGAAAGGTTAAACAAACCATTCAACTCAATGCACAAGGACTACTTTAAACATTCTCCACAATAGATTTTACAGAAACACATTTACTTTAAGAACAGATGTAAAGTTTGGTAACAGAATGACAGTAACAGTTTCCTATATTTAAGTCCCCATCCTCTCCAAAATCTCTCCCATGGACTCCAAATTAAGATTCAAACCTGTCTGTAGACAGAATGGGGATGTGGAAATGACACCTTATGCTCCCTTGATCCTTATCTATCTCTGTTAAAATGTTTCAGGGCAGTCCTCGCTACATTTTCACTGGCTCAGAAAGGGTCAACAATATTTGTATGGTGTAAATCTTACAAATGGCTCTTTTAATGCCAAGAACCCTCTTTATAAATATGTTTCAAAGACTGGGGCCTATAATTTATAAATCCAGCACTGGCTCTCATGGCATTTGCCAGGATCTGCAACGGTAGGTTATCAACTACAATTTCTAACACTAACAACTAAGGTAATTCCAAAATATACAAGTGAGGTAACATCAATGAGATTTTTCAACATTATGTACAACATCCTCATTACATGGAATCATCTTGAAAAGGTCTGTAAAGCCAACATTCATCATTCCATGACCAATTCTTCCTTCCAGTTGTTGAGATAGTGAAGGAGATGACATTCAGATAATGTTACGAAAAGGCAGGGTCATGACATTACCAATATTTACCAAGCCATTACGTCACAGTTGGTCGTGGTTGTGTTTGCTGGGATTCTGTAACATCATTGGTGACGACATTAGAGAGCTGTCACTGTCAAGACAAAACAAGAGTTTAGATCATTAAAAAGAAAGCACGGGTGAGATCAGAAATTGTAAATGGCCTGGTAAGCCAAGAAAGACTTCCACAGTGAATGACTGAAGAATGCTCACCAATATGGAGGAAAGAAAAAAACAACTGCTTGTCACAGCAGAAACACTCTCCAGGAGGTATTTGTAGATGTGTACCATCCTCAGAAGACTTCAGCAGAGGAAGTACAAAACTGCAAACCACTAGTTAGCCTCAAATACAGAATGACAATGTGACAGTCTGGTAAGAAGTACCTAACTGAGCCTAGAGTCCTGGAACAAAGTATTTTAGACAGATGAGACAAAGATTAACATTTACCAGGGTGATGGCATGAAGAAAGTGAGGAGTGAAAAAAAGGAACAGCCCAAGATCCACATCTAACTGCTGACGGCAGCAGCCGAATAATTTCTGAAGCGGACAGAGATATTTTGTATCTTAAAGTACAAGAAAATGCCTCAAAACCCATTGGATGGCACTTTATCACAGCAAGAAAATGACCCCAAACATACTAGATTAGCAACTAGAGCTGGACTTTGAGGGTGGAACATTTCTTACATATCTCACCAGCCAAGTCAATCTCCAGATTCAAATCCAATTGAACATGCCTTCCAGAAGAGTTGCTGAAGATGAGATTTAATGCAAAAAGATCTCAAACAATAACTGAAGTTAGCTGCAGTACAGTACTGGAAGAGTATCACGACAGAAGATAAGTCAGTGACTTCAGGTAGTTATTGCATGCAAAAGATATACAGCCAAATGCTAAACATAAGTGTTAAGCACTTGCTACTAAATAGGGGGAACTTGTATAGAATGAGTTGCTATTCCTATTCATTACATTTCTGGACGGTGATGGATAATATATATCTTTGCTTCAGAAGCTTTCACATTCACCATGTTGTATGAATTTTCTGCAATGTATTCCTTAGACCTGTAATGAAGTAATTAGTGTTTTAATGTCTTAATTAAGACTACTTGAAAATGTGCTGAAATTCATCTCATACATGTAAATACTATTTTTTAGTAAAAAGAGATTGCATTTCAAACTTCTCAAATGAAGGCCCACAAAATATACTGACATCATCCAGTGTTGAAGAGATCTTAATAATTTTGAATGTCTATTTCAGACTAACATGTAGAAAAAAAAAAATCAAAGCTTTCAGTGTTTTGCAAGTTGACATTTCAGAAACACTTGATTTTACAATATGCTTGTCTTGTCTAAGTCTTGTGTTTTCATTCAAAAACACAATGAACCTTCACAAACATACAAAATTGCCTACCCTGGAAGCCTGTGCTGCCAACGTATGGGGATGCTGAAAGATCAACCTATCCTTGGTTCCTCACTCATCCCAAACAAAATTGTAAAGGACCTCTGTTTTAATGGACTGATCTCATTTAATAAAATGAATAAAAGTTAATCGCTGTAATACCACAAAAACTAATGTTTTTGTTAAAAAATGTAAAGCTAGTCAACATTTGTAAGCTATTGTTAACTAGCTTTGTGTAAAGGGATGATTTAAGTTTTACTGATAAAAGCATTACACTGACTTCCACCTCCTTACGTAATTTCAGAGAAACATAGGGCTTTTCCTACAGAGCACCTTATTGAATGATTTGCTGACCATGTGAGGCACACAGACTTGATCTCACTCTAAACCTTTACTGAAGACTTCTCTCTTTAGTACGTTCTAATGTAGTCTGTTTGTAGGTTGTGAAGGTGAATGGCAAAGCCCTGGACTGACGAACCACCCCTGCAGTCTCTGCCTGGGAAGACCCCCCACTCCACTGGAATTATCTTTGGGTAGAGCCAGTTTCCCTTGACCCTGTCTCCACAATATCTACACTGCAATAGTCTACACGCTGGGGGGGAATAGTTAGTATGCCCTGTCTGGCATCCTCCACCACCCCTCATTTATCACGCTAACCTGACCTTACTAGGGCTAACCTCACTAACCTTAGCTCATCTTTGTCACACACACCGTACCTCAGTTACCAATCTTACTGCGGATTTCAAAAGTATTCACTCGCAGACCTCATTTGACATCTCACTTCACTCAACTACCTCAGTCTCCCAACTACCACACACAGCTTACCTTCACCACACCCACCTCATTCATTTTACAGTAGATTACATAAGTATTCAGACGTTAGCGCCTAGTCTAAAAGTGTGAAATAAAATGTATTATATAAGGTGTTTTTGTGATTAGGATAATGCTACACTGATCTACACAAAGCACGGAAAAAAACTAAATTGTCTTGATTGCATAGGTGCCTACCATCTTTGCTGTGACAAACTTAAAAATGCTTTGGTGTAGCCAATTCCCTTAATGTGTCAGAATTATTTGAAGAGGCCCCTGTGGGAAAACACAAGTAGCACATGACCTCAGATTATATTCACCTGTTTCTGGGAGGCCCCAAAGTATGGCAGGAGCACATCCAAACACCCACACCATGAAGACCAAGGAGCAATCAAAACACGTCTGGGCGAAAGTTCTGGAAAAGCACCAGTTAGGGTTGGTCTATAAAACAAATATCCCAAACTTTGAACATCACCCAGAGCACAGTTAAGTCCATTATAAAACACTGAAATAATATGGCACAACAACAACTGCGACTCAGTCAGAGAAGCCACCAAGACGGCATCAGCTCTGAAGGAGCCACAGATCCATGGGCACAGAGGGAGAAACAGTCCATACAGTGCACTGGGAAAATATTCAGACCCCTTCACTTTGCCCACATTTTGTTACTTCACAGCCTTATTCTAAAATGGATAAAATACATTTTCTCATCAAGCTCACACATCAATCCCCCATAATGACAAAGCATGAAACATTTTTAAAATGAACATTAAATTAGTGCGGTCTCTGTGGATTTGTGCCATATACCTGAAAAGTCAATATGCAAAATGTGCAAAATATGAAATAAAATGTAATTAGTCATAAGTATTTACCCAAGTCACTACTTGATACAACTACAGGTGCATGTTTTTTGGGGGGGCAAGTCTCTATGAGGTTCACACATCTGATTCCTGGCATTTTTGGCCAATCTTCTTGATGGAATTGCTGATGTTCACTCATGTCATATAGGCACCATTGGTTAATCCAATGACAAAGGTCTATGCCGAAAATCTTAGAATGTTGCATGTTTTCATCTCAGATGTTCCGATATTTGGCTCCATACATCTTTTCCTTAATGCGTTTTGCATTTAGGACACAGAGAAACAATTTGGGGTAATCCGACCAGAGGGCCATTAGCCAGATCTTTGCTGTGTGGGCCACATGCCTTATATAAAAATCTAAACAGGTTTTGTGTAACGGATTTTCAGCAAAGGCTTTCTCTGTGCCAATCTTCCATAGGCCCCAGCTTTTTCGTGCTCCTGAGTAATAGTTGGAACTCTATAGCTCCTTGTCATCGAAAAGCCAACTAACATTTTCATTTAAATCGAGAGGATCTGACGTTTTGCACTCTATAAGCATTGTGAGTTTTATACGTGGTAATACCAACCCAGCTGAAATTAACATTTTTGAAAGCATCAAGTTACGGTTATGCCTGTCATTGGCAAGTTTGTAAGGAAAAAGTTATGAGAAACCTGACTCGGTCTTCTGAAAATCTAACCCTAAAAAGCATTGCTTACTAAGAGGTGTTAGGGATCCCCAGTCCTTAAAGTATCTTAAAAATACAAAGTCTTCCTGTTCAATGATTTTGAACCAGGTTATGTAAACTTTTAAGAAAAAGAAAAACAATAAGAAAAAATTTTTTTAGATGTAGAAAAGGCAGCAAAACAAATTAGACTATTGGCTTTGATTTCACATCAAATTTGATATGCTCTTATGAAATTCACACGTTAGTGCTTATTAGGCATTTTATATGGAAATGCTCACATACATGAAAGGAGAAAAAAGTAATTACTGGCTGTGTAACTGGCTGTTGACACGCACACAACTCCACTCAAAGGGCTTGGTCCAGGGACTAAATACCGTCCATCTGTGGAAAGAAAGGATCAGCTGTCACAAAATTATTCATGATCGCATTTTATGCGGTCCCTTGGCGGTTTATTAGACAATATGTAACCAAAAAGTTATAATGCATTAAGTTCTATTTGCATCCACGGGCCATGCAACAGGGTACAATGAGTCGTTGTTTCTACTACTCCCATCTCACTGATCATCTCCACCCACCAGGACAATGAGACGCAAGCTTCGTGTTTGCACTTTCTGCTACATAATAACCACTCATCCACTCTGTCAGCCAGCAGTATCTGACATGAAAGGACCTTTACTCGCAATTTCCTGCGCTTCACTTTAAAAAGACCCAAACAAAAAAAAAAAGTCCCCTCTAGTTTCTTGCTCTTGTTTTCATCTCAGGGTTTACCCAACAGCTGGGCCAGTAACAGGGCATCACAATCGGCATGAGGCCTCCCTTCGCAGACCTCACTCACTCCGCAGCTGGAGTACGACGTGTGGGTGTGTATGTGTGCGTGGAAGAGAATGTGAGTGAGTGGGTGAGAACGTGTATGGGTGCCAGTTATTGAGTGAGCACCTTTGGACTGATTTGTGTTACCCGGTAGAGTAGAGCGCTGGCGGCATTGAGCTCCCACATTCCTGTGACCTGCAGCTCACCCTGAGCCACTTGGCAGAACATCATAAAAGACTAGCACTGATACAAGGCTTCTGTGAAGGACACAAAATACCAGCTCCGCTTTCACAAAGCCAAGTTTGACCCATCTGTTTGTCTGGTTATGACCTGAAAGGGGTGGTCAGATGTCAGACCCAGACCAAGATTTAAAGTCCAGGATACATCTGAACGTTCAATTCAGTCAACTCAAAGCAAACAAAACATGTAAAAGGCAATATTTTATTGAAAAATTATGAAAATAGAAATATGGGACCACACCTCCAGTCAAACAGTTCTAAGTAAAGTTGTTTTGCCTACCATCTCTCCATAAGGAGGGCCTACATTACATTTCTGTCATCCAAAACAAGAGCTTTCGGTCACCACCAATAACACAGAGTGGAAGAGACCTGTGCCAGCTTAGACCTGCCCCCACCACGGCTGATCCAATCATCACGGGCTGCAACGACAACACATAAATTAAGAAACCAAGACCAGGAAGCATGCTCCATTATTCCCATCCAAATACACTCAACATTAATCGCACACTTGTATTACTCACGACTGACTCTGCACCAATGCTTAACAAGAAATACACAGCTCACTGACCTGCGGGTGACCAAGGTGATGCACGAGCAACTGACTGTTGATCTTGCCTGGACATCCCGTTGTGGAGAACAGATTCTCATTGGCCCGAGACCATCTGCAAGACCAAGAAAGATCAATGGTCATCACATCATTCTTATCACCATTATCATCCCCATAAGTCATCATGAGCAGTAGCCATATTAACAGAATGTGGGCAGAATCACAAGATAATGGATTTTCAAGTACGGAGCAAGTTACCTGAAATTTCCTGCTCGTTCTACATGGGCTGGCCTCTTCTCTTGCGGGTAGCTACAAACAAACAACCATTAGCAAAGCCCTGGACTTAATACAGTAGGAGAGTTAAATAGCAGGAAACAGGTGATGGGTAACTTGTCTGGATGAGAAGGATCAGAAAACTGTAATCATCTTTCGTGCTACCCATGATCATTGATCTGGCTGTTTATAAGGCTGCTTCAGAAAATGACAGGATAGGATCATTCTCATCTAGATACCACAACATCAAGATTACAGCCTACATATCACTTAAAAGATGTATTCATTTGACACTTCAAATGAACAACTGACCACATGCCTGCACTGTGATTTGGAGAAGTTTCTTTTTTTAAACCTACTCACATAGGTGTACAAATATTTCTGGGTTGCATTTAAAAAATTGTAAGTGTACTATTCTAGTGGGATCAATCTAATTTTCAGTATCACTAATATACTATCTACCTGAGTTAAGAGGATATCCCAAATTTGCTTTCACCTTGTAGATGTTAGCTGAATTACTAAAACAGAATACCAATTCCGGCACACACTGACCTTTCACTTTTGGTCAATCAACTTTCAAAAGCCATAAAAAATATATTTTTAGACACTTAAAAATGGAAAAAGCAATTTTGATGACACAACAATTCCCTAGACTATTCAGTTCTTGACTTAACACTTAAACAAAAACTGGGTAGAATTTTAGCAACTAGAAAATGGCAGAAGAATTTAGGTTGGAGTGCATGCCTTAGGGATGCCAATGGAAAAGAGGTCAGGATGCCACTTTTCCATATGACAAGAATACTGTGCATGTTCGGTTGACCAAAAACAATAATTTATGGACATTTTCTTACAAGGAAAAAATTCCCTTTAGCGCCCATTTTGAAAAAACTAAAACATGTAACCCCGCTTAAATGGGAAACGCTGCTTAAAAGTCAGATATATCAGTTTTGTAAAACCCAATCCTAAAACATAATCCTATCAGAGTCATGAAATCTGCTCAGAAAACAAAAAAACAGGGCCCCAAAGGCTTGTATTAGCTCCTGGAGACTTGATGTGTGCACCACAGACTGATTGGAATTAAGCCTGTCCTGCCACTTACCTGGAGCGGGTGATATCCCAGATGACCCAGTCACTGCCCGTCACCGCGCCTACTTTGATGGTGTTGGTCAGGCACCAGTCGGCAGACATGAGTGGCGAATGCCCACATTCCAAAGACAGAATAGCCTGCTGGGTAACCAGGTCATAGAAGCGGATTGTCCCTTTCTTCTCAGCCACCATCAGCTGGACAGAGGTCAAGTGTCACGCTTTTTGTTAGGGTACATTTGCCTAAACTTCAAAACATCTTATTAACCCATTGTGAAACTTTAGAGTAGTCACTTAGCTCACCTTGAAGACGTCTTCTGGATGCCAGCACACGCTGACGCCAGGAGAGCGTAGTCTGAATGTAGTGGTCTCATTGCCCTCCAAGTCCCACACCCTGTGGGGACGACAAGCAATCTGGGGTGAATGAAAAAGGAGTGGATGGGCACAACAGGATGGTGGGGGATGGGGTGTGCTCAGGGGTTCATAGATTTAACAAACTGTCAGTCATATTTAGCAGGGACACAATACTTATTTTTACTGAACAGTTAGGGAGACCACTGTTTAGTCCACACTCTGACACTGCCACAGAGAAACTGCCCAAAGGACAGGTATACATTCAAACAAACAATGAAGTCTGAAGCTTTAATAGGACAAATAAACAAATCAAATTCAAATTAAGATTAGTAAGCCCTAGCTGTCATGGAATGGGACACAAAGAAGTGCTAAAAATAGCTTTCACAGTCCAGCCACCCCCTGTGAACAGAGGGGAGATGACGCACAGCACAGACGCCTTGATGCTGACAGCACACATAACAAAGGATTACTCGCATTATTGGTCTCCAGAAATATGAAAAAGAACAAAAGAAATCAAAGCTGACTGGCTGTTTTTGTCTATCCGGGTCTATGCTGAACAAGCTAAGCTCCAGGCCCCTGTCCTACCCAACCTTCCCCAGGCCCCTGTCCTACCCAACCTTCCCCAGGCCCCTGTCCAACCCAACCTTCCCCAGGCCCCTGCCCTACCCAACCCAACCTTCCCCAGGCCCCTGCCCTACCCAACCTTCCCCAGGGCCCTGCCCTACCCAACCTTACCCAGGCCCCTGTCCAACCCAACCTTCCCCAGGCCCCTGTCCAACCCAACCTTCCCCAGGCCCCTGCCCTACCCAACCATCCCCAGGCCTTTGTCCTACTCAACCTTCCCCAGGCCTCTGCTGAGAATGTAGTTTTGAGTGAGCAGCCCACACCAGGCTTTTAATAATCAGTGGCTTTTTCCTTCTTCTAGGAAAGCACATAATGCCTGTGTGTAATTTATCTCATATCTGTCTGCTGGCCAAGAGATGTGCACACAGCCTTCCCGCGACCTCCCTTCTTTCAGAGAAAAAGGGATCTTGGTTGTAATTAGGGATTCATATTTTCCTGAAAATCTACAAATATTCCTCCCCGAGAGAAATTAAGGCATCCTGGTAATGTTGTTCAAATCGGAAGTGCTATTTCAAAGCCTATAATACAGGCAGAAAAAAAACATCTGACAGGCAATCAGTCGGAATAGAAAAATAAACACGAATAATACATAAAAAAGTGCATATTTGTATTTGTTGCTATTCAATCAACTCCAAGTCACCACGGTTTTCTGCTGAGGTTAAGTAGTATTCATGTTGGGATGGTATTAGCCAGGAGATGCGCAGTACCTTGTTTTTAGCATTCAAGCCTAATAGCTTGGTTTTGGTAACATCACAATAGAAAATCCTTCTGCTCATGCTCTCATACAAATTCAGACGGCATGTTCTATGCCTTTTACTCAGGAATGGCTTCCGACAAGCCTGATTGAAGCCTTGCAGATATGGCTACCCATCGGACAGGTTCTCCCATCTATGAAACTCTAAAGCTCTGTTAAAGATGCCATTGGGTTCTTGGTCTCCTCCCTGACCAATCCCCTTCTTGACCAGTTACTTAGTTTGTCTGGACAGTCAGCTCTAGGAAGTCTTGCTGGTTCCAAATGTCTTCTATTTCACTATGACGGAGTCCACTGTGCCCATAGGAACTTTCAATGCTTTAACACATTTTTACATAACCTTCCCCAGATTCTATTCCTCGACACAAGCCTATCGCTGAGGTTTAGAGAGAGTTCCTTGGACTTCATGATGAGGTTTTTGCTTTGTTTGTGCCTTAATCATATCAAATGACTTTAAACTGCCACAAACGGTCCCCAGCGTCGTTCTTGACACTTCTGAAGGATAACAGGGCACAGGATGCATCGGACCTTTGATGTGTCATGGCAAAGGGTCAGAATACTTGTCAATGAGATATCAGTTCTTAAATTTTAATAAATTGGCACATTTCTTAGTGTTTTTGCTTTGTCTTATGGGGTATGCAGGTTGACGGCAAAAATATATATTTACTCAATTATCAATTAAGTCAAAAACAAACATAAAACATGAAGAAAGTGAAGGGGTGTGAATACTTGGCCTGTAAGGACATTTCAGTATAATGGAAATAATTAAATTCAGTTAATCTTTAACTGAAAGATGCAGCTCTGGTAACACTTAAGTTGTGGCTGTATTTACTTATAACCTGCTTATGGTGGTGACTTTTTCAGAGACAACCTGGGTTACCAACCCAATTCTCCACTAACAAACAGATTTGCCATAACGGTGAATCAGCACCATGGAGAACGCTGTTGATCAATCTACAGATAATATGAACGGTCCAGGAAATCAAACAATTTTACAGGTAGACGACATAACAGCCTAAACATAAATAGAATTTCCAGCAATAAAGTCAATGATAATCATTCAAGGTTTTGCTGTAGAGTGTTTATTTCTGTCACAGTATAAAATAAATGAAACATGAGCCTTCTGGCTACACAAACTTGGACTATATATTGCAATTAAATAAAATTAGTCAAGACACGGGCATTGTTCTTTTTCATGATTACTTTTCCAGTGCTCTTGGAAGGTCTACAGATTTATATTCATAAATTGTTTTTTCTGGCTGGAGCTGTAATCATCTAGAGCTAGGCTATGGTTAGTGTGAAACGGATGCCTTTTCTCTACATGGCCTGGAACATCTCTGCTAATTTGCTACTCTCCTTCTCGGAATATCCTCTCACCAGTTATATGTTCGAGGGATTCTTGGGAAGAATACGAACGTATTTTTTTGAGCGCGGATCTGATGTTCTTGCTGTTTGCAATGGCATAGTAGAGGAACCAGTCACATGCAGTAATTTCAGTTAGAATCTTTCAATGCTTGCATTGGCTGGAAAGGACGTTTTTGCAGATGAAGTACGGTAAGATACAACAATGTGCACAAAAAAAAAAATATTATCCATTATGGAGGTCAATGACAAGAGAAGGCCACCGAATAGACAGATTTAGAAAATGTATACTATTTAAGTTTGATTTAATGCGGTTCTTTATTAAATACGAAGAGAATGTTTTTTGGGGGAAATCCCAGTACATGTGATCCATTACCTTCCATTAAATATTACTTCCAATCAGCCCTGAGCTGTGAAATACAAGATAAATATACCAGCAAATGTAACAATAAATATATGGAGAAAACAGTGTTCCTGAGACCAGGACCCATGCTTGAACATCAACAGACAGCCTTCTTTGTTCAAAGATAAGGCCTCCTGTCTTATAAAGTTCCCCAGGACCAGAGTGGAAAAACCTTCACATGGGCTTTCTGGGAAATAAAAGAAACACACAGTATGGTTGGAAAAGATGTGAAGAGGCTGAATTATGAGATCATGCTGAAGACCTCATTAATAAAGCCTGAAAGCCTTTCTGAAAGTCAAACATGTTGTCATAGATGTTAATATCTGCACTGGAGCAGCAAAGTGGAAATGCTCCATCCCAGATGAAGAACTCAGTCGACACCTCGTCTTCCCAACAAGAGATAAAGCACCCTCATATTTCTCCCTGAATGTGTTAGGAGCTTATGCTACTTGACATGACATGAAAGTCACAAAGTAGAGTGCAGACTCTCCTAAAGAGACTGACGGAGGTTGGAAGCCAAAGAACAGCAGACAAATACACATAAATCCTCTTTTCGGAGTAGTCGCCAAGCAGAGTTCAAAGGCAGGCCAAGTAGCGGTTAACCACTTTGCCCTTCTAATGGAGAGACAAAGATTAACTCTTGCTGAACAAGGTTAGATATATAAGCGGGTGAATTAAACAACTGAAACTGTGACAAAGCACAAAGTAGTGTGACATCAAGAAAAAAATATAACTGAAAGGAGAGACAGCATTAGAACTTTGTATTGTAGATCTGGGTGAGAAAAGAGCAGCCAGGGGTGTTTGAATTTCGTCAATGTTTTCCCAATGAGTGGAGGAAACGGGGAAATGTAACTTGCACCGTGTGCTCTAAATAATGGGAGAGTGCAGGGTAAATAACCTTAGCGGCACTCAGGGGAACAATGGTTGAGCAAGACAAACAGCAAGCTGGCCTCAGAAACAAGTCAGGGCAGAGGTACACATGGTCCCCACTCCCCAAACCCACATCAGCATCCATCTTGATCGGACCAGCTTAAGTGTCTCGAAACAATAACATTATCTTTAACATCCGACATTTGGACTGTTTAAATAATTATCTGTGTCATTAGTCATTTTTATTGGATTAGCTTGCTCCTCTAGCAAGAGGGGATGATGGAATCCTATAGAGTGGGCCAACATAAAAGAGCATTAACAGGAAAGATTGGAGTGCTGTAAAGTGGACATTCACTGGCTTACTTACAGATGGCTCGACTGATTTTTGAGTATGCAGAAAATCACAAACTATCGCGATAATACAAACACTTTTCAAACGGGTGGCATGATGTAAACTATACACAATTATCTATAAAAATACACAAAACAAAAACAGTTGGAGATCCCATAGCACATACAGTTGCAGCAGGCTTATTGGGTTTCAAGCTGATTGAGTGACCTGTATTCTGATGATCAGACTCTAGGTGGCACATTCCCATATGCTACTCCACCTATCCACCCTACACACACAAAACCAGAGCTGGCTAAATTGATGAATCTCTCATTCAACAGAAACAGATACATACACAAGGTAAATTCATCTGGGAGCTGACAGAGTGGGAGTCGAGCCCAGAGGTTGAGAGGAGGCAGACACTCTGACCTCAGTGGGAGACTGACCTCCTGCTAGCCACTACATATTGCTGTTTCGGCAGAAGTACGGTTCCCACACAGGAGGGGACAGCTTTGTCCATGCAGATGCAGAATTGCATTGTGAAACAGTGACGGTAGAATGTCTCATGATCAATGACAGAAGCTACATTCAAAGAGTGGCATTGGTTCTTCCTTTATAGACTAGAACAAAATAAACAATCTGCTGGGTACCCTTTTTTGCCACTGACTATTGGCTTAGTGCCAAAACAAGAAACAATGTCATTGGTGGAAACGAGTTACTAAACTGTAGGCAATAAATTACGCTTACAGATTATACAACTTTATTTCCAAAAAATGCCCTGACCACCAAATCATCGTAGGGATGAACAGGAAAGAGGACAGAAGGTAAGAAAACACTGTTTATTTAGAAGTGAAATTCCATTACTATGGGGGAGACCCTACGTTGTATTCTAAAAGTTGGGACGCTGTATAAAATGGAAACATGGAAAAAATGTGCAAATCATTTAAACCTTATATTGAACAGAAAATAGTACCAAGACATCAAATCTTGGGTATAAAGACACATCAAATCTTGAAACTGAGAAATGTTACTGTCATTGGAAAAATACATGCCCACTTTGAATTTGATGCCAGCAACACATTTCAAAATAGCTGGGACAGGGGCAACAAAAGACTAGAAAAGTTGTGTAATGATAAAAAAAAAGAAAACTGGTGGAAAATCTCAAAAAATTTGGTTAATTGGCAACAGGTCAGTAACATGATTGGGTATAAAAACAGCATCGCAGCGAGGATGAGTCTTTCAGAAGATGGGGAGGGGTTCACCACTCTGCGAAAGACTGTGCAGGCAAATAGCGCAACAATTAAAGAATAACGTTTCTCAACAAACAATTGCAAAGAGTTTGGGGATGTCATCCTCCACGGTACATAATATCATTAAAATATTCAGAGAACCCAGAGAAATCTCTGCAAGCAAGGGACAAGGCCGAAAACAAATATTGGACGGCCGTGATCTTCGGGCCCTCAGACAGCACTGCATTAAGAAAAGACAATTCTATAGTTGAAATCACTGCATAGACTCAGAAACACTTCCGAAAACCACTGACTGTGAACACGGCACATCGCTGCGTCCACAATGCAAGTTAAAACTCTACCGCCTTCGCTAGGCCCAAGCTCATTTAAGATGGACTGAGGCAAGAGGAAAACTGTCCTGTGGTCTGATGAATATAAATTTGACGCCACGTCCTCCAGGGCTAAACAGGAGAAGGACCATCAGTCTTATCATCAGCACACAGTTCAAAAGCCAGCATCTGTGATGATATGGGGGTGCATTAATGCACATGGCATGGGAGACTTGGGAATCAGTGAAGGCACCAATAATGCTGAAAAATACAGGTTATGGAGCCACATGCTGCCATCCAGACGTCTTTTTCAGGGAAGGCCTTTCTTATTTCAGCAAGACAATGCCAAACCACATTCCTGCACGTATTACAACAGCATGGCTCCCTAGTAAGAGTCCGGGTGCTAAACTGGCAGTCCAGACCTGTCACCCATTGAAAACATTTGGTGCATTATGAAACAAAAAATACGACAAAGGAGACCCCAAACTGTTGAGCAGCTAAAATCCTATATCAAGCAAAAACTGAAAAACTTTCACTTTCAAAACTACAGCAATTGGTCTCCTCAGTTCCCAAACGCTGACAGAGTATGGTGAAAAGAAGCGGTGATACAACATTGGTTAACATGCCCCTGTTCCAACTTTTTTGTAACATGTTGCGGGTGTCAAATTCCAAAACATTTCAGTTTCAACATTTGACATGTTGTCTTTGTATTATTTTCAATTAAATATAAGGATAAATGATTTGCACATCACTGCATTCTGTTTTTATTTGCATTTTACGCAGCGTCCCAACATTTTTGGAAACAGGGCTGTATTTTTCAATCATTAACTAATAAAAAAAGTGCAGAAATATAATAAGTACAACCCTAGCTTCAATAGCTTGACTTGCCTCCTTTGGCTGAAATTACTTCAAGTAGTCATTTAACTACAGTATATTTCAGTCAATTACACTCAATCATCAACATCCACTGGGAGGAATTTCTGCCCACTCTTCTTTATAGCACTGCTTCACCTGGGTCATGTTCGAGGCTTTTCTTGCATGCACATCCTGTTTGAAATCCACGACAGCATTTCAATAGGACTGAGATCTTACAAAGCCCTCCATTTCTTTCTTTTGAGCAATTCTGTTGTAGACCCTCATCCTGTTGCAAAATTCCATATTCAGATCAAGCTTTTTGACAAATGACCTCAAATTCTCCTAAAAAAAAAAAAAAAAAAGTATCTGGTACGATATGGAATTCATGGTTGACTCAATCATGGCATGTTGGCCTGGCCCTGAGGAGGCAAAGCAGCCCCAAACCAGAATACCACCACCTTCAAGATTCACAGCTGTTTTAAGGTTCTTCTTTTCAAAGGAAGTGTTTTGTTTAAAAGCAAACATGGTATCTGCCATTGCGGCCAAACAACACAACCTTTGACTCATCTGTCCAGAGCACCTTGATCCAGTAGTTTAGCTCTTAACCCAGGTGTTGTCTGGCTAACACTAGTCGTGTCCTGATATTCTTTTTTCAGAGCATAAGCTTCTTTCCATGACCTACCATATAAGCTAAGTTTGCCCAGTCTCTTTTTACAGTTTTGTGTACTTCGACACAAGCGATGCCTGTAGATCCCAGGCATTCTTAGAGACGTCTATGACCATTTTCGGTCAGCTTTTGAGCTGAATTTGGTGCAACGACTTATCCTAAGTAGATTGTCAGAGGTCTAGAACTGTCAATATTTAATCATACCTGCCGGACAGCGGAATGTAGGGATGTTACAATGCATCGATACGTGTCAATATAACAATTCATGTGTATTGATGCAAAGCTAATGAATTAAAATGTATTGTGGATTTGCTGTTAAAAGAGCGTGAAATGAGAAACGGACTCCTACAAGACCCACAAAATGGGTTTAATCAAAAATATACATGCGCTGTGTTGAAAGATCGAGGGACAGGAATAGGGAATGAAATTAAAACCCGCCTCGTGCAAAATGCAAACAAATTTAGCTAGTGAAAGAGTTAATCTGTTAAATTTATATGACACTTTGGTAAGCAGCCAACAAGCATACAGGAACAATTATATCACTAAAATACACAGACAAATCTACTGTGACACACCAACACGTCAATGAATGACACTTGTCTTCTAATCTCATCCCAAAACCAGACTCGATTGGCACGCACAATTTTCAGAATAGAGCCGCCAGCTGAACAAGAGAACATATGAATTCACCTTGTAGAACAGTGAGCAGTTTGAGCACAGGCTAGTGGTGAAAGCTTGAAGATGGAGGGTAAAATAGATGCACCCAAAGTACAGCGAATTACTAGAAGAAAACCTGATGAAGTCTGCCAGGGACTTGGAAGAAGATTAATCTTCCAGGAGGACAATGACCCAAACATACAGCCAAAGCCACACTAGAATGGATTAAAACCAAAAATGTCAGTGTCTTTGAGTGGCCCAGTCAAAGCCCAGACATCAGTCTAATTGAGAAAGTGAAGATTTGAAAAAAATTCGGCTCACCAAAGATCCTTACAGCATGAGCAATTTTGCAAAGAACAACATGCAAAAATTGCTGTGTCCAAATGTGCAAAGCTGGTAGAGGAGCTTCTCAGGCTCTAAAACATTTAGTGGAGAAAGGGGAGGTAAAGGGGAGTGGGGAAAAGGATTGGAGCCAGGCTTTCATCCTGTCTGTGCATCAATGACTGCTTACAACCACATAGAGGGCATGTTAACATACCTTCCATGAACTGACCAAAGAAGAAAGCAATTCTTGTCAACTGTGAACACCGGATGCAATCTCCCTACAATGGCATACAGTACGCCTCCGCAATATCAAAATATCTACGTACTATTCAGACTCCCAGTAAACCATTACAGGTGTGTTGCCCTAGCAACAAGATTAACTACTGATGTAACAGGAGAGATGTCCCATAGGTTACCCCCGGCTACCAGCCAACTATTTTCTTCTTTCTTCCACTACTTAGCTACCGATTGATACGCCACTTTCGGGGACCTTGTTAAGAGTCACCCCGTAGGAGAGGGAAAAACCTCCAGCAGCACAGCCGCTAATTGGATTTCCATATTTAACCAATTACTTAGAAAAGCTGTAAAAGGGGTGGCGTGGTTACGCAAGGCAACACTGGGGCGTGTTGTGCTAAGAGTTGGGTTTCACTGCAAAAACACAGTCAGGACTTTATGCACCATTAACAGAGAACAGAACACAGAACCAAGAGCTGGTGGAACCCACACACTCCTATCCTTCTCGGTGATATTCAGGCATGAATGGGGGGGGGGGGGACTGACCTGCATGTGTGGTCGTCACTGACTGAAGTGATTTGTTTCCCCTCCGTGGGTTCGAACACTATCTGGTTAATGTAGTTGCTGTGGCCCTCCATCACCTAGACAATGACAGAGAAACAAAAGATGCCTTCCATGTGAGTGTCCCATAGGACTGTCCCCTGGCTCATTGTGTGCGTCAGGTTCTTGATTAGTATCCCCCTATTATGTACATACAGTCAATGTACAGTGTACAGAAACCGGTTGTCAAGTCCACTGACAGGTGCAGTAGTTACAGTGCGATCTAGCAGTAAGGCCGGAAGGGGTTCCCGTAATGTACCTTCACTTCATGTTTATTCTGAAGATCAGAAGTGAACAGCCTCAGATTTCTGTCTGCTGCCGCCGTGCAAAATCTGAAGAGAAAGAGAGGGAAAACAAAAGAAAGAATGAACATCAAAACTGAGCATACTCAAAGACAAACACACACACACACACACACACACACACGCACGCACGCACGCAGGCGCACACACACTCATGTCTGCGTGTCTGACTGCTCGGCATCGGCACCTTTAGATCTGCGTGTGTGTGGTAAAGAACTGGACAAGGATCAATGGAAACACTGACAGCGAGATTCTAATTGCA
>JACXGI010000099.1:57027-71978 GCA_016801175.1 Esox masquinongy
CACACACACACACACACACACACACACACACACACACACACACACACACACACACACACACACACACACACACACACACACACACACGAAATGATGGACTTGGCATTATGTCACAACACACAGCCAGAATATTCTCCAGAGCATACTAGTACAGTAGATTATAACAACAATTGAAACAGCCTAGCAGTCAGCTAACCGTGGAGGGCATTTCACCCTTCTTTCAACTCATTTGCTGGGCACTGCCAATGCCAAAGTTCCATCACCAAACCTCTATACATATTCAATACATAGCCGAACTTTCTATCTTGCAATATGAATTAGGCAAATTACATTTTGCCTATGCAGTTGCCAAATGTGTGAAAACCTCTTCATGAGACAATCTTCAGAGTGGTTAATGTCGCAGGATGGAATAACGATGGGGTCTGTCTTGGTCCGGAGCTGATGCTGCGGAGGTTCCCCAGAATATCCTCAGAAGAAAACAGGAGCCTGCTGACTGGACATCACCTGGCCAGCATGGTAGAATCTGGCAACCTCCCAGAGAAGCCCGAATAGCCCACCCCCACCCTTTTCTCTCCTCTTAGCCCCCTTGCCGGCCTCTGCCTCAGGCACGCCTGTGAGAACACTACATTTCCTGGAAGGCATGGCTACGTGCAAAACTAGGGGAGGGATGGAACTTGAGCGGGGGAGCCAACAGCGCTAAAATATGTGCGCACGTCACACACTGGCCCCCAGGGGCCTGCAGAGTTAACCACGGAAGGCCAGGAAGTATCGCTGCCTTTCTCTTTCAATTATGGCATCTTGGAAACTTCTCCAGTAGGATTACAGCATTCCAATTAAGAGGAAAACCTTGCTTTCTAAGTAACAACATTCAACTTCCTTTTTATCAAACCACACCTGAAATAACTGGATTCATATTCCAGGTTTTTTAAAACCAGACTAAAATACAGAGCTATATAGGCTTTTACAGCTCTGAGAAAAGCAGGTAACAGGTTGGAGCTAATGAAGCGAAGCGGTAGTTCTGGGGTTATTTTTAAGCATTTTAAATGAAGAGCCACTTGGGTGCAAAATGAACTGGCTCGGTTATCTGGACCGAAAAGACTTGGAATGTCCATCCCAAGAAAATAGTTGCCGGTAGTAGTTTTGTGACTTGAGCTCAAGTGTTTTCTTTTATTTCGGTCCGGTACGTTTTGAACCGAGTGTTTCTAAGTTGTTGCATGAGTGGCATACAAACTTTTATGTTTAGGTTATCAAATTGTTTGCATTGGGATATCCAATTACAATTCAAAATGTAAAAGTAAGCCAAATGTCATTTACTCTACATAACTGGTATATGAAGATGTAAATGGTAGTTAATAAAATGCAAAACCACCCCCAACCAAGTTATTTGTACATCCAACTGTTTTGCAGTAGTCTGTCTAGGGAGTGTTATATTATAGCTGGGGATTTTTATTTTATTCACAGTGTCCATTTTCCCACAGCGTATGGTGCTTACCCTTACCAATGTAGCTCAGCATGTGGCTGTGATAGCAAAACCAAACCCACCTTGTCCCAAAGACTAATGAATATAGAACATTTTTATAATTTATAATTCTTAAGGAACTTGTTTGTAGATGCACCTGATGAGGGCGATTTTCCACTGACTCCTTAACATAGCTTTTGGTTGATAGCATGGCTGACACAAAGCAACCGCTGCTGAGGACACCAGGTGGATTCTGCAATATCTAAGGCTCAGTGCGCCTGACCAGAAAATGGCTCTAGCCAGCGTGTACCCCTGGCCCTCCCCTTTCGACCAATGTATACCACGTGTTTGTGTCACAGTTTGATATTTACGGAGTCTCATTAGGGCACCCACCTCGGCAAAAAGACTGCAAACAACGCATTCTAGTAAGGCATTTACCGTAATGGCTTAGATCGCCAGGGTTTGCAAGATTCTGCTGAACACAGTAAAAGAAAAATGGTGCAGCTAGCATAAACATAACGGAAACAGGCGACGCAATGACATGACCAAATTCAATCAAGCCCGTGTGATGATAGTCTCGTATGGATTAAAAAAAAAACAAATATCATAGAAATTTGTTTATGGGTGCATTACCCCTTTAAAGCAGTCATAGGTTAGCTTTGTACAAATTGCAAATTAAGTTAAAGATTGTGGTATGCTACATTTTTACAAGAACCAGTGATACAGTACCTGATGAGTTGGGGCAGCTTGTCCAGCCGAGACTCGGGGCTCCATGCAAGGCAGTCCACACGTAGCGCATGATGGAATACCCGCAGTTTGGTGAATTCAACCCCCTCAACCTCCATATCCTCCTCCTGCAAAGAAGTGATTCAAATCAAGCATCATGGCGCAGAAAACCCAGAAGCAGTTTCTCAATTGTCTTTTCTCAATTCTTCATGCCCCCTAACCATGCCTCCAGGAGGAACTTTGGGCAGATCTTCTCATCCAATGCATTTTCAGAAGAGAAACAACAAGAGTACAAAATGAATCAATGGAACAAAACTGAGAACCCAGGGGCACATATGAGAATAATGGATCTAGGCTACGACTCACCTGGAAGCGGCAGCTGCCTACTACCACATACTGGTTTCCCCCATAGGCCAGAAGAGATGCAGCTGAGCCACTATCAAAGGGGCTGAACTCCACAACATGAACATAGTCATCACAGGGCACAGTGTAACTGGCTCCACGACCAGAGTCCTCCATAGTATTCGTCTTCTGGCAGTCTAATATTTATTTCCAGGGCATTTACTCTTTGGTTTTACTTCACAACCTGCTTTAAGAAGGAAGAGTGGATAATAAAAGATATTAGATTAGAAACATCCCTACACAGAAACTGCACATTAGTATGGAAAGCCAAAATGCATAGGCTTACATACACACTGAAGCAAGCTAAATAACGCAGCTCAGTAGGGTACTAACAGAGCCGAAAACCTGAATGTATTGTGCCTTTTTAACTCAAGTGGAAGTCAATCATTTGGTAATCCCTGAGAAATTTCCACGAGGAGACATACTCCCTATTTACTAGGGATTGTTTCAAAATGAATCATTTACATCACATGTAGAATCACTTCAAATCAGACAGCAACAGGAATCACATGATCTGAGGTAGGGTCGGTTGATGTTCCTACTTCACAGGGGCAGCAGGTGTCTTAGTGGATTAACCAGTAACTGAAAGGTTGCTAAACCGAATCCCAAGGATGCCAATCCCAAGGTGAAACATCTGTTGCTCTCGCCCTTAGCAAATCAGTTATCCCTAGTCGCTCCCAGGTCATTGTTGCATGTAACCTATGAACGTAACTTTATCTCATGATATTAAACATTAAAATAATATAGCCAAACGATTAGTTTTAAAAAATGCACAAGACATTGGTCATAAGCATGTGCAGAAAATTAAAGGGTTTACTTTTCCATAAGCTAACACACAACGTTTTACCATTAAGACAAAAGTATGAGTTGCTAAAAACAATTCAAGAAATGTTCACCAAATGAACTGTACACTGCTTGTTTTTTCACTAGAAAAGAAATCGAGTAAACAATTTAGAATCAGAGATTTTCCTTGCTGAAGTCTGCTACTGCTTGTTTAAGGGGAGATAATCGCCAGGCTGTGTGAAGCCGATGGAAGATAGGGAGGGTGGTGCTATTCCATTTGCCAATAGAAGGTGGAATATATTCTGTTGGCCAATAGAATTTCAGCATTTTAAGTCTGTTAAACAATTTCTGGTGAGAAAATGTTGTGATACCACACTGCTCAAAAAAATTAAGGGAACTTAAATCACACATCGGGTCTCGATGAAAAATATATTAAAGATCAAAATCTTGACCGTACACCGTGTAATTCGTTGAGAACAAAATGACGTAAAAACGGTCAAGGGAAACCCAAATCATCAACCAACTGAGGGCTGGATTCAAACTAACACTGAAAATCAAAGTAAGCAATCAATTGAAATCCCAAGCTGTTCCAACTTGCGTGAATTTCATCACGGCAACTCAATGTGACTCAGTGGTGTGTATGGCCCCCACGTGCCTGTATGCACTCCTGACAACGTCGGGGCATGCTCCTGATGATTAGACGGATGGTGTCCTGGGGAATCTCCCCCCAGACCTGGATCAGGGCATCAGTGAGCTCCTGGACAGTCTGTGGCCCTACTTAGTGGTGTCAGATGCACTGATACATAACTTCCCAGAGGTTCTCAGTTGGATTCAAGGCTGGGGAATGTAAGGGCCAGTCAATGGCATCAATGCCTTCGTCATCCAGGAACTGCCAACACACTCTGGCCACCAGGCCGGGCATTGTCATGCACCAGGAGGAACCCAGGGCTCACAGCACCAGCGTACGTTCTGACGATGGGTCAGAGGATTTCATCCTGGTACCGAACAGCAGTCAGGGTACCGTTGGCTAGCATGTGGAGGTCTGTGCGACCCACCAAGGATATGCCTCTCCAGACCATCACTGACCCACGCCAAACCGGTTATGCTGGATGATGTTGCAGGCAGCATAACGTTCACCACAGTGTTTCCAGACTCTTTCACATCTGTCACATGCTCAGTGTGAACCTGCTCTCATCTGTGAAGCGAACGGGGCACCAGTGGCGGACCTGCCAATTCTGGTGTTCTCTGGCAAACACCAATTGGGCTGCACAGTGCTGGGCTGTGAGCACAGGTCCCACTAGAGGACGTCAGGCCCTCATGGAGTCTGTTTCTGACAGTTTGGTCAGAAACATGCACACCAGTAGCCCGCTGGAGGTCATCTTGAAGGGCTCGGCCAATGCTCCTCCTGTTCCTCCTCGCACAAGAGCAGATACTAGTCCTGTGGCTGGGTTGACGCCCTTCTACGGCCCTGTCCAGCTCTCCTTGTGTAATGGCCCGTCTCCTGGTATCGCCTCCATGCTCAAAACTGTAGTGGGAGACACAGCAAACCTTCTCGCGACAGCACGTATGGATGTGCCATCCTGGAGGAGCTGGACTACCTGTACAACCTAAATGGGCTGCATGTACCGTCTCATGCTACCAGTAGTGACAAGGAAACTAGCAAAATGCAAAACTAGAGAAGAATCAGTCAGGAAGGATAAGGAGAGAGCAATTGTCTGTGTTCCCTGTTTGGGGGTTGTCTTGCTGTTGTGCCTTTCATTTGCACCAAAACAGGTGACACTGAATCACAATCGCTTATGCTTCCTAACCAGACAGATTGATATCCCTCAAGGTTAATTGACTTGGTGTTAAACTGCTATGATTACGTGTTCCCTTAATTTTTTTGAGCAATGTATCATTCCACCATTACTTAAGACACTATGGATATTTTCAGATCTTACAATTCCAAAATTAAATTCAAGAAAGTCTGACAAAGGCATAGTAACTTTGTTACCACAGTAAACTTATTTCTGAGGCAGCTCGTTGACAGACTTAGTCACATAAGTTTAAATAAGCAATATGATATGTTCATCTTCCTGGGAATACAATTATTATTTGAGAAACACTGGACATATATAGTCATGTATAATGTGTTTTCGGTCAAACAGTTTTTAGGCTGGTATTAAATACACGACTGGTAGAATTTGTATTCATCAAGCAAAGGGTCTGGTAGACCAAAACGTTATTTTGAGGTCCTGTCCTATAATTACGTGACAGTGTTTTTTGTTCCATTAAACACAGCTGAGGTTAGGATAAAAATAGAATTATAGATATAATGCAGGTTCTCTATGGAGCTAAGAGCTGGGCCATGTCTGACAATACATTCTTAGCCACTTAATCAAAGGCATGGGGCCACACACAAGTTCACTTAAATCAGTTTTCTACTGTAATTGAGATATTATTTTAAAATGTAAGGGTTGCACTGCCTATTCTGCTTGATTGCATTAGTGCCCTGGTCAATCGCGTCCCTGGGTTCGACATGACAGAGGGAGAGATGTTCCACGGTATTGCAAACACCACTTAATAAAGTTTCGGATCATTTTATTTGCTATTGGACAAGCAAAAAATATGACCCAGAAATGTTAACATTAAGCCATGTGCTGGGTTACATAAGATATTTTACAAAATACACAACATAGCCTTGGTGCTTAATGTGGACTTCACATTAAATTGTCTCAATCTTTTCAGTGCCTTGAAATAGGGGGACTGCTTATAAAGTGTTGTCCGTTCAAAATGGTGAAACCAATATGTACACAACTACCTTCAAATAAAAGCTGATAATCTATACCTTAACTTTGTAGAAATTGTTTGATGGCAAATGCAACCTTTCAGTAAAAAGCTAAAAAAAAACAATAATGCTCTGCTGTCCCAATAACTAGTGGGCACTGTATGTAATGCTGTACCATCCATCAACATGGTACCGGCATTATTTTTGGTAGCAGAATTTGGCTTCCGTAGTTCTGTGGCTCAGTGCATCCTACAAATATTTCTGAATGAAACAGCCTGTGTGCGTTTTTCCAGGAGTCGCTGTGAAAGACCCTGTTCCTCACCTATGTATGTTGGCGTCACATAGATGGAGGCTTTGTAAATGTATGAAAATGCCACATTTAGTAGCTGTCACCACGATCAGACAAACGTGACATAAATCTTGCTGCTGTACTGACACTGGGTGGGCTGACTCTAAAAAGGTTGACAGTGGGGATGCACCTAGAGATCAAAACAAAGCACCAGACCATTTCACTTATTACTGAATGTAAGTAGGCTTAACAGCTCATAATTTAAAATAACCCTAACCGAGTCACAGGGGATGCACTTAACTGGACAAACATTCTACATATAAAATGACGCCTGCAGTTTATTCGTTTAGAGTTAAAGACTAAGAGGCATGTGCTGGCTAACGTTAGTACAATAACGCTTACTATCTTGCTAACTTCTACCGAAAGTTGCTAAAATACCTAGCTAGGTATCTCGAAAACGTAGTCCACATCTAGGCTAGCCATGAGACTACTGTTGTTGTTTACTGTTTCATCTCCCTTGTAACCAAATTGAAGTAAGTAGGCTTTTAGTTTAGGAAATTATGCTCTAATAATAAATCAGGTTAACACAGTCAAATGCTAGGTAGCTAAAGTTATGCAGTACAAAACACAGAATGTACACGAAGTACTGTCCTACTAGTACGTAGTAGTAGGAGGTTTTTGCATTGTTGTTGTGCCAGCTAACGTTAACTAGATAGCAATATAAATAATAAGTTAGAAAACGTATACAATACAATAGTAAGCTAGCAACAGTACTGTAGTACTAGTAGCTAGGGACTGTACTAGCGGCTAAATTCATTAAACTGATAATAACAGCCGGGTAATATTATTAGAAGAAACTAAAACAGACTACTGCTATTAAAACCAAATTACTTCAACAAATAACATACATTCTCAAAACACCGCAAACTAAGTAAATAATAACCATACCTAAACGCGCCAATCTGCATGCTTAAACTTCAGCCAAAAATGAATAGCCCCAACCAGCTCATGTCCTGGTTGGAACGTACCATGCAATTTCATTCTGATATTCCAGGTAGAGCGCGATGGAATTAAAACGCAATTATGTAGCGCTTTGACACATTTTACAATGTTAATAAATGGCATTATTCAAAACACATAATATGAATATATTATTAAACGTTATAAAACGAAACGTATTCATATTTGCTAAATACAATCATGGGTGAGATTATAAACAACCATCCCAACGTCCAATAAGTGGTTAGAAAGAGAGACACCACCTGATTGGTCAGATTCGTTTTTCGCTAGAGTTGAACATTTTCAAAATATCAAGTAGGGCTGCGTTCAGTTGGTATTACCTTCTGGAATTTCAATTTAACGGAAACGGTGCTGTAATGGCCCTAACGACCAGTTGAAAAAACGGAAGAGTTGGGTTCGGGTTTCTGGAACGCTTGTCAGTCATTGTTTCAAGCTACATTTCGCCATTCACCACACCCAGCAAGAGGGAGCCCACGTAACAGAGTCCATTCGAGAACATTTTGTGGAAACGTATAGTTCAGGAACTTAGCAAACGTAAATGCGACCTGAACGCACTTTCGAGTTAATCTTGCGGTGCTGTTGATTGTGTTTAGCCGACATTTTTAATACTGTAAGATTGTGTTTATGTATCTCTAACAGTTACAGTATGTAGTTACGTGTGTATAACGTTAACGGCGTTCTATTTTACTAGCAACCAGCAAGTTATTGTTCTAGGCAGCTTAGTTAATAGGATATGAGCAATTTCAGCTCGTTCATTTGTTTAGCAAGAAAACTTGACCATTGTTTTTGTTTGCACCATATTTCAAATTTAATTGTAGGCATTATTTTTTACGTACATGCCAGTGTTTGCACTGCAGTTTATAATTGTCGCTTGATGTTAAGTTTGCAGCTCATTGAAACATTTTGTCTTGCACTTCAGCCTTCACCTGCAAAGGAACAATGGCAACTTTGGAGAACAATCTGAAGACAATAGTAAGAACATTCAGGAGAGAATGCCACCGGGTTCTCGACTCAGAAAGAACTACCATCCTCGGGGCAGATGGAATGTTGATGGTTCTACAGCTGGTCATTGCGGAGGTCAATAAACAGGTAGCAAAAGCTATGATGAATCCCTCTGTTGGCCTGTGATGTGATTGATATAGCCCAGCTTAGACCGAGATAATTCACTGACTGTATTCTCGGTTTAGTTGTATCAAGTTCAGTCACCGAGCTAGTTATGCCAGGATGCGTTGCTTTACCAGAGGTGTATTCGTTAACAAAACATGTATGTAAGACCATACGTCATCGGGCGAAAATGGGGTAGGAGGAACTCCCTACTCAAATCGGACGCTAATCTTTTTATTAAAAGCAATCACTTCGGGGGCTCCCAGTTGGCCCTTAAAGGCCCTTTGACATTATAAGGGAGAGGATAAAACAAAGAAATTGTTTTTAATTTGCATAATCATTTCCATAGTTTTTCTGTTTATATTTCCATGTACCTCCAGCTAAGCCAGAGAGGATTGAGAGCTTGAATCAGGGGACATGTGCGCACAGAAACCTCACCAGCCCCATAACCAGACTTGTTTTAATAGGCTACATTATGTACTATATTCAACATATATTTTTTACCATTTTGAACCAACAGCCTGGTGAGAATCCAGTGAGACGTCATTTAGGTGAACTAAGCAAATGGCTCATTGAAACTTAATACTTTATTCTTGATGTGTCTTAATTCCCCGTACTGTGTAAATTTGAACGGCTTATGAGGCAGCCATAGATGCCATTGGATATGACAAAATTCTCGAAGGGAGAAAAATTAAAGTATACATTTTTTATTAGAAATCAGTTTGATTTCTTAACCCAGATTCCTGCTCATTACTCCATGTACTATGTTATTTTGGGCTCAGTGCCAATGATGGCAGCAGAATTGCAGCTCTCTATTTAGGTGTAGTACATTTTCTTCTTTATGATTGAATACTTCAAAATAGTGAAACCCTTCAGTGCAGTGTCCAAAATACCAGATTATTTTCCAGATGTGATGTAATTTATGGAGAACATAACTTGTACTTATAAACACTGACATTCATCTTTGCTCTTGATTTGGCTTTGGGATTTAATATTCCTTGGGCACTGCTTAGCGACCCATGCGATGCATATGCATTCAACAGTGTAGAGTCACTGTACCATTCTACACATGTCTCACCAGACTGTATTTTCAAGCTGTGACCTACACATAATGATTCCATCACAGGATGCAGAAGTCATTGTTGATGCTGAACAATACTTTTGCTCCGGTTCTAACAGGAGACTGGAGTGTTCAGTGTCGCTCTGAGTGACATTCTGATGGCCTGGAAACACTTACTATTAGACAAACTTCACCTGCCCCTTAACGACGGCTTTTCCCGTCCGGAGAACTATAATCTTGTTCGGAAAGCGTACGACTCCTTTTTGAAGCGCACCAACACTGTGGACCTGATTGATATCCATGCAGAGTACAAACAGCTGAGGGTTGACCCGGATCCTGAGGAGCCCCTGAGCTCAGTGAGTATCGGGCCGGATTTAAACCAGGGTGATGGAATGATGATTGGCTTTCAGTCAACTGTTTGATAGTCTCAAAGGCCATCTCAGCTAGTTTTTAGGCTAACCGCCAAATCGGTGTTCTTGTTGTTGCGAAGGTCCAGCTGTTCCAGTTTCTGTCTGGTAACATGGAGACACGTGAGGTGAGGGATTCCCCATCCCAGGTCCCTTCAACTCCATCTAGCAAACCAAAGCTATGTAGCACACAGGTAAAAAGTTTTGTTTATGCACGCTGAAACATCGCAATTGTAATGCATTATGCTGGTCATCCCATCTCTCCGCTCACATAAGAGAAGGTGGTTTTGTCTGGAATATCGAACGTTACATTGGCTCACGCCATTGTACAACACGGTACTTTCTTTCACTGTTCTTTCTCGTTTTCCCAGTCAGTCTGGCAATCATTTCATTCTCCTTTTGCTTTCCCAGTCTTTCTCAGGCACTCAAATCTGTTTCGCTCCCATTAACAGGAACTTTAAATCATATCGCTAAGATTTAAGACCGAATTGTGAATTAAATTATCAGGCAGATGTTTTAAAACACAACACACATTGTGGGCTAGAATAGGCCGTGCTGCAGCCCGGGGTCTGTTCTCCAGGCAGCTGCTCTGTCATCTGCCTGGTTTATGAGTTGGTAGAATACGGGTTGCTACTGTAATACTGTCTGGGGTGACATGGTTTATGAAATGTTGGTTAGCGTTGAAGATGGTGTTCTGGCTTTGAATGAGACTTTGTGTAGTTTGTGGAATCAGCTGACATTTAAAGGTTGCGGGTAAATCTCTCTACTAGGTACGAAGGATGGTGAGGAGGGTCTTTTGCTCCTATCTGGAACAGCTGATCAACTCCAAGAATGACATGGCCGTGGCACACACCCTTGACACCCCCAACAGATCGCTCGGACGTGTAGCTTTTACTGACCTGAAGCATGAAGCAAGGAGCAAGAACACGTCACTCTTCTTGGTAAGAATGACAAATCTCTTATTCTGTCTGTTTCCTGTAATTACACTAACATGTGGGGTTTGCCAATTAAAGTCTATAACTAGGGTTTCCATCCAACTATTTCATGCGGATTCATTACTGGGGCCATATAAAAATCACGGGCACGCCGATGGAAACAGGAAACGTCGGTACAATTTCATAAATGTCGACAGACAATTTATTTGTTCAATATGGTATAACCTTTTTGTGTCTGTAAAATTAATTATGTGTGAAATGGCGATGGAAATTCCTATATGTGCAGATGCTGATAGAATAGCCATTTGGAAGTAGATTTTCCAGATGGCACACATACGACCCGCTCAACGGATGCAAGATGTATGCATGATACATCTGACATGTGAAGTATAGAGAGTGTTTGCAAATTGGCATGACGTCTTGCCGATTTATTTAAAATGCCTGCGTTCTAACTTCTTTGCTTATAAGTAAACCAGGCAGCATTGTGCCTGCTTACTGTGTTGGAGTCACACAATGTCTTCTAGTCCTCCCACCACAACTCGGGAGAGCATGTCAATTTATTCAGTTAATACTGAGGATCTTGCTCTGGTGGCACAATCTATGCTTGGCAATTAAAAAAACAGCATCAGTAAACAAACACGTCGTCCTTCAGGAAGGGTGCAGACACGCGGGCTAATTTCTGGCAAATTTTTCTAGTGCTGCCTTGGACCTATAAGTGCAATTCTGTGGTGTCAACGGTCGGGTCACAGTGTTAATCATGTATATATTGCAGGCTGTGACATCCTTTGTCAGAGCGGTCCAGCTGGGAGGTAAGGGCTATGCCCCTGCTGAATCTGACCCCCTGAGGAAACACCTGAAAGGCCTGTCCGACTTTGTGCAGTTCACAGACAACTTGGAGGAGATACTGGGAGATTACCCGGACCCCAGGTACGCATCATGTCATGAACAATCGACTAGCTTGTGAGAAAACTAGCGTTTATTTTAACTAACGTTTGTTAGTAGCATTTATTGGACGTGTCCGTTTAGTCTGTTGGGTGACTCGTTTATACCAACTTGGTCTGGCAGAGAGTGACATTCCACTTGCCCCTGTCATCAAATCCCCCCCGCCCCATTGCTTTGTACAGATCTTATTTTCCCCCTCAATGACGTCTTCTCCCTCAGGTTTTCCTGATAACTTTGAATTGTTAAAACGTGTTTATCTCGGCTACATCAAAGTACAAAATTGTTTTGTTCCGTCCTTGGTCTGATTTCTTTGTTGAATAATCAGGCTAAAGATCTCCTTGATCGCTCTCATGGCCCATTTGTAATTGAAGATTACTTGACATAGTCTCGATCAAATGTTTGGCAGAGCCACAAAGGTGGTTATTAAGAGAAATGTTTGGTCTTTTTGATGAAAATGCATAGACTAAGGTAAAGCAATGGGAGAGGTATTGTCGTGTGACAACAAAACCTTCTTTTACTTAAATCTGTTGATGATTGTGAAACATTTTGGCACTCTGATAGTTATACTCTCCTTCATATTGGATGTATTGGCCCTGTTTCCCTGTAGCAGAGGCCTACCAGGTGTTTATGACTGAGCGTGGCTGAGGGTTAGCTCCTTGCTCTACTTTGTGGCCTCTGTGATGGGACATTGGGCTGATCTGAGGCCAGAATGTCTCTTTCAACAGCCTGCGTCCCTGCCCCCACCACCACCACCAACTTCCCCCTTTTACACCCTCAGTGGAGTACAGTATTTCCACACACAAACACCTTCTCTGAAGGGTTCAGGGCCTCTTGTTCAGCTAACATCTGTTTTCCCAGATGATTCCGTTACGGATGCTCACTCCCCTTTCCTAAGAGCTGGGTCAGGGATTCTAGCTTGGTCCTTCCCCACCCTACATCGCTACAGTGTTTACACTGCTGATCTTTTCACACACACCAATGATGTAGCATGTTGCAGTCGTTTCACTGGCAGCAATAGGACCGAACGATAAATAGTAGGGAGTGTCTTCTTTGTCCATTTTTGTAAGTCCAGTTTGTTCGTCCAACTCAGCCTAGTGCGTCTTTCAACCCCTCCGTTTTTCTCAGTCTCGCCGGAGTTCGTCTGGTCACCAGCATCAGGGCAGCGCTTGTGAAGGGGCGGGCCAGTGGAGACGCGGTGGTCGTCGCAGCAGACGAGACGGCCAAAGACCTCAAAGAGAGGATTTGTCGGATCCACCTGGCCCACAAAAAGCAGGCAGCTAGCAGCACTGGGATCAGTCCAGCCAGGGTATGACACCTTAGTTGGTCAACAGATCCCACCTACTGTATCCAAATCATCATATCTTCACTATGCTTTTTTGGGTATATGCTCTCCAGCCCAGGCATCATGCCGTTAACCACGCCACTGCCTACGGTGGTCGGGAGACTGTTAAGGTCCTGATGGCATTGCTGGATGAGGAGGCTTTGGAGCTGCCCTGCAAGAACAAGGCAGACCTACTTTCTGAGGATAAGTCTGTCCTCAGTGGGGAGGAGGGGACCTGCGTTCTTACCCTGTTTCAGTAAGCCTCAACACACACACACACACACACACACACACACACACACACACACACACACACACTCAAAACCCATCATTACTCTCCACTTCAGTGTACTTTAATTGGCTAATGAAAATGTTCTATGTTACTGAGTATAGGCTTGCATAGCCTTTCTAGCCCCTCTCATAACGGCAGTTTTCAGTCTCTGATTGCTTCTGTGTCCTCAGATCCCCTGAGGTTCCCACTGGTTCCTCTCCAAAACCCCTGCAGCACCGCATCCAGGAGCGACAAGATTATCTCAAACCCAAGGTATGCATACATATATACACACACACACACACACACACAACACCAATTTTTTTTTCTGGGGTGAGACAAAATAGTGACACAATTTATAAAGATTTTTTTAAAATGACTATTTTATTCCAAAACAGTTGCACAGATATTTTTGTTCAAGTATGTTTTCTCTCCAGAACATAGGGGTCAAAATGATGGACACCTCTGTTTTCAGTACCTCACCTTGCAAGAGTAATGGCATTGAGACATTTTTCTAAAATGTTTTATGAGTTGGCAAACATATTTGGGAGAGATCTTAGATCGTTCCTCCATCCAGATTGTTTCCAGATTGTTGATATCCTCCTCCTGCGCTTATGGACTGCCATCTTCAATTTAAACTACAGGTTTTCAATGAGTTACCAACCCAGAGACTGAAATAGTCATTTGAAATGTAGATTTTGTCAACAATTAATTATTTATTTGGGGAATTTTGATGTGTGTTTTGGGTTATTGTCTTGATAGAAGATACACTTGCGGTCACTTATGGCCAAGTGTCAGCCTTCTGGCAAGGCAACCAGGTTTTTTGGCAAATAATATCCTGGTACTGGATAAGGTCCATTATGTCATTGACGTTAATAAGGACCCCAGGACCAGTGGAAGCAAAATAGCACTATAACATTAAAGATACCCCCATATTTCACTGTAGGTATGGGGTTCTTTTCTGCTCTTGCATTTTCTTTTTGATGCCAAACCCACCACTGGTATGTTGCCAAAGAGCTCTATTTTCAAGTCATCTGCCAAAGCACCAGTTCCAGTCCAAATGCCAATGCTGTTTAGCAAACTCCAGGCATTTACATTTGCTGGATAACATGAGCATGGAGCTCTTTGGTTTGGCATCAAAATGAGACTGTATGAATAGACAAGAATGCCATACCTAATGTAAAATATGATGGTGGCCTTTGATGTAATGTTGCTGTTTTGCTTACACTGGTCCTGGGGCACTTGTTAACGTCACAGCATCATGGCCTTCACTCAGAACCAGGATATTTCGCAAAGAATTTGGCTTGCCGCAAGTGGATCTTCTAGCAACACAATTACCCCAAGTACACATCAAAGTACACAAAGGAGTGGTTAATTGGCCACAAAATTGACATGTTGCAATAACCATCTGTCTCCAAACTTTAAACTAATTGAAAACCTGTGGTTTAAATTAGAGGGCAGTCCG
>JACXGI010000099.1:72078-170598 GCA_016801175.1 Esox masquinongy
TGTGTGGGTGTGGGTGTGGGTGTGGGTGTGGGTGTGGGTGTGGGTGTGGGTGTGTGGGGGGATTTCTGTTAATCTTTCAACGGTATCAGTGCTTTCTCAATCAACTCTCCCAACTCTCACCTTCCAAGTAGGACCAGAAGACCTGAATCAGAAACATCCGTTAAACCAAATGAGAAATAATGTCTTTACGCCCTGTAATTTCTCCCAGGTATTATTATTTATTTGCTCAGTTGCCGCCCTCATCTTAACTGGCTTCTACACGGTTCACATTTTTACAGCTGTGTTTTTGCTCCCAGCATTAGTCCCACGTGTTGCTCTGAGTGAATCTGGAGTAAAACAACATGACTCATCTATAGTCAGAGGATTCAAACAATTCAGCAACCTCCCAATGACACATTTTGTTATGCCTGTCACCACCCTCTTGAATTGATAAGTAGCTGGTCAAACACTGCTGTATTTCTCAATCCTGTATTGCATCTTTCCAGTGGTCCCTGTATAGCTTACCTACAGTGTAGGCGTCCTCTCTGTTCATTAACTATTCGGATGTGTAAATCGATGAATAAAACTGGTAAATGGAGAGAGATTCTCAGTCACTAGTGTTGCGTTTGTGGCCTGGAAGACAGTTTTGCTACTTACGTTAGTGAACGTCTTTGCTGTTTTGGCCTTGTCGAATTGAGACCTGGTACTGACAAGCAGTAGTGTTCCTCGAATCAATCACCGCAATAACAAATACAAGCTGAATGTAAAAACGTATTACTTATTTACACATGATAACCAATGGCAGTTGAGATTTAAAGTGTCTGGGTTCTTAGTCTTAACATGAAATAAACTGCTTGAACCCCTTTTAAACATGTATGGTAAACACATTTTGTGGAAATGGGCTCCTTTATTTGATTGCGCTAGCAGATGTCACTTTAGCTCCCCACATTCTGGCCATCTTCCTATTTGAGTGCTCTGTAATGGTCCCTGGGCAGCTCACCGCTTCCTGAACTCGACTGGCGGAAGCTTTCTACATCCATTTCACTTTGAAGATGCCATATCAGTCGTGTAATTTGACTAGCAAGGGAAACTTGAAAGGTTATTGTTTCCTGTTGTCTGCTGAACTACTTTATCCACCCTGACCTCTCTCCAATAGTTTCATCACACACTGACGTCAGTCAACTGGCACTGTGTAGATAGCCAGATTTAGTTTCTGCATTGTGGATCTTTTTCCATGCTTTTCTGTGTGTTTCAGACAGATTAAAGGCAAAGCTGTTCTATTACTCACAGCAAATTTGGAGACCTTAGTGTTGTATTGAATTGTGTCATTTGGATGAATAGTATGCTACATTCTTGATTGATGTCTTTATTATGTGATAATTTGATCTTGGTAACAAGATGCTTTTCAATGCTTTGAAGTGTGGTATTTTAACAAACATACCCATATAATCAAAGCGGGCTGTTTGTCACAAGTAGAGCTGCCATAAGAACACTACGCACCTGCCAGATTCACACCTCATATACAGATGTTTCAGGCGAGCTCCCGGGTTTTGGTACACACGTGTGCATATAGAAAACAAAAACCGCACCAAGTAAAAGAGAAATTGCTTGCACATGCTACTCCTCAATGTCTTATCAGGATTGACATTTTAGGATTTGTTGTTACCACATACAGCCTCTGGCTTAACTTAGCCTGATTAGGTTAACCGGCCTTTAATGTCGGGTTTATCTTAGGACAGACAACTTGTAGGTTTTCCTCCCCCTGTTGAACTAGATGCTGCTCCTCCCACCTGCTGGTCTTGGGTTATGTGTGGACTGTCTGTCAGGAGGACGGCACTTCGGTCTGTTCTCTCCCTGCCTGCACTATTATGATATGTTCTCCCCTGTCCGTCATTGTTTCTGGCGTTGGCCAGGTGTTTTATAACCATGCAACGTGGGTACATTACATTACAGGCCTGGTGATACGAGGGTTCACTGTTGTTTTAGGTGCTCTTTTGACTAGTTATTTTGAGTTCTTTGAATAGCCTCCTCTTAGGGCTTTGATCCCCCTTTTGCTTTGCAGTTCCACCCAGGTTTGCACGGCGTTCTTCTTTCTTTTTTTTTCTTCACCGGATTCCTCTTTCCCTACTGCGGCTCTTCTGCTGGCCTGGAGGGAGAAATCCTTGAGTCGTGATAATCCTGAGCAGGCATAGATCAAACGGGGGATGAAAGGAGTGGATCAGCCTGCCCTTGACTGGGGTTGCTGGGTGCTGGGTGAGGGCTCTGGAAATCACCAACTGACTTCTGTTCCGGGGCTATCCTCTGATCAATTCTTTTATGGGCTTCTAAGCCCAGGTTCATTGTCTCTGGATAGCTTAGTTGAAACATTGTGAAGTCACTGGGGTTTTCTTCAAGCCTGTTCCAGGAGCACAACCACCCTGTATTATAGGAATCAGGTTGGTTACAAATGGACATGAAAGGGAAACTTACAGAAGTTCCTGTTTTTTGTTTTGATTTTTAGGCCAGAGAGCAAACCATTCGATCTCAGTTTGCCTGCACCTACCAGGACAACTGGGCACTGCCCCTCAACCGCGTGCTCGACTTCCCAAGCACCAGCCAAGCTCCTTCCTGTGTGCACCCAGCTCCCAAACGGAGGATCCCCACCATAGCTGATCCAGAGGACCTACTGGAGCCGCTGTCGACTTCTGCTGTCAAGGAGATGGGCACAGGTACAAGTTCCTGGTCGTGTTACCTCTCCATTCCTCACCGGAGACCCGCAACTAATCTGCTTGCATTCTGAAGAACTGCTTCAGATTTCATCACCAATAGTGCAGCGTAGCTACATACACACAACGCCCCCCCTTCAGGGGTCCGCTTCTATTCCCTCTGACGCCACAGATTTGGATCAGTGCCCAGACGCACCTTCCCAGCCCGGGCCTCAGACCTTGCCCAGTCTCAGCCTTGGGACTGGCACTTATGATCAACCTTTAAATGATTCCCCATTCTATAAAACCTGGCCGCCCCCACATCTGTAGTAAAAGCCTAAAGAACACACTTTTTCTTCCCTCTCCCTCCCTTCACCCTTTCCTTCTGTGGGAATCCAGGCTCTGCTCCATCAGGTTACATGACAAACGTTCACTTTCAGCTTGCTAGAATAAACACTATGGCTGTTAAACTGCAGGCTAACGTCAGCAATTTCATCATAACTTTTTTCTCCCTTTCCTTCCTCTCTCTTGTTATATCAACTTTTTCTGCCTCGATTGTTAAGCTCTATTACTCTTTGTTTCCCTCTCTCCAGTGGAGGTTAACCCAGGGGCTGGGAGGAAGGAGGCCCAGCAAGGAGGCCCAACCTGGGGGACTGCAGCAGTGCTGGGGCCCAGGAGTGAAAATAAAACTCAGGGCAGGAGAGCTGGAGATGGCGGGGGCTGTCGGAAGACCAACATCCAGACAGGAGGAGGCGGCGGCAGCAAGGCCTGCAAGCGGAAGTTGGTGGAAGGCAGTGTCCACGGGGGATCGGAGAACCAGCCCCCGCTGAAGAAACCCCCCACCTGTGTTTCATCAAGCAAAGTGTCCGGGAAGAACGGTGGGGCCAAAGCCCCTAGTAAGAAGAAACTGATCGCTGGACAGGGCAAACTCACCAGCTTCTTCAGACTGTAAACTGCAAATGTTGTCATTGTTGTGTGGAGGTCAAGGCAGTACTACTACTGTTGCTTTACCTAATGACCTAATTCTTTCTTTGAAGTAGAAGGGGAATTTTCCATAACCAATTGCACTTGTTTCTACACGTGTTTTCCACCCAAGTGGATCTTGGGTTTGTTTCAGAGACTTTGTTCTACTTGTTTGTCCTGTTTTAGGCTTTCCAAAAATTGACAGAAATCATCATTTTCAAAGTAAGCTTGTCTGTGGGAGCGTGGGAATGATGCAGAAGAGCTGTTGTTGCTCGTGGGACAATGTGGAAAGTCTTGAGTGAGTGCTGAGTGGTGGAAACCCAAGGAGATCCGCTTGATACCAGATCAATGGAGCCTTGGTCTGCTGGGGTAAAGCAGTTTATCTCCCTCTAAGACAAAGGGCCCCTCACACCACTTCTCCTGTCTGTGCCACATCTGTCCACACATCTACAATCATAGATCCTAAACAGTACATTATTTTCTTATCCTGTTCCATGACGATTACCAAGTCTAGCTACATTATGTGACTCAGAATTGAAGCATACAATTGTTTAGCATGTTTTAAAACACTTTTAATAAAGTTTTCAATTGATTTTGTACAGGTTTGTTTTTAAAGCCATTCCGCAGACGTGTGCAGCTTTCAGGGTGATCAGTTGACAGTGCAGCAACGTTGGGTCCACCACACTTCTTTGGGTCACCAACAGGGTCGATACACACGTCCTATCATGCAGCGGAGCACTACAGGGAGGGAGTGAAGGACGAAAACTGATTAAAACATGAACTGTTTCTAATGGGTACCGGAACCTTCAGCAGTCTTCAGTTAGTTGCTTTATGTCCTGCTCATAAAACTCAAAGTAATGAAATGAATATCATGGTGGAGCGTAGCAACAACCTCCTTGTCGTTGTCATTGTGAGTATTTAGTCCAGTCACTCATAGAATGATTGTGTGCTGTATGTTTCTAAAAACAACAGTTGAACCACGTGCATAAATCCAGGAAGAATAAGAACAAATGGATGTAAGTGGTCGATACTTACTGTCAAGGTCGGACTCGCTGCGCTCCACTTTCAGGCTATATTCAGCAGGATTGTGATCTGTGCCTCGGTCTGGGAGGACGGGAAGGGCTCGAGAGAAGGCTGTGTTCATGCCACGTCTGGTGTGCCCTTTCAGACCGATGTCCTTTGGGACAAGGAAGGCTAGGTCAGTGTCTGGCAGCCTTCCATTAGATAGAGTGGATCAGGCAGCCTCTACATTAGTATACTCTGTTAACTGGTGAATCTATAGCGGTATCTGCTCTGGGGAATCAAAGCTGAAGAAAATCAAGCTTCCATGATACAAAGACAGCCATCCACACTATTCAAACATCACAATTAATGGGACTTTAAGACCATGCTTATTTTTGTTCCGTTAATTTGGGCTAGAAGCCTTCCCTTAGCCGGAAACCCTGTCCTTGTGGAGTCTGGGCCCAAGTCAATCCATATGAATCCCCACAAGGAACAAATGTCTGTTTCCCAGGCCTCATCTAACCTATTTTCACAGTATCATTGGCCCTAATTATCCAGAGCTCTAATTTGCTCAAGTGGTTTTATTATTCCTCATCATCTCACTTTCCATTACAGCAGAGATAGTCATATCTGTGACGTACAGATGCTAGACATTCCCTCCACATGCATGCCAAACATCTGATGAAGCGGAGACATAAATGCTTTACCTTTGTTTGATCAAAACTACAGTATTGATGTATTGGCGTATGGGCACACTGTACTGCTGCTGCTGACAACGGTAAGAGTTTAAAGGAAGATGGTTTGATGGACATGGATGACTGGAGATACTTACTGACAGGATGAAGATCTTAGTGTTTCCTTCTTCGTCCCCCAGATCCAGTCCGTTTTCAGGGATGTGCTCCAGTCTGAACCTTAGGGCAGCTGGAGCGCTGTCGCTCGTGCCTTCGCCTGGTATCGAGATCAAGCTCTCCACCTCTGTCCTGTCCTCATTCAGCTTGCTTGTAGGTACCGCTAAAATGACAGAATGGGTGCTAAACTCAGAAAACAGCACCATTGTGAATATAACAGTGTATAAGGAGATCATGATTCCTACTCCACTATCTCGGTTCTGACGGCCTTGCAAGCAAATTTGAGAGTGGACTTGAGTTGCCCTCAACTTTGGTGACTGTTGACCAGTAGCCCATCAGCTCCTTTTATAACACTAGAAGGCAGAACACTGTATAACAAGTAGGCATATCAAAGCAATGTGCGTTCAGAAGATTTGAAGTCTCAGGCTGAGCTTGGTCCATGTCTGCATTGTAAAGGGTGACAGGGCACAGGTTAAAAGTCATACCACATTTGTAAGGCAGCTTGGGGTGCTTTTTTATGAGGACTCATCAGAAAGTGATAATAGCTGGATTACTGTCCAAGGCCATGATGTATTTGAAAGAGAAGGGCAATGTCATTTCATCAATAATCTCCCTCCTGCAGTGGGATCTCCTCATGCCCCTCGAAGATCATAGGTTTCAAATTGGTCTTACAAAGGTCACTTTTCTACCCCCAGTGCTTTCAACACTGTCTATGGTAAAATGTTTAAAGCAGGAGGTGGAACACATGCCTACTGTGCAATCTTAAAGAAGTACACAGAATGCCTAGTGAGTTATCTTCACCTGACTACGTCAACGGCTGCAGGTGTCATTGCTCTTTGTGGAGAAATAATATTTTCCAATGTTGGCAGTCATGCCGTGAATGGAGGATGGGTCACCAGGTTAATGTCTGCAGACTTCAACAAAATGAATGATGCGCCGACCCCCTGGGCCAATCAGTGTCATTTTTTAAATGGTATCTATGAAAAGACATATAATTCACGTTCAAATGTAATAACTCTGAATCAAACAAATCAAGATGCTACTATGTTCCAAATTTTATAACTTTAAGTCAAATTGTTTGAGGTCTGTGGCTTAGCTACATTTTTATTTTTTATCGTTGTTATAGCTCCATGTAGCCAATCAGTGTAATTTTGTAAATGCTGTATCTCTATGGCAAAACATATTGTCCACCCAATTTAGGTCAAAATCAGGCCAGTAGTGTCTGAGATTTGATTTATGAATGCACATCATGTGTGACACTCACACATACGGTATGTATGGAGACCGGTCCAGATTCCCCTATTTCATAGTAGGGGACAATGCAAACATACTGTAGGTACTGTCCAGGTGGCATCAACCTGAACTGATATTGATTCAATTTGTGATTTGGTATACAGGTTTACTGGCTTGGTATCAAACGAGAGGAAGGTTGTGACTTTTCTGACCTGACCAAGTACTAGTCTATAGGCTATGTAACTAAAGTAGATTCTGTTTCGATCCCATGGCCACTGGTCAGGAAAAAACGTGTGTTAGCTTCAGTGAACAGCACCTGTGGCTAACATTGCTGTTCGCCATGTTCACAAGGGTAATGAGGGAAATGAGAGCGGAGGAGTTTTACAAACGAAAACAAAGGGCCTTGTTGACATAGCTCTCCCAAGCTCCTCTGCAGTTCTTAGGAAAACAGACGAGGGCTTACCTTATTAACATCACAGAAGCTACAGCGGAGGGACGGAGAAATGGGACATGAATAATAGTTATTGAACTCAGCTAAAGTGATTTTACTTGGAGCGCACAGCCTTTATTTTGTGAGTATTTTTGTTGGAGGCTGAGGGGCTCTACTGAAGGACTGAACTGGTCTACAGGGGCCCGACTGTTCCAGCAGCAGCACAACTGAACTTGTGAGCTTCAGGCTCTGTTGTTCTAACCTCTCTTTTTCTCTCATTCTCTACACTACAATACCTTGGTTTTCTAACGCTCTCCGTCTCTCATTCTCTGTTCATTTTATGGATCCGCTTCGCCAACATTGAGTTCTTAATATGATCTTCTTAGTGTAATTGCATACCAAGATATTGCGTGCCAGTTTATTTACATATCTCATCCGAAAATGAACAGCCCCGACCTTGGTATATATGTATTTTTTAATTTCAGAATGTTAAATCACATTGTCATGTATCAGCCCATCTCTGTTTTCTTGGAAGACAGACTGTACGCTGATTATAGTTCTCTTTTCCATCCACCTCCTTGCTCCAATGAACTTTGAGATGGGGTAGGGCTCAGGCTTTTCAGCTGGTGGTTCTACTGTTTTCCCCTGAGATACATTTCTAGGAAAATATTACCATAATTCCAAAACTAAAGGACATTACCGTAAAAGAGAAGAGTAAAATCATCTTAAAATTGCCAGATGTGATTTCTATTGTGTTCTCAGTACATATTTGTTGATACACTTTGAAATCAAAGGGAGACTGGAACATAAACAAATGTAATCTTCAGCTGTTGGATCCGGGGATCTGTGCACCTTATTCTGCAGGTTTATTTTGACGTAACCGGTACATAATTAAAAATATCAACTGGGTGAATAACAGCTTTACCGTAGTGATCAGGAGAAGCAAGTATTGTGTTTTTTGTGTGGAACAGAAACAGGACAACGCTGATGAGGTATAGCATATTTCCTGTCGTGACAGTATCACACAATGTATGCTGCTAGTGATTTTGTATTTTCGTTGACGTTATCTTGCCATTCAGAGTTTCCCTCTGTGGTTTTGACAGTGTAATAATTGCCCTTCATAATACTGAGTGATGGCTGGCTGTGGGACAGTTATCCAATCATCTCACCCCGCTGCTTGCGTCACCTATCCAGGGGCGGTGTTCTAACTCGGTCAAATGCAAACTGTATTTCAGTCAGAAGCAAAACCTTCTGAAATCCCAGCCAGATGACATCAGCAGCAGCATCATTTTATGGTTCTCTGTGGAACAACACATTATTTCCGTGTCCTGTTTTAACACAGTGGCTTTCATCCCCAACCTTCTCGTATGGTAAAAACACTTTGTGTAAGAGCTGGGAGGACAGCCCAGGAGTAATGTAATGCTGGGAGGTCCAGGATGCGCTCTAAGATGTTGCACTGTCAAAAAGAAGAAAGAGATGGTGGCCTTGAGGTCTGCACGGAGTGGTAGCAAATGCATGGAGATGGAGCCTTCAGGACCATAAAGGTTGGCGGCCCTGTGGACTGTTGCTAGAGGGTTAATGCATGGATATATGGTCTCTACTGTCTAGAGGTGAATTCATGGAGGTGGGGTCTCTACTGTCTAGAGGTGAATTCATGGAGGTGGGGTCTCTACTGTCTAGAGGTGAATTCATGGAGGTGGGGTCTCTACTGTCTAGAGGCGAATGCATGGAGGTGGGGTCTCTACTGTCTAGAGGTGAATTCATGGAGGGGGGTCTCTACTGTCTAGAGGTGAATTCATGGAGGTGGGGTCTCTACTGTCTAGAGGTGAATGCATGGATGTGGGGTCTCTACTGTCTAGCACTGAATGCAAGGAGGTGGGGTCTCTACTGTCTAGAACTGAATGCATGGAGGTGGGGTCTCTACTGTCTAGAACTGAATGCATGGAGGTGGGGTCTCTACTGTCTAGAGGTGAATTCATGGAGGTGGGGTATCTATTGTCTAGAGGTGAATTCATGGAGGGGGGTCTCTATTGTCTAGAGGTGAATTCATGGAGGGGGGTCTCTACTGTCTAGAGGTGAATTCATGGATATATGGTCTCTACTGTCTAGAACTGAATGCAAAGGAGGTAGGGTCTCTACTGTCTAGAACGGAATGCATGGAGGTGGGGTCTGTACTGTCTAGAACTGAATGCATGGAGATGGGTCTGCGATTGGGCAGGCCTCTTTTTTGCCCAGAGAACAGACCATGATTTCCTGGAACAATGCAGCTGATGAGAGGGGCTCTCCAAGGAAAATATGGGTCTGACATCATGGGTTCTTAAAGCACACAGCTGAGCCAACACTTTCTTGCCATAATCAGTGCTCAGTGAATTTCCACTGCTGAGGGAAACTGAGGAAGGATAAGACAGTGAAGCCCCAATAGGTATGGATGCTTTCTCTACCTGCTCTATCATTGAAATGAGGCAATACTGACATACAATTTTAAAGGGACATTTGTTCTTTCACGTCTAACCCCCAGGTGTCGTTAAAGTATACAGTTGTCAGTACTTCATATTAATGTAAACACAGTTGGCACTCAGCATTCATCAGCAAAAGAACAAGGTTATGTAGAAGACAATAGGATATAGTAAGCAGTAGGGCTGGAGCTGCTGCACGGCTGGCCTAAACTCTGTGTCATATGTGCACTGTACTCAGAACAGAGAGCATGGAGTCCATTCGACCAATTTGGGAAATAGATACTTGAGCCTGTTCCTTCCAGAACCCTCTGCTGGTGTAGTAGTGGTCCAGTGGAGACTTTCATAGTGTGGTCAGAAATTCACTATTAGTTAATATGATGTTACAGAATTACAAATCAGGAATTACACCTCAGATGCAGAGAAGAATAATGAACAGCATACAGTGTTGGTGAAGTTGTTATTTAGTAATGGAACACTCGTTTACTCAGAAGTATGAGTTCATTATGATGATTAACTCATTTGTTAAGGTTTGGTTAGCTTTTATTTAGTCACTGTGGTCCACAATACTCCGTGTACCTACTCCAATAACCAGGCTCTTGTATCCAGGGCAGGTTTCCTGTCAATTTAACTGAACTCTAAATTCTGCTAGCTTGCAAAATGTGTCTATTTGGGCCAATAATTGATCTTGTATTAGTCATCAAGAAGCTTGGATGAAATACCATCCAGGATCGTGAGGCTAGACACTTGCCAACCCCTGGCTCCAGACTTGAAACTGTAACGTCTGCTGAAAGGAAGCCAGAAGGCCAATTTATCCGAGAAAATGACTTGATTGTTCCTCTATATATTCATTAAAAAGTGATGACACTGAATGAAAGCTTTGTCCTGTCACTGCAGAGCTGTCCATCCTTTTAAAAAGCTGAACACGCAGCTCTCCCCTCATACACCCTTACTATGTTTGTCTTGGCGGAAAATGCCAGCTTTTAGGAAGTATCACTTTGTCATCCAGCATGTGTTTAGTTTCAGACTGATGGTGAATAGATCTTCAATCTGAATCATGTGTTGATACACAGCCGATGGATATCATTGACTTTTATAGTATTTGCACATGCTGTAGCAACAAATGTGGTCTTTGTTAGAATGCAAAAGTGTGTCACTATCAAAGAAAGAAAACTGAGATTTCAGTTGTTAGAAATGGAAAAATGAATTGGTGTCAGTGCTCCAAATGAGGGAGAGAAGGCACTGGATCTCACGGCACACCTGGCGTGCCAGGACGGGACAAGATTGACATGCATTGACACTTTTTTGTTCCTTGTGTTGTCAGAGACCAACAACAGAATACATTGTTAGTGGTTCATCTGATTTAGGTGAAAATGTACTCAAAAATGGAAGATGACAACCTGCACTTTAACTGCATAGTCATTGTATCATTTAAAATCCAAAGTGCAGGAAAAGAGCCAAAAAAAATAAACATTTGTTTATGTTTTTAACTACAGAATGGTTGCAGCAAGTTGCTAGTTACACTAACTTTTTAATGAAATAAATAAATAACAGGATATTTTTATGTTTTTCTATTTGTTTGTCTTTATTCATCATTATAATGAAAAAGAATGTGCCCGGTTTACTATGCTATAATAACATAATAGGGATAATTGTATGTTGTGTATTAGAGACATGCATTAGAAAGCCCCCCTGAATATCTCAGTTTCATTACATTCATTGAACATTCACACCTGCCATTCATTGGTTGGTTTTCCTTCAAATTAAGTAAGAGGGACATTGTAATCATTTACACTACATGGTCAAAGTTTTCTAAAATGTGACTGCAGAGGTCACATGGACATAAAATAAGGACCCAGACATTGTCATAATGTCGACAAGTGGTTTATTCAGCAGGAATGGTGAACAATCTGTCAGTATTTAAAAATTGTATACAGAAGGCAATCGAGCACCAGAAACAACAGCGCTGTGATTAAACAGTTTCTTAGATGTTGGGCTTAACAATCCCTTGGTAATCAATTAAAATGTAATTCCTATTTCTGGTACTAGATAATAGACAGGTTTCAATATGAAATTCAAAATGTGCTAATTGTGACAAAGAATGTGACAAAAAATCTGTCAAAATTCTCTCATCCTCTTTATTCTCTTGTTGCCTCTCAAGAGGCGACCAATATTATCCTTTATTCCTGCATATTGACAGTCCGACAATGTCCAACATGTAACTTCTAACTTATTGTTTTAATGAAAACTATCTGAACTTGTCAGTCTGAGCAGCACATGCCTCAGGGAATGAATGGGACCTACACTAGCACCTCTCAAGCAGCAATAGCATAGCTGAGCAGCAGATCCAGATGGATGCAGACTGAACATTTGATAGCTTAGTATGAACAATTGTCAGCTTAACTTAGCTTTCTTAAATACAAAGCTGACAATGCAAGCTTAATGGAGTTGTTTTCATCAAGCTATGAACTTTTGTATCAGTTTATTGAATTTACAGTGAAGGACAATCGTTTTCTTACCACAGGTTCAACTACCTTGTCTAGAACCACATTCATTTCATGAAGGGTCAAATGTGACGTGACCAAAGAGCTCATACTGACTTTCACTTCACCTGCACTGTTATCCACAAGATGGATTCTTAACGAGAAATGCTACACATAAGCTGCTGCATATTGTGTGTCGTGATAATTGCACCCATTGCTTGCTGATAGATGTAACGACATTTAGTTCCACATTAGCAATTCTTGAGGGCAAGCGTGTCAATTAAATACTTTCACCGTGAATACTTTTAATAGTTCCATCCCATTTTATTGATGACCAAATGCATTAGCAACTCAAAATTGTAATAATAATAATAACAGTAATATGTTTATTTGAACAGGGACAATGTACAACAAAACAGACTCAGCACACTTGAGAAATTCTGCGTTGTACCAGATTTAGCCAACAGCTCATTCCGTCTGCAGTCCCACAAACGAGGGTAATGATAATAACTGGAATACCATTTTTCTCCTAATATCTGGAATACCATTTTTCTCCTAATAACTGGAATACCATTTTTCTTACTGTGTGGGGAGCTGAGTTTTTTTTTTTTTTTTTTACAAAACAAATCAATAAACCTTAATTCATACATATTTGCAAAAGTTAATGCCTTGGCTTTCTGATCATCAATGTGGTGCATGTACATAGATTTATAGATTTATTAAGGGCGAACAAAAGTACATTGCATATTTATATTATTGGAGGATCACAGAGTTCACAGTTCTTTTTGTCAAGTTATTTGGCATAGGGATCTATATTGAGTAATAACAATAATTTAAAAACAGTAGAAAAAATAGCGTTTTGCCTTCTTGGGACCACAACATGATACTTTTTTCCATGCATTCACAGATTTCACACAGATACATTTGCTCGCTTACACTACCTTACTGAAATAGCTTACAAATAAAAACACTATTAATAAAATGGTGGCCACAAGGCTGTGCAAAAGGGAAGACCTCCAACATTAAGCTTTGCCATCTCTCTCTTCCTGTTTAAGCCCACTGTTTTAGCCCACTGTTTTAGCCCACCCTTGCAAGTAACAAACTACAAAATAGCACCATTATACAGTGGATAGGATTTTCTTAATACGGTTTTGCTATAAGATACCATCATGTACAATGATAGTAAAAGAATGCATAGGATAACATAAATGGGAATATTGATTGATTATACACAGAGGAGACGGTGTCAAATGTGTGATGGGTTGTCAGGTGGCTAAAATAGTTCATTATAACCGTTGGCCATCCACATGTAGGCTTGTGTAAACGGCCATGACGGGAATCCTGACGCAAATTCAGGAATTCTCTGAAAAGGGTTTGGTGGAACGAGTATGTGTTTATGTGTGTGTGTGTGTGTGTGTGTGTGTGTGTGTGTGTTTGTGTATCTGTGAACCTTGCTCACAAGAGCTCTGAGTGGCTTAGAGACAAAAACTGACATGTGCATGTTTGTGTGCATGTGTGTATATGTGTGTGTATGTGTGTGTATATACGTCTGAGATACATTTAATCTACTTGAGTGAAATGCACTGTTTAGATGTGTTGAGTGTATTTGGATGCTGTACATTTTTCACTTTTTAAAATGAACATCCATGCAGTCCATGTTTGTACAGAAGAATCAAAGGTCTCTCCCTAAGCTAACAAAATCCAAAAATCAATCATTTATCATCTTCCTGTAGGTGACTATTGTTAGACCCACTCTGACCTCTCCTCTGCATTTTTTTATAAGACCATATATTAGACACAGGGAATTTCCTGCAAATCTTTTGTGTAAAATTTAAATAAAAAATGTAGTACCAGAACTCCTCAGAACTAGTCATATTTCTGTTTACAGGACACTATATATACTTCTACTGTCCGTTTCAATGGAATGGAGTATAAGAAGATTCATTAGGATGGGTCTGTGTTCATATTATTACCTTTAACACTAGGTTTCTATAATACAGTTGCATGTTTTTTTGCTTATTGACAGTTGAATTAGACGATAGTAAATACATTGCCCTTGACAAGTGTGAAATCCGTTATTGGCCAGAAATAACGTTCTCTTAAAATTTGAAGAGATTATCAATGCTGTGGTTGTTAGATAAGAATGGGGTGGATTACTTATTGAATAACCCTACTACCTCACACAGCTCGACCTCTCAGTGTGAAGCTAAACCTTTCAGAGTTCGGGTAAAGAGGAAGGCCCACTGGCTCCCATACACAGCCGAGTAATACAGCTGTCTTCTGGCTCTCCTCCTATTGCCTGTACGCAGCACAGAGCCTATTAGAGGCCACCAGGGGCACTACATCTCAGCTCACACATGGAGGTACAAGAAGAAGAAGCTCTTTGATGTGTCAGCAGCTAAACTAGTCTGATACATTGATTGACAAAGAATCAAATTCCTGCCAATATGGAATGGTGCAATGTATAAAATAATCATAATACCTCTCTTGTATCCCCAGCACAATTCTCAGTTTTTCATTACACAAAGAGCTTACCATTAGCCTGACCATTGTCTACCTTTTTTTGTTTTACAGTGAACCATTCCACAGGGGCACCAGATAAGGCCACACCCTTTTGTCCTAATTCTCCACTGTTTGCTTGTCCATTTGCTTCCATCTTCTACATTCGGTAGTTTCTGCCTCCTGTATTTCCTCGACTTGAGTTCCTCGGATGTACCTCCTGTAAAAAGTGGAGAGGAATGTATTTTTGGGATGAGAAACAGATAAGTGGGTCAAAACCCTGTTTTTGTGCCTAGAACACTATAGCCGTATACAATCTAAATGTGCTGATTGCATAAGTACTTTTAAATTTGACCTTTTGCTATTGTGAGAAGCTCAAGCACTACATTCTCCTTACCAGAGCTGACAGATTCATAGTTCATACTTAAATCATAAGCCACTAAAGCAGAACTGACATTAAATCCACTGTCTCACATAAAGTAAATTAATATGATTTTATGCATGCGTCAGGGCTGACTCTAGCTTTTTAGGGGCCCTATTGGGGGGCCTCTACCTGAAGACATACCAAATTTAGTGTCTTCCCTATTGACAGACTGAAAAAATTGACATTTAAAGTACAACATACAATTGAAAAATTCAACAGTTTTACAGCTAGTTTCCAACAGCTCTACTATTTTGCCATGACATATGGCATATAAATATGATATTGATAGATAAGGTTTAGGGGGTTGGGGACCCCTAGTGACCATTTTTGTCACTTATGCCTGCAGCTGGCCCTGCATGCTGTTATCCTCTGGACCTTGAATGCCATCAATCCCTTGCAACCTGAGGATGAGGGTTTCAGCACAAGATGTACAATATGAAAGTAGAATCTGTCTGGGGAGTGAAAGTGCCTGTGGGTCTACCACGAAAACCACTTAGGCCTCTGTCCCTTCGCTAATGGCTTTCTTTTTTGAGAGGAGAGCTGTAAAATCACCAAGTCCAAGTTTTAGAGAGGATATTACTTTTTTACCTTGTTGTTAGATGGTTCCTCGCCCTGAAGGCAAAGAGAAACTGCAATCCAAGGTTCATTTTTCTTTGAACAGCCATCCCAAACTTCAGCTAACTTTAGCCACCATTAGCTAAATAATTTCATCAAGGGGGCGGGTGAGCAGATTCATTTTGAACGGCCACGTAATATTACGTAATATTAAACCAATTATGGAGTTCGTTTTTGGTATGTTTGGCAGCAAAAACATTGACATGCTCACATTACAATAGAAGTTAGAAGGATCCCCCTCCATATTTCTGGGTTCAATTCCCGAAGGGGGGCCAGAACAAAAAAGTATGTTCTTACTCACTACCTTAAGTCACTCCAGATAAGGGTGTCTGCTAAATGACGTAAATAAAGTTTGTAAACTGAACAGTGGATTACAATTTCCAGGTTAGGGTTTCTACAGACGCACAAGGAGGCTTAGAAAACTAAGGGTAACTGCTTGTGTTGGGGCAATTATGTAATTTTCTTTGCCTTGCCGCTTAAAAATAAGTTATATATTAAATATATGACTGGAAATATACGACTCCGAATATGCTGACTTGTATGCTGTTTGAACCTGGCCAAGGAATCATTGATTCAGTATCTACTTACCATGCAATAAATTAAGTTAAAATAGCTAAAAGTAGTGATAACAAGAATGCATCACTTATAACTGAACAAAGCGTTGCCTGCTATATTCTAGTCTTAGTACAAAAGTCCCACTGCAGTAGTATAGGACGAACATAGCTTACCTTGCAAGATGAGTGACTATGTCCAGATACAGTTTTCTGTGAGGAAAATAATACAAGTGTTTAGATTTGTGACAGATGTGCTTTCCAATGTGATAACTTACTGGACGCGATGGGATGTAGAGCCCCTAATCAAGGGGTAAACATGTTTTAATTGTGTTTTAAAACCTCTCCTTAGCCTTAGCATCTTAAATGTGACTGCACACACCGAAACAAAAGATTTCGAGATGAAGCAATCAAGAATATGAAAACACCCACTACAACTGCCCGTGTGTATGTCCATTCTGTCCACTGTGTAACCTCTTGTCATGTAGATCTGTTTGGTGCTTACTCACCTTGTTTTTTGTCTTGTCTGGTGCTGTCCTACGCTCTGTGCCTCTGTCCACTCTTTGGGCAGCAGTACTAACCTTGGGTGTTCTTGGCATGTCGGTGTGGCGCTGTGCGCGCACAGAGCGAGCTGCCTTGCCAGACTTGACTGGCGCACAGTACATCTCGAGCCGCCGCAGCTCACAGCTCTGGAAGCAGCACTCGTCCACAATACCGCGGTTATGTGACCGCCGTGAACTGGGGCCGTAGCCTGTTGGTTTACCTGGAGAGAGAGGGAGGATAGAAGACAAATGTTTTTTTACAGCACAGCTTCAGATCGGTGTTCTGGTTTCTTCACATAAGTGAATAAAATAAATAACTGAAGACAGCTTGGTCTTTATGAATGTTTGTGTACATGTATGTTGTCTTAGAATTTGTAGGTCGAGTTAAAGTGAGGGTAGAGGCCATGGGTATGTTTCTGTGAGTGTGATATCTATGTAAGGTGAACGTCCAGTTTTTGTGCAGATTTTCTCCAAGGTCCTATATTCTACTGACGTGATCTGAAAAAGCTGTAACAACTTTTGGCCGGGACCCAGAAAATGGACCCTATAACAGATTAGTGCTAATGGCCAGGTTATGAACCTGATTATTCTGATATATGGACAGAGTCATTACATAGATTTCTTAAGTGTAAAATGTACTGGGTATCGCATTGCACTGTGAGTGCCGCTGAGGCAGTTTTTGCCACCGTTTCACCACAGTCACCCTAATTTTGAAAATATCTCGTTCAGAGGTATTTTTTTACAATTCATATTTCACTCGGCTATGCTGCCAGTAAGGCCAAACCTCAACCCCTCTTGGCCCAATCAGCCAGCAGAGAAGCAGGCTCATACCTTATGCCACGCCCTCCGGTGACTGGGTTTGTCTCTTCATTCACATTACCTAGCAACCGAACAGCTCTTCACCACTAGCACTCACAGAGCCATGAGCAGAGCAGATAAGGGTATATGATAAATATTGGTAAATGTTTTAGATTGAAGATACATTTCAGGATTTTTGACCACGGGTTAAAGTTCTGCCCAAACGGGCTGCCCAAATATGTTATATGTGTGCCAGTATGTGCCCATTTCATCAAAACCACTGACTTTCAAACTCGAAATTTCATTGCTGACTGAGGTAGCTATGACAGCGATTCTCGTTATAGATTTTGCACATAATCTAGCTCAAGATAGGAGTTTTAAAAAATACTTGTAATTCACAAAAGTCCCAGAATGCAGCTTTAAGGATTTGTAAATTGTTTAAACAATTTTACTTCAGCTGAAGATTATCATTCTGTCATATTTTGAGTGTAATATCAAGCCAAGAACAATTACATTTTTATAGCCTTTTTTGCTAATCTTTATCAATGGGGCCAATAATTCTTGAAAACACTGTTTATTGAATAAAAACAAAATCCTCATGACTTCGTTCCCATACAAATCTAGGAAGGTTATCTCGGAAGTCGGATCCACCTCAGTATGAATCCGTGCAATTCCCTGAAAAACAAACACCTTCTACAGTGATGTGTGGAATGGAGGTGGAAGTAGAAGTTGCTTTGACACCTAAATGTCAACAGCTTTTGACTCTCTCTCCAAACCCACTTTCTTTCATATACAATTCCCTAATCGCCTCGGGCAATATAGCCCTGATATGCTTTTCCCTGTTACCAAATGAAATAATAATAATTTAATATGGCATTTACAAGGAGGAAATGCCTTTCCCTTTCAGAGTTAATAGCTCTTGGCTCAGGAGCCTGCCAGTGCTGACAAAGTGCATTAACTTCTGCTCTCTGCCTGCCTTATCCGATCCCATGTTGTTTTGGAGAGAGGAGTTCCAATTCAGAAACAGATGCATCTCTTCTGAGACCTCAGCGACGGCCCTGGGTACAGCGTGGAGGGAGTTGCACTTTGTGAGGGAGAGGAAACACGGACCTTGAGTGAGATAATGAGATACAGTGTGTGTGTTCATGCATAGCTGAATGTGAGAGGAATGTATGCCGGCCAAAAGACTGACAATTTCGCAGTGTACAGCAAGATTGTCGATTCAGCAAGCAAGGTGCTCAGAGTCAGGTGAAGGACATTTCAGCTGTCTACAAATAGCAAATCTTCACCCAAGGTCTACAGTTTTCACTGGCCGCAGACTTGCCTTGTATGACAGGTTTAAACCGGGTCCAGGTCAACAAGGTCAAACAGAATTTTGAGTATTTGCCTACCACAATGTAGACTATGACTAATCAAGACATGTTATTGCCTCACCACAATGACAATGAAAGCAAGTTCACAGATCTCCGCTGTAACCCTTGACCCCATTGCGTTGAACGGCATCCGTAACACACAATGTCTTATTTAAAGCATGTTGTAATTAAGACAGAATGGACCCTGATAAAATCTCACTTAATCATTTATACTGACGTGCAACGAGGAATTTTCATTATGAGGGACACGTCTCTGCGAGGCAGAGCTTGTAGTTATGCAATCAGACAGGTTGTGTGGCGAGCCAGGAATCAACTGTGCTGCGCGTAGCTTTCTGTCCTTGTTTTTCAATCCCTCTAAATAAAGCCCTCCAAATTAACATCCACCATTATTCTGAAAATAACCCTTAGCCCTGCTGATCAAACAGCTGGAGAGGAGAGAAACATCAGCTGGCATCAGGTTTTAAAAACCAGAAAGCATCAGTAATTGGAGGGTTTTAAGTGCCACCGTCTGTAATCCCATTTAAACAAAGAGTTGTTATCCTCTGTGCTGTTGTGGTAAACAAACACAGACCCAAACCTGCCATGTGTTGTGGCCACCGGGACTGGTGCATGGTGTGTTGACAACAGAGGCGTTTTGAGAGGATGGATCTGTGGTATTGGTACAGGCTATTGTTTAAGCATTTGGTCACAGCCATTCAAGGCAAGGCAGATTAGTTGAAGACTATATGTCTTTTGTTTGTGGTATTGTGTCGTAGACAGACGCCGTCCATTACAGATTAAATGGCAGTTGTTTTTTTTTTGTGTGTGGCATGCATCTATTGCAGGGAAGGGGGCCTTTGGGCCCCTTTATCTAGGGTGAAAAGATTCGATTGAGCTCTTACATGCCACATCATTTGGCATATAGCGTACATAGGCTCCATCGTGCTTTGCTATAAGAAATGTCTGCAACTCTGTCATGCTCTTGAAGGTAGGTTCCCATTAACTACCTTTTTGTAGGGTAAATGCCTTGGAAGAATCTGTGTAATAGGGTTTATTAAGATGCACACAAGACATTTTAATCCCACTGGGATCTTGGTCAGGTCAATCGACCATGTCTCAGCAGAAGAATGAGGCAACCTGGTTAGATGACTCCACAACAATTAAAGATGTCTGCATTTGCCCTGTTGGCAGTTGTGCTGCGACAGTGAGAAGGCATGGGTTTAAGTAAAAACTATCCCAAAAACGGTCCATTTTGTGTGAGCTCACATTGCAGTTAGTAAACCATTTTTATGCCTGTGATTATGCCGAAGTTATCGTGACATTGTATTTGCCATGCATTCGAATGTCCATGAGAGAAAAGACAATGAGGCAGACCACTCATAGCTCCATCATGCTACTTGGACGGAGCTTTGCTGGAGACACTGTAGCGCATAGTGCACATTCCTCAAAGGAGTAAGCCTGGATTCTCCTCCAGAGTGGGCAAGGCAAGGATCTAGGTTTTACAGCCTCACCGTGGTTAATAAACAGGGGATTCTTGGAACCAGTGCAGCACTGTCTGCAGAATGTTAGGAGGTTCATGGTTCACTGGGGACTACAAGAGCTGCTATAGACCTGAAAACTACCTCCCAAGCATACATATGTATATATTTAAATACACTTGTAATTATCCCAATCCTCTCCTTTATATGAGCGTCTTTGTTCTACTGAGTAGCTCTTCAGCGAGGAGGATCATCTCATTTCAGCCCTTCACAGAAAAACGACACATTTTAACAATGACAAAGTGCACTCACAAAGTACACAGAAGGCCATTCTTCCTTTCTTTCTTCTTGCAGAGTGCCTGTGTTCAAGTTCAGTGTGTAAAACGGGGGGGGAGGGGTGTGGGGGGGGGGCATCCTGATCATCCCGTAATCCCCCATAATCTCCTGCTGCTCAGGGACAAGGCCTAGCAGTGTGTGTTGAGGCTGATGTGCTGTTTACACGTTCTCCACTCTCCTACTCCAGCTGCTTCAAATAGAACATACACACACAGAGACATACAAGGCCGAGAAAGGACAGGACAGCTCATCAATGACTGCTCCAAAACAACTGGCTCCCTTTCTGTTTCTCCTTTTTTCTTTTTTTTTTTACAGCACATGCTGTTGTGAGGGTGAGCGCAGAGTGCCCCTCAGTCATTTAAAAAAAATCTGGATTATAAAAGTATCTCATGTAGACCAAGTTGATATGATGCATTTTTGAGACAGAAAGGACAATACTGACCCCCTAAAGCTTTGGGATAGTTTGCCTAGATTGCACCGTGTAGCTGAATTTCAGTACCTCTTGCTGAATAGATTTATCTTTGACATTGCTTCTTCTGCATCACTGCCAAGCAGGAACATAATACTCCCAGCATCATCCACTTAGAGATGTGGTACATGCCAAGGCCTTCTATAACACAGAAGGGACTAGATTTCTCCTACTGTACCATGTGTCGTGTTAAAATTGTCCTCAGTTCTCTATATACAAGCACCATCTGGAGAGTTGCTGCATCATAGGTGCACATTTTCAGACTGTGTGAGGATTTTCTTCAGAATCATATATCCAGCTCCATTCAGAGTATATAACTACTGCATGAAGTGGATTGCTCTGGAACAGTTGATTCATGTATTTCAGAGAATATACAGTACCCCGCTTATCAAGGAATATTCCTCAAGACTTTCCTCATGATTTTCCAATTGTTCAGTTTCCTATTTGTAGACTGAGGCTACCCAGATGTCCAAAAGTCCCCCATTGGGGACATATTCATGGCCTGCATGTCTGTCTGTCTATCCAATGACTTTACGCCACTCAACAAGGAATTCCCTTTCGGTCAGTATGCCACTATGGGGTTAGAAATACCTAATTCACTAAACCACACTTCCTTGTTGTCCCAGCCTGGGTGTCAATTTGCTACCCAAGATGGGCGCCTCTGTCGTTTGATGGGAGGCTGGACCCTTGCGTGGTCTCCCAGATATGGGAGATATTGGGCAGAGCTGACACAGATCTTTACGCAACACTTTGTCTTGCACCTTTTGTTGAGGGACAAAGACTCTCCACTGGGATTGGATGAGCTGGTAGACCACTGGCATTCCAAACAATACATCTGATTGGTAAGTGGAGTCCATAGAGATTATATACATGCCTTCATTGAGCCCTAATGAGTTTTGATGTAATCAGCTTTTCTGCAAGGCTGTGTAACTTTCCACCACTAAAGATTAGCTAATATCTACCCTTCCTGCCCCTTTTGCTTGCTATAGAAAAGCAACCGTAGCGCTGTATCCTATGCATGCATTATAAATCTAGCAAACCAGTGGGTTCCACTTGTGTGACCAAGTCTTTGTCTGTTTATCCAATCCAGCGTGAACAGGACCTCCAATGTGACTATTGCACTGACCTCTGTGGCATATGACTGTGAGTGACAGGTGTTTCCTAGCAGTGTACCCACCAACTCCATCAGTCGGGCTACTAACAGTGAAAAACATACAGTACGGGGCCCTTCCTAGAAATGTAGATTGAAATAAACTGAAACCTGTCAAATAGAAAATAGCAAAACAAGGAATATATACAATGTGATACAAATAACAATAACAAGGATATAAACAAAATCATTTGAGTAACAGTAATGTGGTAATTACAGTGAAGACAATTACCAAGTCTGTGTGTGGGGTCAATTGGTTGTTTAGATATCCATACATATAGGTATGCCTGTAGGCATGGGTAGCCGTAGATAAACAGAAGCAGCAATGTATGTGTGTGTGTGTGTGTGTGTGTGTGTGTGTGTGGCATTAGTACATGTGTTTTCATTTCATGTATGTATGGGTGGGTTTGCGTGTGTGGACTACACATAGAGTATGTGTGTGTGTGTATGTGTGTGTGTGGGTAGACTCTAATGTGTGTGCATATAGTTAGTGCAAAATGGGAGGAAGATGCAGGTAGCTGGAAAGCTATTTGATAATATACAGTATTTATTGTTTTTAATAGTCTTGTTAAACTGTCTTATGGCTTAGGGATAGAAGTTATGCAGGTTCCTGTCATTTATGGACTTGAGGCTTGGGGTCATTTTGTATTTTTAGGGCCTTCCTCTGAAATGCCTGTAATCCCTGTTTCCTGAATGAGGGAGAAGAGGTAAACATGTTGGTAGCCCTTAGGCCTTCTGTGCAAAATAAAGAGCGGTTATATATCTGAGATGTGAAGGATGGCCTGTAATTATAGTATCTGGAGGGTGGGGCTTCCAGTAGGCTCGACATTTCACTTTGTCTTCTCTAGGCCTGATTGTACTGTAGAAGCTGTGCAGTGAATGAGGTGGTTTTGAGCCAAACCCATAGTGTCATACCTAATTCCCTCCCTCAGGGAACAGGGGTTATATACATTATCTTACATTTGCCTGCTAAAGCATTACAAAGACAACAGAGGATTTCTAGGTCAGGCTAATAATTGGAAAAACTGACTACGGTTGTGGATTTTGTTTTTCTTCTTTGGACCACATTTTGTTTCAATAAAAGATTTTTCCACCGAGTACTATTTCAAATTTCTGTCAAGGTAATGAAAACTGAAGTCTTGAAATGCAAGTGCAGCTACTTTAGCAGTGACACGGTGGGTAAGGTGGATTGGCCCTGTATCTCAGCCCGCAGAAACCCCCGTGTCACTGCGACACCCAGGGGACACATCATCACCACGGAGGCGGCCAATTTCAACATGGTGCAGCCGACTGGAGGGGAACAGACTGACCACACTCAGCTGTCACACTCCCCAGTGCAAGACACGACAGAGCACGAAATGGATTCTCCAGATATCTCACCTAAAGAGTCATTGTTATCTGTTCGTCTGACAGCAGATAAAGACGTACATTCCAAACATTTCTGACTGGAAAGGATGGAGTGTATCTGAAATGTTCTCAACTTGAAACCGAGGCATTGATAGATGGGTACTTTGCACGTCAAAGATCGCTCAGTCCAATGCATATTCACATGAAGCTTTGCAGTCCAGATCCAAAACTGAAAAGACTTATTTTCTAAAGCCACTGAACAGGTCAGATCGAATCTCGCTTTCTGAGGTCTAGTATGTTTTTCAGTTTATTTCCATCCTTCAGTTAATCAATAAATCATCATAGAATAGTCCTGTTGAAGATAAAGTTATATTCCAAACACAAGACTTGGCAGCCTGGCAAGTTCTGGCAATTCAAAAATCTGTTCCATAGTAGACCATATGAAGTAGCCTGATTCATAGAAAAGTTAAGAAAATACCTTAAACACTCCTAGAATACATAAACCCCTTTCATGGTCTCACATCATCAAATCTCCCAGACACTCTCACACCTCATCAAAAGTATATACACATATTAAATATTTCCTCAAGTTCACAGAAAAATAGTTATCACTCAATCAAACATTCTCAACTTTGTCACAACTGGTTTTGCAAATGGAGGGTATATTGCTGGAAACATTAGTAGTTTACAAGGTAACGACCAGAATACTGGTAAGGAATATGAAATTTTATCAGAGGACATCTAGTGGCTTTTTAGGGTACTTCAGAATACTGTAAGTGCCTAATATGAGGGTTTAAGCGTGTCATTTTACACACTTTTATGGATTGTATTTTATTATATTCTTTAAAAAAGTCAGTATTCTACTATAAATTATCCAAATTGTCATAGATTGCCATAGGTTCCAAGTTAATTACCGCAAATTAAGTAATACAAATCTAAATCACCTTTAGATGAAGTTGAGCTTTGTGATGAGCAGTATGATCCCTCAACAGTATTGACATGTCAATGTCAGTGATGCAGAGAGATGGTACAGGAGAACGCAGTGCCAGGATTTAATCCAATGCCAACTAGGGACCAACAAGACACTAATATGAAACAAGCCTTTTTGAGTCCATCTTTGTAACGGGAAGTAGTCCTCTATGGGAATGATCAGAGTCCATGTCAGAGGTTCACTATCTAAACTGGCCTTATGAGTGGGAGAACACAGCTCAGCACTGCCATAGCGTATGCTGTTCTGGCCTTTGTGCCTCCAATGGAAAATAGGAGATGTAAGTCCTGGATCCTAAGTGGAGGGTTTTCTTTGGGTAGCTTTCCTACTTTTGTAATGTTTTAAATGTGTTTTACTGCAAAGCAACATTTACAAGTATAATTTAACTTAGACAATAACAACCAAACATGCAGTGTTAACCCCCCCCCCACACACACACACACACGCATAAGCACACTCACTAACACCAACACACACAGCTCCCCCAGTCCATCCCCCAACCCATTGCTCTCTTTCACTCCCCTCTCGCCCACCCCTCCCCAGTCCCAACCCCATACCTCCTCCCCCTTTGTTTTCCCGCTTTCTGGTGGAAAAAAGTTCACTGCAACACATTTTTTTCCTTCTACTTCTTACAGATAGTCAGCCAAATTCCACTTAAAGCCCCATCCCCATGGACTCAGCAGCTGTTTGCCATGAGCATATTATAGGCCTACATATAGCTGTTTAACATCAATCTACATTTCATTTACCTCTCAGCGAGCCCCAGAATCTCGCTCCTGCTTCAAGGGCCTGGCATTGTCATAATGCATATTCCATTAACTCAAAAGACAATCACAATCAGTGATAGAGAACATATAACGTGTTTTAGCTGACAGTCAATGAAATGTTTTAATCAGAGGAAAGACAGAGGGAAAGCTTATCAGAAAGTGAAGGCCAAAGGAGAGAGCTCTGATACTGTTTAATTTATGAGGTTGCATATTAGAGCTTAGAGAAACAGAAGCAGCAATCCTTTATGAATAAATAAAAGGTGCACTTACTGAAATAAAAGCCTCTGTCGCCGCACACAAACTGCAGCGTGTCCACCAGCTCCGCCCCACACAGGGTCTCGGGCCCCGCCCCTGTTGCCGCCGGAGTCAGGGTTAGGACGCACAACAGCAGTGAGAGGGTGTGGATACAGGAGAAACAGCACATCGCACACTGCGTTCAATGGGGAGAAAGGAACAGGCACATATCCCATTTCACCAGTGTCAGTATAACTTCATGGCTGTGATTGCATTTCATGCACATTCACTAACCTATGTGATTTTTAATCGCGTTATCGGCTTTGATTCCTTTATAATAGCAAAATATATATGTTTTCAATAAGTTAAGGAACAGGTGTCTATGGAATCGCGATGTCCTAAACAATAACACAATTATAATACAGTACATACAATAACAGCTGTTAATAAATTGTCGGTCGTGACTTACGCACGATTTGCATGACTCGGGCGGATTTACGTCTCTTGGGGTTTAGCGACTATTAGCATAATTAGGGTGTATAGCGCTATGTGACTGCACAGCATGAGCTGCTTCCTGAGGAGAGGGTGTGTTCCCGCCGGTGTGAAGCTCATACACATCCGCATCTTTTAGGTTGCAGGATTGTAGTCTATTTCTATGTCACTGATGAAGTCCCTTACTCATGCACTCACAACACCATTATGTTTCACAACCCAGTAATCAAACTTTAAGGAGAAATAATACTGCTAATAAAGATAATAATACTGCTAATAAAGAGCAATTGTACAGTCAAGTAAATCCTTAAAATGCTTAAATTTATGAGATTCAAAATAGTTTGTTCACAACAATGGTTTACGTTGAAGTACTTTTAAGTTAATACAATGATCCCATTGCTTTTTCTCAGTCACAGCTCCAGAAATGATCGTTTAGGAGCTACAGAGCCAAGGATCTTGCCTATCCAAATGTGAGATGGAAAACGGTTCACGCGCCAAACCCCGCAGCGGAAGCATAACCGGCCAAATTGACATAATAAAGAGAATATTAATATACATCACAGCCCTTACCACATAGTTCTCAGACCCCTAAAGCCCTTCCCTTTTTTTAAGTTTGTTTTTCTAAATGTCATTATTTTATCCAGATGCGCAGTCAGCAGAAATTACTTTGGAAGTTGAGTAACATATGCAGCATTAGTGGTTTATAATCATGGAAAGAGCACAGGTCAGCGTGCACTGCGCAAACATGTCAAAACTCTCGCTCTTAACGCGTTGAAACATCAAAATGTGTGTTAATTCATGCACACATACTTGCCTACAAATAACCTTATTTTTGTAATGAAAATTCAACTAAATGTAACATATACATATAATGTCTAGGCCTATGTGCAAAAAAACTCAAACATGCACAATAAGAAAATACATATTCTGATAAATAAATATTTAAATGGACTATAATTAAAACATTGTTTCCTGAAATCCCTGAACCAAAATCATAATCTCTAATCAAACATTGGGTCTTTAGTCATTTGTGCTTTGATACTGCAGCTAAATCAGGTTGTTTCTTGCTAAAAATGACCAACAAGCAAGGTGACAATCTGGTGTCAAATGAAAAGAGTTAAAGTTACCTTGAAGACATCACATAAACGCCACTGAAAGAAATGACCGCTAGACATCCCCACTGGTCTCCGTACGACAAAGCCCAGCAAAAATGAACTTGTTTGAAGTCATTAAAACAGCGAGAAAGAGGATGAGATGCAGGCAATGTCACATCTCAATATTCCGACTTTGTTCCATTGCGCAGGCTCGTTTTGGAGAAGTGAGATTTAGCGAACAGGAGACGGATTTAGAGAGAAAATCCCTCACATTTATCTACATGACATGTTCAACAGGAAACAGCTGGGGCAGCATTTGCCTTCTCCTCGTCCTAAGTTATTCATTAAGGATTTTGGGCACATATTCAAATAACGTCATTTGTATTTTTCTTAGAATGGGATTGAATTTTGATCTCTTTAAGACTTGGTTAGTAGTTCAATATAGAAGAGGAAGCATACCACCCGCGCTGCTCAAAGCATGTTTGGTGTTGAAATTTCATGGATTGAAATTTCATGCATTTCTATAGATGATGGAAAATATAATTATAATCCACCGAGAGCTCGTGCGTAATTTAGGTGCCCAATACAGGGGACTACGTTCATGTTCATACATATCGTTCTAAAACTTTTAACTGAGTGGGCTCATTCATCATCATGATTTTTTAGATTTTCATGAACTGTAGTATTTTTATGTCTACACACATACATTCAGGGGATTACATGCACAGCCTTTTATATATTCACGCAAATTCTTCAACTTTAAATTAAAATATAATTATTGTCCTTCGTTTATTAGATCTAAAATGACACATCTGGCAGGAGAAAGCCGTCAGTTCAGCATGAAGTAGATGTCATTTTGCTATGAAACATAAATATGACTTACGTTTGTTATGAAAGATGCCACTATTATGACTACTCAATGTGGGTCACAAAACACTGCATTTCCACTTGACAGCTCAAATGTGGGCTTTTTCCTTATCTGCAAATCTGTACCTTGCTCTCCCACTGAATTGACCTGAGTCTTAGCATCTGTTGACAACAGCACTCTATCCATGGCAAATATGTATGCCTTTATAAATAGGACAATCCTCTTTTTCCCTTTTTTTTGAAAGACCACTGCCTAATTGTTCCAGGGCTTAAAGAGGATTGATTTCACCAGCAGAGTTAAGAGATCTGCACTGATCCAATCACTAAAAATAAATAAATATTTCAACCCCGTCAAATGATGCATCGCACTCATCTGGCTATTCAGTGTCATTTTGTAAATACCCCATCGATGATCAGACTCATCTTTCACCCAAATTTAATCATTCACCAAAAACCAGACCAGTGGAGTCTGAGATATTGGTTGGTTAGGGACATTCATTTCCATGAGCTTTTGTGCCAAATGGGCCCAAAACAAGTTCTCATCATAGCGTCACTGTGATCAATATGAATGTTTTGGCATATGTTAGTCCCAAGTCATGACAGTGTTTGCATCATATCTAAAATGTTTTTTTTTAACATGAACATCCTTAAATGATTTTGATACATTTACTCAGCAAAAAATACATAATGGTGGACTATATGGGTCCCCATGGCAAATTTGCGCTTTGTGAGGAGAAGGACCTATGTACTGAATATGACTTCTGGTCTAACGGTGACCTTGCAAAATTTGTATTTCCAATCATTGTTGTAGTGACACCTTCAGGCCAATCATTGTAATTTTGGTAATGCTGGGTCTGTACAGCATGACACATCATTTACACAATTTTCGTCAAAATCGAGCCATTGGTGTATGTAGTAATACGTGTGATGTATGGACGTCCGGACACGTATATGCACGGACGGAACAAATCCATGGTCCCCTCCCTGATTTCATCCCAGCGGCAACAGGAGAGCAGCACTAACTCAAATACATATCAGCCCATCAGCATTGCAGATCTTGTTAGATTGGTGTCAACGCTTACCATAGACAAGGACATATGCAAAGAGGTCTGTGAGTGGACAGGGACAAACGTGACATCTAGTAACACCAACAAAGTGGGTCACAACGTAGAAGCACATTAAAACAATTCAGTGAGCACCTCCAGTCACATTTGTAAACCTAACATGCCCAGATACTGTAATACATTTATTATATATTAAGATGCCTGGACGACTGACCAACACACACATCCTATCCATCCCAAATTCTATAGCCTCCAAAGGTCCTTGCTGCCCCAGGCTTAGCTCCAGCTCCAGCAGATCGGTGTCATAACCTTTCAGTGGCCCTCTCTTCATTTCAGAACATTACAGAACATATTTTCCAGCATGCTGACTGGCTCAAAACAGGAGCTGCATGTACCATTCATGTTCACTCCCTACTGTGAACAATGATGCACCCCTGATTGAAGATAAAGCTGCTTTAGCTGACCTTGTCGGATCAGGGCGTACAAAGTAAACCTTGTCTGGTTCCAAGAAAACTACATAAACCTCCCAATCAATCAGTGTTTTCTGGGGTTTTCAAAAGCTCCTGTAATTTGGAAACCATCTTTTGAGTTGTTTGTAAGTCTCACTTCCATGAATTATGACAAACATTACTGTTATCATAACAGTATCGTGCAGGCTTTTGGCTGTAATTATGGGCTGTTCTTGTCTGACTTTCCCCTGATCCAGTAGCCTTTCCTTCTCCTGCCTGCTCTAATATGCAGCACTCAGGGTTGTATCTCTGCCAGCTCTTACTCTCTCTCCTCTCCTTCTCTCTTTTTTCTCTCTCTCACTCTATCTCCGTGTGTTTCTCTCTCGCTCTCTCTCGATCGCTCTGTCTCTCCCCCGCCCCTGTGAACTCATTGACCAGGAAAAGGCTTGTTTTCACTCACAGGGAATCTGGAGAGAGAAGAAGTGTTGACAACATCCTCCGTCTGGACTGACCTGCCAAACATGCTCACGTCAGTCAGTTCAGAGGTAAAGACAATGGTCCAACATACAGATGAGTATACAAGGAGAAGAGAAAGCATTTTAAGGGTGCCTGTTTTGTCAAAAGCTAGAGTTACACTTTCACCTTTGTGACCATAGGACGAAGGCTCAAAGGATGGAGAGGTGTGGAGATTTCTGCACAGGTGGTATCTTAGGGGGAGGGAGAAGGGCTCTCTTTGAGGCTTGGGATTTGTCTGGCCTTTCAGAGAAGTTCACATGAGGACACAAAGAACTGACAGAGCATATTTATTGTGCTCTCAACCCTATATCATTCCTCTCCTTCATAGTGGTGATACTACTTTGGGTAATCTATTCCATCTTGATTAGTTTGAGAAGGTTCTGCAAGTAGTCTTGTGCTCCTGTGATCAGCGATTTAAATCTTCCTGTGAAAACGTACAATTCTATTTATTGCATAAGAGAGTGGGTAATTCATTCCCCCCCCCCTTCAGAATTGAATCTAGTCAGCGAGGCGAAGTGGTGGTAAGAAAACAGAGGGGTGCGGTGCTAATATACGTGCGTGTGTTATCAAAGGAGTATTCCGGTGCCACACCATGTCTGTTCATATGGAAGGAATAAAGGTGCGTCACGGAGCACCAGAGCGAGAGAGGGGTGCTTGTTTTGATACTCGCCGTTGCTGCAGCAACATGTAGGGGTCACAAATGTTTTGTTGAAGTGGGCAGGAAATTCCATGGCGCCTGTTGATGATCAAATCCCAATTTAAATACTGTTCTGATAATTTAACTGTCTGTGTCTGATTGATGAACATGCTGGATTCCCGTAAGGGGAAGTTAGAAGAAAAAGCCTAGTGTGGTCTGAAGGCATTCAGAAATCATGTTAACAAAGTTTAAGAACGAATATTAGCCAGCAACAAAGGTATTAGTTCAATATGTTAGATTATTAATTGACTCTGATTCCTGTGGGTCACTATCTCTGGACATGGCCTCACTGACTAAGGGGAACGCTACTGCTCTAATTGCAGAATCCCAATTCTATTGATTAGGCGACAATGATAATGGTGTCTTTGTGCAAAATCAATCATTGTAAATCGGTCATTGAATCAAAATGGCCAAATCTTTTCATTTACAATTACAAAAACTCAAACTACCATCCAATCAATGTCAACGTGCATATAAGCAGACACATGATTCTGTCTAAAAATGAAACAAATCTTGGGTGATATAACTATCCAATAGAATTCAGACAAGCACAAGTTGTCAGTACTGTAAAGCTGACTGCACATGAAGTAAGAAAACCCCTGAGAAATACATTGGTTTTTACTAACAATGTAATGATAATTCAGTACAGTACACCTGCTGTAAAGTGAATACAGTATCAAAGCAAGTATTCCTTAATAAAATATACTCTGTAATACTGTAAAACACTATTATACAACATTATTGTAATTACATGGTATTGAACCAAGTGGATTTGCCGCTTGGTAGTATGTTTACAGTATGTGCTATTTTATCTCACTTGATGTCATTCCCGTGCTATACAGTCTCATATAACCCAGCTTTCAGCCAGTCAACATTTAGGATTCAAACCACCCTGCTTGTAGTACTGTTTTTGGTGGGGTGGAACTACAGTACCAGTCAAAATACAGCCATTTGCTCACAATACATCAAAATTTACAATATGCTGCAGAAAAACTTTTAAGTTTTGTTATGGTTGATAATACCTAAAACGATAGTATAAATTACTGTTTTACATTACAGTGTACAGTAACGGTCTACTACGCTCCACTCTGAAATGACCCCATACAAGGAAGGAAACATGTCTAATCTATAAGCATTCATACAGAATGACCTCTTCCTGCGGAAAGCCCAGTCAACAGGATTAACGTGTTTTTGTGAACTATATGTAACTGGTTTGAATATGGGGAGCTCAGAGAGCACTGTTCACTCCTCACGGTCTGATGGCTTGGGGGTAAAAGGGTATTCAAAGCTCACTCCCTGGTGGAAGTTGGGGAGGGGAATGGTTACGTTGCTCCTCTGCCCACTTGCCTGGCTCAGGGTATGTCCAGGGGAGAGACTCTGCCAGGCCTCAATTACGGTAGAGTCATCCAGGACACACTGAAGCATTTAGAGCCTCATATAAATCAATATGGAGCTGGTTTAAAAAGTGATCTGTTCCCAACACTCTCTGGATAGGGTCTGACTCAGGAGGTCGGCTTTGATTTTTGTGTTGGTTTCTTCTGTACAATTTCATCTAAAACTGGGCAAAGATTCAGTCCTGCCTTTTGAACTAGGAAGGGTTGGCTGATGTACTGGGCTTTCAGACTTGTTTATAATCAGGTGGGAACGGTTGGGCCTTGACTTCGGTTTGCTCTAAGATCAGTTCGGAGGGTTTCATCTTTAGTTTAAATGAATTAGAATTTCTGATGATAGAGAGAGAGAGGCTCTAGTTTTAGTCCCTAAATAGAATGGGTAAATTGCATTTCTTCACTTCAGATTAAGGTCAAGTTGTACTGCATTTTTGGTGTCCTGTCTTGTTTTTTATAGGTTCCTCCTGTCTCTCATTTTGTTATAACTTATCTAATCAGACAGGACCCAGTGCCACACACACACACACACACACACACACACACACACACACACATTCACACACTCACACACACACATGCACTCACATTGATGGTTGTTTCCAAAAGACTACAGCATCTAAGGCATCCTCAAAATTAAGTTGTCAAATTATTTTGATGACTTTATCCATTATGATCTGCAAACCCTATCAGCGTATACAGTTACTTGCTTAAACCTAGTAACCCCATGCACAGACTTCACATTTTGCTGCCTTAAAAGGAAATCTAAACAGGAATAAAAAATGAATTGCCAGCAGCATAGCACCCTGCATCCCATTGCGAGCTTGACTCTGAAGCTAAACAGGGTCGCTCGTGGTCGGTCCCTTGATGGGAAACCGAATACTGCTGAAAATGGTGTTGGAGGGCTGGGGCACTTACCCCTGATCTAAAAATGAAATCCTAGTGCCACAGGGCAGTGAACGGGACACTGTATTGTCTAGAGTGCCATCATTTGGATGGGACATTAAACAAGTGTCCTGACTCTCTGTGATCACTAAAGACCCCATGGCTCTTACCTTAAGAGTAGTGGTGTTAAGATTAGGGGTGTTCCAACCTGTCATTGAGAACATTTTTAAAAATCAAAGTAAGGACAGCTAAGTTCCATAATAAATCCACTCCAAATTACTTGTTTGGTTTGCAACTAGTCTGTTTCTCAATCCAAACAATCTACAATGTTTGCAATTAAATAAAAACTATGAACCATTTTTCTAATGTATATTTGTGAAAATGTTCATCTGTTTGAGTGAATTAGAACTACTCCATCTGACTGATTTATAAATCAGCTTGAATCATAACAAATACTTATTATTTATAGGTCAGTCATTCACAATTTACCCATGATCCAATGTGGTTTTGATCCTCTTGAATGCAGCCTTTTATTACCGACTCCAAGTCTATTTTGCCTGGAGCAGCAGATTTGGGCTTGCACTGTACTCCCTCCTTGTGTTGCATGAAACACATTACATTTCTTTTCACTCTCCAGTCCAGCAGATGGAGGTATGCACCTTTAACCTAGATTAGATGCTCTCTACAGACTAACAAAATGAAGCACCTCATTGGCTGATATACCCGGAAAAGTAGAATACATACGTCAGATTTAGGTCACAGTGAAGTCACATGAAACATCTCTAGCATAATACCAATTCTACCACGCTTTTACTGATGTTAATTGTAAAACATAGTAATAGCTAGTTTAACGAAGGTTTGCCAACAGAATCAATCATGGACGAGGACGGTTTACCAATTGTAGGATCTGGAATAGATCTGACCAAGGTGAGTGTTTTTCTTTGCTGAAGTTTGTTTGGTGGAGAACGCCAGGTAAATTAGCCATTACAGTTTCATCTTGGTTTGTAAGCTTGGAATTGTTACAAATTTAAATTTGTGAATACATTTACTACATTTTTCCGTTAGCCTGCAATTAGTAATACCAGACAGTAATTTCGCTATTGCACTGCTTTATTGACGTTAACTAGATTTCTTGTTACTAAAATACATTGCATCACCGATTTTGACAGCTGCCAGCAAGTGATGTTTAACAATATACTGTATATAGCTGCCAGTGTTAGGCATGCATTTGAACAACTCTCAGCCAAAGACTACAATTAAGGAAATGTTGTACCTTTTTAAGTATGTGTAGTAAAATACCTTTTAACTATGTTCACTGTTAATAAGTTTAACTTTGCGTTTTTCCATTATGCTGCATTACGTGGTCATAGGTCCCAGCCATACAGCAGAGGAGAGTCGTTGCTTATCTCAACCAGTTTATTGTGCACACTGTCCGGTTCCTCAATCGTTTTTCAACGGTTTGCGAAGAGAAACTTGCTTCCATATCACTTCGGATCCAGCAAATTGAAACTACCCTCAGCATTTTGGAAGCAAAGGTAGGTAACCTAGAGACAGAATGATGCAAGTCTTCCAGGAACACTTTGAAGCAGACTTGACAAACCAGGCAGGTGGTTGGAAATTGGAAAAGTATATATTCCTTAGTTGTTCATGTTGTGATTAATTTTATGTTGAAAGAGAGACCTTGTTTGATGGCCTGTACCTGCACAAATCAGCATGAGATTGCCTGATAATGTGGACATTACTATTAATGAGTTTAGCTTGTGAACATCACAACATCATCTACACAATCGATGAGGGATTTCATATTGAGGAAGCTGTTAATATATATTTCCATGCTGTAAATAAACAGCAAATAAATGTTCCTATTTTTGAGGTAATTGTACTGTTTTTCACTTTCCTGCTCTGGGCACCAATACGATTATATTAGTACATCCTGGTTCTGTTCCATGTAGCTGTCCTCTATCCCGGGCCTGGAGGATGTCAGGGTAGAAGGTGTTAGTCCGCGGCCAGCTACAGAGGCCAACGGTCCAGTCGCAGTACCAAGTCAGCCAAAGACCCACATGGCTATGGCTGTCTCACCTCCTGAGGTGACAGACACGCACACACACAATAATGAAATATTTGGCTTATGCACACAGCTACATCTACTTAATGACATGCTATATTTGTGCGTGACGGGAGTCCTGATTTGTTGACTCCATTTTGTAGGCTCCTTCAAAAATACCAGAACCTCCACAGGGAGGAAATTCTGCGGAGGCATCGGGAGAAGGTTTGATGACTGTCGCCAAGGATCCACAGTACGCGAGATATCTGAAGATGGTGCAAGTGGTGGGTCTCTAAACATTTTGAATTTGAATTCTGTTCATTGAAGTTTGTAATGTTGACGAAAACATTCCCTCCACAGGGTGTTCCAGTAATGGCGATAAAAAATAAAATGGTCCTGGAAGGTTTGGATCCCAACCTCCTTGAGTGAGTGTACTTACATTTTTATTATGTCTATATTCCTTGTACATGTGTAGTAGTAACTGATGTACATTTTTTTTTTTTTTTTTTTTGCAGCACTCCGGATGCACCTGTGCCTGATACAGGCAGGAAGAAAGACACAGAGTATCAAGATGATGACAGCAATGATGGCAGCGAATCATCATTCAGTGATTGATATGCTGTCTTCCTCGCTATGAAACTGCCTATAGGGAACTTCCTTCTCCCAGTTATCTGCGCTCAAGTCCTTTGTACTGTGCTGATTTAAGGACAAAGAAGGACTACATGCCAGTGTGTGCTTCAAAGACAGAACGACAGTGCAACCAGACGGAAAATTCCTGCTTCTGTGAATGATTCGGGATGTGTTGGACTTGGTTCAGTAGATGCTATGCACTGTAGATTGATTGAATGTCTGTGACAACTAGCTGAGAACGTCAGCCACCGACATTTAATGTTACATGGGTGTTGCTCTTTCCGCTGACACTTTTGACAGGCCGCGGACATGAGGTTACCTTATTGACATGGTTTAAAAGTAAAACACAATCAACCATTGAAAATACAAACCATAACATTATTTTAGCATATTGTTTTCTTTAGACTGGAGTGGGCCAACATGCCCCCATCTCACTGTCATGCAAACATTCCAATGCCTTAGAGGTTTTTTTTTAGCCACATTTATTTGAATTAGTTTGACTGTGGTGTCTGTGTGCAAGACTTGAAATTAGCACTGAATGGATGATTCAATATTTTATCTGTCATAATAATGTTGTAACAACATTTGATGATTACTATTTTACACTACAATTGCTATTTGAATAATTGTTTAGGCATATGAAAGTTTGAAGGACTCTTCTGGAATAATTTACTATTTTTCATTGAGACATTGAGTTGTTGAAAGGAAATTGTGAAGGAAAACATACTAATTGCACTTTGGGTCAATATATAATGGAAAAACACCACTAGTTGTGAGCAAAGCATAAATTGCAATGATCTCTAGGCAATTAACAGTAGTATCTAATGTGAATTCACAACTTTATAATTATGTATTTTAATCCAAGAACTAATCATGTTTAAACTTGTTGGCAATTCTTTCAGTTCCTTGGTGTGTTGTGAAGGAATTAGGCCAACCTAAATGTCAATAGTTATATAGCACATCCTTCATCCAAACAAATACTCAGTGATTAGATCTTCACATTGTTTGAAACCTTGAGATCTGAGTGTTGATTCAGTTTTGCCTAAAAAAATAAATATTAACATGTTTGCCTAAAGCTGTGCATGTATTTTTATGTAAAGAATCATGGGTGTTTCAAAGAAATGGATCACAGCCTTGTACAGTTGCGGACAGTAGTACAAAAACAATTACAATCTTCAAGTACAGGTAAAAAGGTTGAAAACACAATCTGCTTCCTTTAATTGAAGCTGTATAATGCTGCTTTAATTTAATTAGTGCCCTGAATCAGCTGTTTCTTTCACATCACACAGTAGTTCATGGATGTGATTTACTTTGGAAAAATGTCTTAACTTTTAAGTGCAAGGGTGCCAATATATTGGCTGCAACAATGCATATTTATTTCCTTTTTATTACATTGATATACCATGGGTGTGCCTCCTCAATATCTTGCGAAACCAGTTTCCTTCAGCAAAATACCAACAAGATAATAAATACCTTCAGTACATTCTGATTCCTAAATCAATTGAACTTGGAGTACGTATTTCTACAGCATCGGTTCTCAAGCTTCTAATGTGTCATTCCTTTTTTTTCATCATCTTGTGATTTCTTGTCAGTTCTGATCTAGGCACCACGTGGCTGACAATCATGTGTTATCTCTGGTGATTTCTAAACCACTTCTCTAAATTGTTTATCAGAAGATGTGTGGTGTGATTAAAAGGGCATTCCCGGGTTAATTCGTTTTTTATTTTTTCTTATTGCTATGTAAAAGGACAGTGAATGACTGACAGGAAAGGAAGGAGGTGGGGGAAGATATTGGGCTGGAATAGCAGAAAGCCGGATTCAAAACCATACTTGCATTGGTACATGTGTTTCGAGACCACCCCAGGTCACAAGACAGAGGCCATGTTGAACTATGTATAGTATAAAGAAAGAAATTATATCAGCCATACAATAATATCTTTCAAATTCACTTTATAAAAGTAGAAAAACACATTTGATTTTGTAAATACTAAGATTAAAAAGGAAATATTGCTGCTTGGTCAGGAATAATCCACAAACTCGATTCGGAACTTCAGATTGAATTTCTGGAAGAAACAATAATAAGAGAAATAAAAACAGTCAAAACAAGTCAGAAAAGGAGCTCTATACCCTCAACAGTGTAGTGTCAGAAAACTCACTTGAAATTCCTGGATGTAGGTGAAGAAGAAGAAAATGAAGCTAAACGCCGCGATCCACTCAAACACAGCACTCACTAGATGGAATATATAGTCCTGTAATGACATAGACACATATAGTATCTTGCCTGTATAGCCTATTGATCCAGAATGCTCCATCTTTGTTTTTGGGCATTGGGTCCTTGGTAAAGATGTGTTCCTACTGTACCTTGTCTTCTGTTGTTCTATGAAGTCTGGTTTGTGTTACAAAGAAAGCACAGATAATAGCTGGATAAAAAACAATTAAGGAGATATTCTGTTGATAAAACAATGACCACTTAAGATTCTAATTATTTAGTCACTATTTGTTTTTAAGGATACTGGGCAAAGCGGCCAGGAAGGCGATAGCTGCGATCACTGTGCGGATCCGACGCAAGGCCAACGAGCATCCATAGGGGTAGGCCATGTAAGAAATTATGGATTGGAGGATGGTATACAACACACCCGTAACAAAGAAGAGGAAGGCACCTGTATCATGAATGACCGTGATTGTTGTCTCCTGAAAAAAAGGGGAAATAGAAAATGTTTACTGCCTTGAAAAAGTATCTTCCTCCGTCTGATTTTTTTGGGGCATTTTTGCATATTTCTCACACGGAATGTTGTCAGATCTTCAATCAAAAACTAATATTCGATTAAAGGGATCCTGAGTGAACAAATAACACAAAATGATTACACATACAGCTCCAGAAAAAATTAAGAGACCACCGCAACCTTTTTCTTTCCTTTCCAAAAAAGTTAAAAAGGAAAATTTTGAGTGAGGAACAGAAGTGCTCAATTTACAGTGGTCTCTTAATTTTAACCCTTCTGTTCCTCACTCAAAACCTTCCTTTTCAACTTTTTTGGAAAGGAAAGAAAAAGGTGCAGTGGTTTTCCAGAGCTGTATTTAAGATGGGAGCGATCTTGTATGAAAATTCTCCCTAGTCTGATTTTGACATGTGGTAGATCTTGTTCTTAAATATTTTATTTTCATATTTAGAATTTGGAAATCCCAATTTTTTCCTGTATATTTTGATCCACTCTTGCTAGCAGAACTGCTTTAACTCTGTTATGTGTATGTTTTTGAGCATCACATGCTTGTTCCCGATCCTGCTTGTTCCAGGTCCTGCTTGTTCCAGGTCTGTGCTTCCTATTCTGTTCACGGGTGACTCGCCCGATTTCTTTTTTGGAATTATCTGATTCAAAGCAGAATTCATGATTCTTTCAATGACAGCAAGTCCTTCTGTGTGTGTAAGATACCTGATTCAATCTAGCAACCTGTTAGTTGCTGGTCAGACGCTCCAACCACTGGGCTATCTGCCTGCCTCAACACAAGTCAGAAGATTAATGTTTCCATGGTGCCCAGACGTTGCATCGCTGGATGTCATGCCGAGGGATCCCACACCACAGTCTTCTTCAAGAGAAGGGGTGAAACAGGATTGGGATGCTGTCAATGGTTGTCCCTGGGTAGGGGATTGGCCATGCTGTATCTAGTTTGGGTAAAGTGGTAAGAATGCAGTTTTGTGAACAGTCAGGGTGGTCTCGTGTGGAAAATGAAAGGGCGTGAATGTAGGTCCCGGTCACCTGATAAGGTTACCTCCCTTTTTGTTGGTCCAACAGCGAGGACAAATCCTTTTTCTTCAGTGGTAGATATGGGTACTTTTGCTGTGCGTTAAGCTGTAGCAGTCATGAATAAGTCATGGTTGGTTACAGGCATGTGAAGGCCTAGCATAGTGCCCATTATGAAGCTGGATCCGTTGTGTCTAAGTCAAAGTGGGGTGAGAGTTATGGACGTGAGTCGCTCATGGTCCACCCAAGGAAATGTCCTCTTGGTCTAATGGTTATGATTTTCCCTCGCGTTGGACCAGGGAATGATTTCATTAGGGGAACGGCTCAAACATTTAGGGTCTGGGGACCCCTTTTTGTGACTGCAAATTCACCTCATAATCAGAAGACAACTCAAAATAGAAGCTCACATCAGTTACATATGAGTATACAAAGATGTGACAACCTACCTGGAAAGTAGCAACTAAACACATTCCCAAACAAGAGAGGTTTCCAATCCAGAAAGCAGCCTTGTTCAGGTTGGGTGACACTCCAACTGAATTTGTTTTGAGCTCCTCCACAAACTTGTATCTGGCATACATTGTGGCAATACCTAGAGGATTTGGCATGGCACATTAATTATTTTCTTTTATTATCATTCTTCATCTTTAGACTGAAAGCTAAGTACAGGCTTTAGGCATCTGTAAAACTGGTCTCAATATTTGTTCATTTTTTAAATTTAATTTGCACCTAACCAATGGAACGAAAAAGACAAATAGGAGAAGTGAAACGTAGTATTCACTCAATGGCAATATCATACGATTGATCTCAGCCCTGTGTAACCATGCGTTTCTACTTTCATTTACTCATAATGTGGAAGTGAGTTGAAAAACCTCTGGCACAGTTTCTGACTTGGGAAATACCATGGGGTTGCTTAAGCCCGGACAAAAAATCCATTCTTGTGATTACTGTCTTTCAGTGCTCACCTGCAAATGCAGTTATGACCGTCATCAAGCCAAAGATACAGCTCTCGGGCGGTTTAGCCCCTGTGTCGCTGAAGAAAAACACAGTTCAAGGTTAATATACTACGTGTATTAATGGCGTTTCTGACAGAGGTCATTTTAAATTTTGTATGTATCTTCTATTTAACCAGAGGTCAACTTAAAATGTGTATCCCTTTTTCAGGTAAGCCCTGACCAAGAATGCAATAAACATAGTAAAACGTGAGACAAAACAGAACACCAAAACACTAGATTAGAGCTATTATCATGCATAGGTTTAAGGTGTGGTGGCCTAAGCTCCCGACTCCGGACCACACCTGTCCCTTGGTAACTCGTTTGGAGCCCTGGCTTGGCTGACTGTGTGTGCCCTTCATCGCTCTCGTCCTACATGTACCTGTCTCCCTAGCCCAGCAATCCTACTCTCCTGTCAATAAAATATTAAAAATATGCCATGGAATGTCTTTAATAGTGAGCAGGTTTAAAACACGTCATCGTGTTCAGCAACCATCCAGTCGGACTTAAGATCAATAACTGGAATAAAATAATCTAATAGAAGGTCCTTCTGCAAACATGATGGGATACATAACCTGGATTTAACTTAAACAATACATTATACATGTATACAGTACATTACACACAGAACAGCTGACAGTGATTTAACTTGTGATTAAATTACATAAAAGCTGTTCATCAACAGAAAATTGAACTATTGGCATAACCCAATAGACTCTGGATTTTCAATTTTATTAGTTATCATCCCAAGCCAGTCGATGGCAAACAAATCTGAAGAAAATGCAGAGCTTCCTGGCAATAGCTCAGCCTCAACCAATGAATCCCCTTTTTAACATACAGTTGTGCTCAAAAGTTTGCATACCCTTGTAGAATTGGTAATATATGTACCATTTATAAAGAAAACATGAGTGAGCAGGCAAAACACATGTATTTTATTTCTTATGGAATTCACATTCAACTGTAGGTAATAATAGAATGGAACAATCATAAAACAAAACATGGCAACAAAGAAAAGAATGAACTGACCCCTGTTCAAAAGTGTGCATACCCTTAGTTATTAATACTGTGTATTGCCCCCTTTAGCATCAATGACAGCGTGCAGTCTTTTGTAATAGTTGTCTATGAGGCCCCGAATTCTTGCAGGTGGTATAGTTGCCCATTCGTCTTGGCAAAATGCCTCCAGGTCATACAAAGTCTTTGGTCATCTTGCATGAACCGCACGTTTGAGATCTCCCCAGAGTGGCTTGATGATATTAAGGTCAGGAGACTGTGATGGCCACTCCAGAACCTTCATCTTTTCCCTCTGTAACCACTGGAGGGTCAACTTAGCCTTGTGCTTAGGGTCATTGTCGTGCTGGAAAGTCCAAGAGCGTCTCATGCGCAGCTTTCGTGCAGAAGAATGCAAATTGTCTGTCACTATTTTATGATAACATGCTGCATTCATCTTGCCATCAATTTTCACAAGATTCCCTGTGCCTTTAGAGCTCACACACCAGCTCAAACATCAGTGAGCCACCACCATGCTTCACAATGGGGATGGTATTCACTATAGGCCTTGTTGACCCCTCTCCAAACATAGCGCTTATGGTTGTGACCAGAAGCTGTGAGGCGTGTCAAGGTGTTTTGTCAGTCATATTGTAACCGGGCTTTTTAGTGGCATTTGCGCAGTAAAGGCTTCTTTCTGGCAACTAGACCATGCAGCTCATTTTTGTTCAAGTATCGTCGTATTGTGTTCCTTGAAACAACCACACCGTCTTTTTCCAGAGCAGTCTATTTCTCCTGAGGTTACCTGTGGGTTTTTCTTTGTATCCTGAACAATTCTTCTGGCTGTTTTGGCTGAAATCTTTCTTGGTCTACCTGACCTTGGCTTGGTATCAAGAGATCCCCAAATTTTCCACTTCTTAATAAGTGATTGAACAGTACTGACTGGCATTTGCAAGGCTTTGGATATCTTTTTATATCCCTTTCCATCTTTGTATATCCTTTTCCATATTTTTATATCATTTTCCATCTTTGCCATTTTCAACCTGTGTGTGTCACATTGTGTGTCTCTAACAAGGCCAAACATTCAAGGGTATGTAAACTTTTGATCAGGGCCATTTGGGTGATTTCTGTTATCATTATTTAAAAAGGTGCCAAACAACTATGTAACAATAAATGGCTTCATATATCTTCAATATCTTTAAATAAAATACAGTTTTTTTGCATGATCAGTCATATTTTCAAAATCAATGCCAACGTTTCACAATTTCTGCCAGGGTATGCAAACTTATGAGCACAACTGTAAAGGTTTAATAAATAAATGAGGCTATTACATAAGGAGCTTTCATCTTTAAGGCAATATAGAAAGCTATTCATCCTTAAAATATAAATTAATTATCTACGCATACTTAATTTATCATTTGCAGACGTGTTCTCCTAAAGAAACAAAGAACAGAGGTCCTTCCGGTTGAAAACCATCGAGTAGGTCAAGTTCACAAGCGGATACTAAAGTTGCAGTTCACAGCTGGCACATGTAGACCGGCCAAGTCTACAGAGAACAACTGTGAAAACGAAACTGATTTTTTTCGCCAAGTGCTATGATTTCCGATGATAATTGCTGGTTTTGAAGAGTAGCCTACAATTAATGAGCATGTTTACTGTTCACGTTGAAACATATAGTATAACGGTTATTATAGATTAAATGTTAATGTAGAAAGGTAGTTCGTTAAAGAAAGTAAAACTTTTCGATTTTAGTCTAGATTCTCGTACTTACCTTATATAGGGAAAGATAATATCCACATCATGTTTGAACAGTGCAATAAGGTATGAAACAATAAACGTACTGGATGACCATATCACCAAAAAAGTTGGTAAAAAGCACGTTCCCTCCATGAACCAAAACATAAGCAATAACGAAGTTACAAACGCAGCCAGAACTACCATGCGCGAAAGACCTTAGCAGAAAAAAAGGATGTATATACAGTCAGGTAAAATTCAATATAAAATGTAATATCCCTCGACTGAGATCTGAAGGAGTTCTAAGGTTGAACATAGACTATAAGACAAGTGAGCGTGGCATCTCTTTTTATGAACTGTTATCTTGCAGTCACATGCTCCAGGCAAGATTGAACATTAGTGCTATGAAATGTGTATATAGGCTAAAGTTCGGTTTTCTTCCGATTGTTTCCGCATGTGAAAAAAATACAGTTACGTCTACAGTGCCCATGGCCAGTCTCTGTTTCATGCATTTTAATCAGGATTTCCCTCCCCTCACTTCTTACAAGTTATATATTATTAGTTATATATAAGTTATATATTATTTGACATATTATAATGGGAAAAGTCTTCTTCCCCTTACTAATATTTCTAAATTACCCCAGGTGTAAGCCATCGTTAAGTGGCGACCTACTATGTCAATTTGTAGTGATATATATTATTTCTGCCTAAATTCCGTATTGAATTGCAAAGGAAATGGACTAAAGGACACATTTCTGGGAAGACACAGCGTTCAAGAGATATGTACAAAAATATTTAAAAGGCCTTATGCGTTTTTCACGTATGTACCTTGGGGCGCCGTTAAGATGATACTCAAAAAGTGAAAGATAGCACCACCAAGACCCTACCAGGATCAGATGTTCCTCCAGCCTGGATGGATGAGCAAATATGAGACAGATCAGATCACCAAAGAGGTCAATGGCTGGCTTTTATGGCCAAAACCGAGGCAATCATAAAATTGGGTGAAAATGGTGTTAAATTTAAAACAGTGCATCTATATACTGTATATGTTAACATTATAGGATAGGAGTCAGGGCTGTTATATTGGCACAAAGTACTAAATGCAGATTTGTTTTTGAAAAATTACTTTATATTTTTAAAGGGTATGGGCTAGGTTTTGTGAGCTGAAACGAAAGATCCCTGACATTTTCCATATCTACAAAAACATAATTCATCTCAAATTTGGTGAACTGATTTGCCAAGATAATCCATCCACCCAACAGGTGTGGCATATCAAGAAACGGATTAAACAGTATGATTATTTCACAGGTGCTCCTAATAAAATGCTAACTAAAACGTGCAGTTTTGTCCCACAGAACTATACCACAGACGTATCACGGTTTGATGGAGCGTGCAACTGTCGGTCAGACTGTAGAACTGTCCATTTGAGCTTTTGCCAATAATTTAATGCTAACTTCTCTAACATAAGCCACCTCCAACTTTGTTAAAGAGAATGAGCAGACGTCCAACCTACGCACCTGCACATAAAGGCACAAATCTATAAACAATTTCAGGAAGCTTAAAATGTGCAGTTTTTCCATGGCCATGGCCTGCATACTCAAAATACATTTTTGGGATCCTCTGGATCGGAGGTATATGTACCATAGTAGGGAAGGTTAGCACATTAGTCCATCTGTCATTAATCCTTAACAAAAATCACCGAACTGTGCCACTCATCATGCAAAATGAACAGACCCAGTTAGGTGGTCTGGGGCGTCCCAAGCTGACCAGAAGGACAAAATAATAATAAGAACGTGTCTCTAAAACGTACGTTATGATTTTACTTCACTGTCTGTTTCACTTTCTACACTGTCTCAGCACCATGAACAGTAAACAAAAAAAAAACGACTGGAAACGACTGAGTCCTCCTAGTCAATAGAGGGCGATGTATACCTGTGTTAAAAAAGCTGCACTTGGAACATTATTTTGAAACAAACAAGGCGCGTCATCACCAAGAAGGAAATGCAATGTTTGGTCATGCGTTTCGACATTTTCTGCTAGCTGTCAGGTGACAAAGAAGACATCGGTTGGTTTTGTAGTGTTTATTTTAACTCCGGTAGGCTCCTGCATCTTCAGTGAAAGACTGAAGAGATATGGGTTGCAAAGGAGAACCATGGTGATAATCAATTCAGTACTCAAACTCCTGCAGAGACAGACCTATACCTGTCTGTCCCACCGCTATGGACTGTACCTCTGCTTTGGAGGTATAGTCCTTATGATCGTCTCTGCCTTCCAGTTTGGAGAAGTAAGTCGCGTAGCTAGCTACTGTACTGCAGTTGGCTACTACTGTAACAGCAGCAGAATACATGTCTGTCTCTATGTCTTTCTATGTTTCTGTCTTGAAGCGAATTAATGTAGCCGCTGACTGTTTTGCCTGGTTTTGTTGAAGTACGCTGTACATTCAGTGGTAATATTGCCCCCTTCTGCATCTAGGTAGTTGTGGAGTGGAGTCGGGATCAGTATCATGTGCTGTTTGACTCCTATAGAGACAATGTAGCTGGGAAATCATTCCAGACGAGGTGAGAAACCCATCCTCCTACCCAGACGATACCCAGACGATAACCAGCCTCTCACTGCCTCGATTCAGGACTCCAAATGTTACATTTGTCTGCCTACTAATTAAAACGTATATGCATTGTCTCGGTGGGGTTGGACCCCTGTAGGTTGTGCCTGCCTATGCCCATAGATGTGGTTTACACCTGGGTGAATGGCACTGATGTAGACCTGATGAAGCAGTTACGTGGTGTGAGAGAACAACTAGAGGAGGAACAGAGAGCACTGAGGTAATGCATACGTCACACACAGGCTACATAAATAATATTACATGAATGCAAGACAAACATATGTCTTGGTAAATTCACCTGGCAGAGAAAAGGTTGTGCTTTGTGGAATGTTCTGAGAGGTAGGCCTTTAGCATTTAATGAAAGGGCCCAAGCTTACCTATTCACATTACTATGATTGAATCATTCCCATTTACCCAGATTAATTGACAGTGAAATGCCAAATAAGTAAATAACCAGTCTTGCTAGTGGGGGTTTCTATTAGCTCAAAGGTCAATTTTCAGTCACATTTATTGAACACAGCCCATTCCATGCTATTACAGATCAGTTCACTGACTTCCTGGTCTGTTTCTCACAATAGGGAACGGTTGGGGAACAATTCAAGTGATCCCACTGAATTGCCAAATGACAGGTGAGTGTGATCAAACACTTCCCCTCTTCTCCACCAAGGATTTGGTCATTACCATTAGTGTACTACAGTATAGTAACAATACTGTGACAACAGCAGATAGACTATCTTGACATTGCTCTGCTTGCAGTGTCTGACAGTTTTATCAAAGCAAGGCCTATAATCAGTTATAAAGAACAAAAATATATACACCACATGCAACAATTTCAAGGCTTCTTACCTAGTTACGGTTCAGATAAGGAAATAAGTACTGAAACATGAGGGGATGGTGACAAATGATTGGCACAATACAGTGTAAAACACAATGGTGTTTGTTGTGTGTGGCTTGTTGTTTATACCCATATCGTAACCTTACTGTCACCATGGGGGCACTCTGTTTGCATTGTTAACGTCAGCAAATCGCTCACCCACACAGCTCCATATACTCTGTCTGCCATCTGCACAGAACTGTTGAAACCGGGATTCATCCATAAAGAACACAACTATCCAGTGTACTTGCAGTTAGGGTTAGAATTCGCCCGCTGAAATGAGTTACTGCAGTCAGTCCAAGACCCTGATGAGCGCAGTGACTTTGTTTGCCCAGTAATTCTTCAGCTGCGAAAAACACATTTCTTCAGCTTTCCAGGGGGCTGGATGTAGATGAGTAGCCAGATGAGGAGGTACTGGGCTGGCCAGCGTAGACTGTCTGTGGTTGTGTACATCCTTACCTAGGGTTGTTGTAAAGACATTATTTTAATAGCAGCACATTACAAAGTCCATTGTCCCCCAGAAAAGTATACATTAGGCTGATTGAGATGGTTTGAATCCTAGCCATCCTGCCTACACGTTGTTTAAAGTACAATATTCCAATTTAGCTACTTTAGTAGGTCAAAGCTATATGGTGCAAATCCTTGGTAGAGCATGGGTGGATTAGGAGTTTTGCTGTTGAGAATTTCCCTTTTTTGTCTCCATGCATCTTACTTAAAAGATATTTACACTGGCTCATTACATGGATATCTAAATTCTAAACTCTTTAGGTGTAAGCTTTTGACTAGACATGTTAATGGACTGTTGTTAGATCGAGGGTTTTGATATCACATCCGATATTTTCTAAGAATCCCAGGGTATCATCAAGGGATCTACAGGACTCTTGTTGCCACAGTCACTGTTCAAGTCCATGAGTCAACTGTCAGAAAAAGACAAGTACCAGCTTGACCTACATGGGACCAAAACAACAGGGACAGTGTGTGTGTGGACAGATGATTCAAAGGTCCGAGTTGTTTGGCCGCAGTACCAGACACCATTAGCGTCCACATATGTAAAACGAAACAAACAAACAAAAAAAAGACAATGTTTTAGGGGTGAGTGGGTATTTTTATCGCTGCACCAACATTTCTTTCAAATCTCTCATATAGGGTTTTTCTGCAACAACAGCTTTTGACCACAAAAATTGAGGTGTGAGATCCGGCCTGAGCACAAAGGAAGTGTTGTGCGAGTAGTACAATGTCTGTGCTACTAATACTGGCTTAATAGCAGCAGCGAGGATGGCTTAAACTTGTAGTCTTGCTGTTGCAACAGAAAGGAGGCACTTTACATCTGAACTCTTCGTCTTGTTGCTCTGTTTCTAACCTCGTTATGTCCTTATAATGTCCGTGTTTCTGTTTTGCAGTGGAAAGCCAGAATGTTTGTTGTCTCATTGTATCTTGGCGCCCATGCTTGTCCTGGACCCAGCTCTGTCGGCCAACGTGACTCTGAAGGAGCTGCCATCACTTTCGCCCTCCTTCTCCACTGCCAAGCAGCTGCTGCAAGTGGCCAAGCCCCTCCACCCCTCCACGTCCGTGTCTGTGGTCGTCTTTCACTCTCAGGCTGATGGTGAATAGCCGTTGAAACTAACGCGACTAAGTGGGCCCTTGACACTTTCCATTTCCAGTGTTGCTGCCCACTAAGTGGGAGAACACACAATGTCATCGCAGCAACGTCCGTGCATAGTTGCCATCATTCAGAACTACTTTACACTGAAGTTGGATTCACACAAATATTCAACCAATACAACTACGTTTGGTGTTATACCTCGAAAGTGTTCCATAGTGATGCTCTCTTTCTCTCACCCTCCTGTAGCCAATAAGGCCTATTCCGATGCGTCCCGTGAGGCTCTGAAGCGCTCTGTCTCCAGATGTTACCTGGTGAGTCACTGGACTCTGCAGTATTGTACATTGCAATGCAATGAACAGTTAAAGGCCTAACTGATTCCAAAACAATGACATGATTGAGCATGTTCCCCAAATGGATATACCGGTCTTAATTTACATTTCAGGATGGATTGGTGATGGACACAGACCTATCATTGCTGTGGGGTAACATTGTGATATTCTTCTGTTGTTCCCCCTGTAGACAACAGATAAGGAAGCCCCGGGTCTGGTTCGCATGCATAGTCTTGCCTACCTCAGTGGGTTCCCAGCATCCTTCAAGGAGACAGAGCAGCTCCGAGTCAAACTGCCATCTGTTGTTACTGGCAAGATCAAACAGGTAAGATGAAACCAGAATGAAAAAACAATGTGGAAAACTATTGCTAAATCAAATCTTATTGTTTTAGACAGGGTGCTGTGCATTTTCTCCACTAGAGGGCAGTGTTTCACACATTAAAATAGTATGCTGTTTTATTACTGGGACAGTTTAGTTTATTTCTTTCGTTTAAATATATTTTTTTATTCAACACAAGCTTAAAGAACAATAAAGGAGATTTAGAAAAACTATAATGGTTGTATTTTTAACAGTCATCTTTTTAAAATACTAAGGAAAAAGGAAGAGTATTTTTAACATTAAGTTGTTTCTTAACCAGGCACAAATAGGACACAACATACTCTCACACATTTAATGACAAATGCAGAGAAAATCCCCCATACAATTCCAGGATTAATCTCATATATAATATGTACCTAGTTTTAATATAGCCACAAGATGTCGCCCTTGATGTACCTTAGAATCATCAATATTTTCCTGGCATGAATGAAAATAGTTTCCATAGCTCCATTGCGGTTCTCCAAATATCAGACAGAATCCAGAGTATTAATCCTACTCTGTATTTATGGTTTCTTTCTATTGTAAACAGTCTAACGGTAAATGATAGATAAATAAAACTATTGCTTAGTTAAGCCTCAGACTGTGTATTTTTAGTTTGGCCACAGATTATTTTACAGGTAAGTACACTAAGAAAATATTCTTACTGCAACAACCTGGCAACAGGGTTAATTGTCTGGCACAGAGACAGAACAACAGGGTTTTTCACCTTGTCAGCTCAGAGATTTGAACCACTGACTTTTCGTTAACTGGCACTTGACCACTTGGCTATCCTGCGGCCAATTTAATAATTTTCTCTAATCAGAACTGTCTGAGATATTTCGGGAGGTGAAATGCTAGTAACAAGCCTTGGATTACTCTGAGATAATAGAAAACAATCAGATGGTGTAGTCTACTATACCGTTAGCCTGTCTCACCACATCCAGGTACAGCTACATGTATATAGTACCTTCTTAATTCAAACACTAGGAATAAAGAAAGGAAGCCATGATGTTAGGCAACCTAAAAATGTCTGTGATCTGCAGATTCCCCCACAGTGAGCCATCCTAGTCCTGTTCCCCGGCCCTGCTTTCACTCTCTGTCTCTCGCTCTCTCATTCTCTGTCTCTTGCTCTTTCTCGTTCTCTCTGTGTCTCTGTTGCCCTCTGTCCGTCTCTCTCTTGATCTTTTTCCCTCTCCCTCTCTGTCGTTCTCTCTCCCTCTCTCTGTTGCGCTCTCTGTCTCTCGCTTTCTCTGTTTTTGCTCTCTCTTTATCTGTGTCTCTCTTGTTGATGGTCATATGATAGTAGCAAAGTATGAGGGTGAAACCCTATCACAGGGAGTGGCTGGGGGGTTTAACGTTAGAACAACTGTTTATGGTGGCGTGGCGCCAGCCAGCACACTGAAAGGTCAACAAGATGCTACTGACCTTCCCTTCTGTCTTTTATATCATTGTATTCCACATACTCCTTCCCTCTCCATCTCCATTCATGCGTTTTACACACTCTTAAACACCTGTGTGAAGAAATTTGATTTGTTTAGCTTTTTTTTTTTTTTTTTGGATAACCGTTTGTTTCAGGTGCTGGTACACTATTTGGTTTAGGTTTGGTCATTCTAAAACTTAAGATGTATTTCTTTTAAGACATTCTGGTGAAATGGGTCCTGTTATGTCTGGTGAAAACCGAACACTGCATTCCACTGTCTTGACCCCATATCAAATGTCAGGTGGGTTGTGTGATGTTTTGGGGCCGCCCTGCTGCACCAGGACCTAGAAGACGTGCCGTCTTTAAAAGAACCAGGAATAACACACATTGGAGATTCTAAAAGGGAATGTCTGGGAAGCACACCTGGGTATGCAGGAAGACAATGATCTAAAACACACAAGCAAGTCTATTGGCTGAAAAGCAATAGATTTGAAGTTTTGGAGTGATTTTGTCAGTGCCCAGACCTAAACCCTAATTAACATGTTGTAACAGGACTGGAAACCAACACTTCATGCTTTAAAACATATGAATTTGTTTGAGTTAAAATTATTCTACCGCAATGTGAATGACTAATTAACAACATAGCGTTTGGTTGCGGAAAATGTGCACAACCAGTTATTGACTGTAATGGGGCAATCCTGTTTTCAAATCGGTGCATTGGATGTTGCGTGCGGGCGTTCACAGGCAAGACATTTAAAAATACTTTTTTAATCACTTTATTCCCTTTTATGTGTTGGTTTTAGACCTGACCATTCATTGACAAAAGTATGGAAAATAGAGAACTATTAAGATGTATTTTATCAGAACACTGTGGGTAGCGGGTTCAGGTAAGCAAGAGCAGTGGGGTCCTGTGTGAACTGGGGGTCTGTCTGTCAGTGGGACAATGCAGGAATCCAGTTTCGGTGAGCTTCTTGGGGCTGTCGGCAGGTTCTGTGAAAGAGGTATGAGCAGAATGCAGTGAGTGAGAGAATTGGAGGGAGAGAGTGATGAGACAAACTGATGAGAGATGGCCAGTATTTATAGACTGTGTTAGAGTGAGTACAATGGTGATGAAAGCTGCCTCGTGACCCCTATCATCTCCTCACACTGTTTCCTTCTTAATAAACCTCCAGTTGTGACTTAGTGTTTATTGTATGTGTTTGTTTTCCTTTCTAGCTAGCTTGTTGTCATTGACACATTTTGTTTCATTCATTTTTAGCTAACTTGTTTCGATGTATTCCAGATTAGAATGTTTGTAAGGCAGTATAGATCAAAAATAGGCTAAAAGACCAAAGAAATGTAAGCAGAAAAGCCATGAAGCCATTACATTAACACTTTTGTGATGTGAAATCCATACGTTAAATCTTATTGATTAATGTTATGTGCAATAACAATGCATTTATTTAAATATCTTTATTTATTTTAGATGAAATATTTCATTAATTCAGTTAAATGAAGGGTGTCTTTTGCCAGAACTGAAAGGCAGAACCTGCTGACTCTTGAGACGTTGAGTATGATGGATCAGTGACAGGATGACATTAGGAGAAGTCTCTTCCTCACTCAACACGTCTGTAATGTCTTACTCAGGATGTTAAACAATTAACTGACAGTATTCACATGTGGTAAACTATTTATTGGTCTCTTTCAACTCCTGTGATGCACTGAAGATTTTGTTTAGGGTGCTGAGTTTGGGTGCATGTAAGCTTGAGGTGTTTTGCTTTAAGATCATGTAGCTCAAGATTTTAGTGTGCATGCGGTTTGTAAGTATAAACCTTTGTTGATGTTTTTGAAAAGTTGTGAAACCAAATGACAGGGGTAGGAAAAACCACGGACGTTTGGATACTCTGGGCACTCTGGACTCCTGATAACCAGTGCGACACGACCTTCAATATTTCAACTAAACGCTGTCGTGTTGACGGGCTGCCGATGTGGAAGAGGAGGCTGATGTTACTGCATAGCCGACACCATTCCTGTAAAGCTATATAAAGACAGTGATCTCCATGTTTATTATTGTCCTTTTGTTACTGGTACGTGTTTGTTTGGGTGTGTGGGGTCCGTCAGGCCGTCTGTGTGGACACTCTCGTAAAGGCGCGTAGAGCTGTGTGTTAACGGGCTCCTATAAAACAGTGGGCAGCGAAAATGGAAACAGGATTTCCAGTTTGCTGTCCCCGGCTCATCTTAGAGATTTATATAGAAACGGTAGCACAGAATAACATGACAAGCCTGAGACGGTGACTTCAGCTGGAAAAATGTGTTGCTCCTGGGGCGGTGGAATGGGACGTTTCTGGGGTTCTGGAAGGCTAGGAACTAAGGAGAAGAGCAAGGAGATGGATGGTTAGAAGAGGCAATGACTGAGAATTCACAGACTGGCCAAAGCCAAAGCTAAGCTCAAAATCACCTCCATCTGTTTCCCACGCTGAAACTACATCATGGATATTCCAACAGCCCCCCCCCCACCCCCCCAATTGCTCACAGTGCTGTAGTCATGGCTGGCGATGATGGGCCCTGTGCTTTGATCTGTCCCATCCTTTGTACTGGCCAGAGGGCATAGGTCAGCGTGGCGGTATTAAGCCCAGCTGATGTTCAGCCCGGCGGCCTGGCTGTTCCCACCGTGAGGTGGCTCTCCCGCTGTCATGCCTGTCACACGGAATTCCTCCCGGGGACAGAAGCTGTAACCTAAGTCACAGTAATGGATTTTAGTTCAGCTGCCATGTGACCTTTGACCACTCAGTCGTTTCCTCATGGTGCTGCTATGCCGAGAAGTTAAACGTTTCACCCAAATCTTCTTGCCATACTGACATTTGCGTTTGTTTTTCCATCCCATAGTTCCAGCTATACACAGAGGCCAGTATAGCCCTGCTCCATCTGAACAGCCCCCAGGACTTTACTGATCTGACCCAGCAGGCCAAAAAGAACCTGACCCTGGATGGAAAAGAGCTGGCCATCAGCCCTGCTTATCTGTTCTGGGACCTGACTGCTATCACACAGGTAAACCCTCGCTTGGCCTCGGTTTCACTGAAAATCTTCAATGTCAACCTAGATGGGAGCATTAACTCTTGTGCTGTGCAGCCATGCTGTCCATTCATAGTGTTCTGGGTATCAATAAGTGATTTAAACTCCTGGAATGGTGAACTTCCTCTGTTGTCATCTACTGTCATGAGGAGATACAATCAACGCTGATTGTATGTTTGATGGGTGTCTCTCAGAGCACGATAAAAGCATGTCTCTCAGACCCCCCTGTTTGGCTCGTTGTCCTCCTAGTCCAAGCAGGACGAAGACGTCTCGGCCAGTCGCTTCGAGGACAACGAGGAGCTGCGGTATTCGCTGCGCTCTGTGGAGAAACACGCCCCCTGGGTGCGACACATCTTCATCGTGACCAATGGGCAGATTCCCTCCTGGCTGAACCTGGATAACCCGCGTGTCACTGTGGTAACACACCAGGTAACCCCCCCCCCCCGTAACTGTAGTAACATGTCATGTATCCCATTATCAACACCCAATCAAGGGGTGACCTACAGTACGACCCTCACAGATAGGAGGAAAATGGTGGTTGTTGTCATCACCAGACCAACAATTCTGGGCCGTTCAGTTACAATGACATCTGAACTCCGATCGTGAAAGCATCCAAGATACCATGTTGTTTTTTCTTCTTCTCCTGTGTAGGATATCTTCCAAAACCTCACCCACCTGCCTACCTTCAGTTCCCCGGCCATCGAGACCCACATCCACCGCATCCCTGGCCTGTCTCGGAAGTTCATCTACCTCAACGACGACGTCATGTTCGGGAAGGACGTGTGGCCCGACGACTTCTTCAGTCATTCCAAAGGACAGAAGGTCCTTTTTCCATTTGTTTCACTTTAGATTTATTTGATTGTTTCATTTAAATACTTCATATCTGGCCAGCATGAGATTTGGTTCTAGTTTTGGTGCTGGTGTTTTGTATTGTAACGTGCACATCCCTACGGTACCTCACCCGTGTCCTTCCTCATCTGTCCTCTGCAGGTGTATCTCACCTGGCCTGTCCCCAACTGCGCTGAGGGTTGTCCAGGCTCCTGGATTAAAGATGGCTACTGCGACAAGGCCTGCAACAACTCCGCCTGTGACTGGGATGGCGGCGACTGCCTGGGTAATAATCAGTCCTCAACCAACCATTTCCTCACTTGTCTCTAGTCCTCTCTGTTCTTCCCTTTGTTTTGTCACAAATCAGTGATGGAGAGCCTTTCCGCAAGCTTCTGTAATTATTCTCATCTTTTCTGTCTTATCTCAGGAGCAGGGGGCAGCAGCCGCTATGCGGTGGGTGGTGGGGGTGTGGGTGGAGCCGGTAATCAGCCCTGGCAGTTCGCAGGAGGTCTAGGTGGGATCGGGGGAGTGTCCTATTGTAATCAAGGCTGTGCCAATTCCTGGCTGGCCGATAAGTTCTGCGACCAAGCGTGCAATGTCCTCTCCTGTGGCTTTGATGTTGGCGACTGTGGCCAAGGTGAGTGTCAGATATAAGGACTTTTTTTTTTCCCTCTAACTTACGTGGAGCAACTCTGGGCCCAGTGTTTTTTATAGTTATGTCACATGATCAGGCAACACTCCTGGCCCTATTACCTCCCCCACTGAGATGAAAGTGCAGTTTGAATCATATAGTATCTCATGTGTTGTAGATCACTTTAACCAGCTCTACCGGGTGACCCTGCTGAAGAACCAGACCTTGTACACCCTGCCGGTGGGTGAGACCAGACCCTATTTCAGCTTTGCAGGCTTGGCACGCCGGGTGACCGAGGCCGTGGTCAGCGACAACCCCACCGTGCGCCATACCTCTGTGGCCAACAAGTGGAAGACGATCCACCTGCTCCTCCACTCGGGTCACAATGCCTCGGTCGTCCGCTACAACCTCACCGTCCAAGGACTCGACAACAAGGACTTCCTGCTGAGCTTCAGCGTGGCTGTGGACACCCGCCAGCTCCCCCAGCCCAATGTGACCGACCCGCTCCGCGAAAATGGATCCAAAGAGGCCAAGCCCACCACCTCCTCCACTGAACCGGAGTTCCATTTTGAGGATGTCCCTCCGGAGAAACGAGGTCCCCGGGTCTTGAAGAGGCCTCCTGGGGACAAAGAGGTGGTTGTGAAAGTGCCTGATCTGAATGTGTCCCTGCTACCGCCAGCTGTGCAGAGTGCACTTCAAAGGCTAGAGGAAAAGCTCTTAGTGGGTGATATTACTGTGAAAGGTTATAACCACACCAAGGCTACACTACTGGGGCCATACAATGCTCTGGCCAATCAGGTGGCCAGGTTACCACCAGCTGACCAGGTCAAACCTCAAGACAAGCTTCAAGACGCACCACAGCCAGTGGAGTCTAAACCTCAAGTAGAGAAGTCTAAAGATGCAGAGGAGCTGCAGGATCTATCCAACATAGACGCTGACAAACAGAAAGCACAGAACCCTCCAACAACTTCCGTCCCAGTGCTGGTGGATGGCGAGTTTCCCAAAGCTGTCAAAGCCCAGGACACCAGCAACACAGATAAACCTCCCCCGTCTTCCATGCTGCTGAGAACCCTAAAGGCCAGCATGTCCAAAGCCAAGCCCTCAGACGGCCAAGCTCAGCAGCTGCAGGCCAATGGTGTCCCAAAGTGGGGTGACAAGGGACTTGATGTGGGAGCAGAAGGGGCCTGGGGGGTTCCTCTGGGCAGGAAGCTGCAACACTACACCTCCTCAGACAGAGGCTTCCTGCCCTGGGAAAGACGGAAGTACTTCCAGGACCTGCTGGAGGTGAGTGGAAGTTGGGTTGTATTAACATAGGTCAGGAGCTGTCTAGTTCAGTCACGTAGTCAGAAACATTATTTTAATGAGATAGAATACAGAACAACCTTTTAGCCTGAATGTTTAGTTGGATGTCTTCTTATTGCTTCATGGGTCTTCCCATGGTTCTATAGGAGGAGGAGCGTCTGCAGGGGGAGCTGGCATACCAGGCGGATGGCACTGCTGCTGGGCGGAGACTGCAGGACACCTTTGCCGACTCCCTTCGATACGTCAACAAGTTGCTCAACGGCCAGTTCGGCTTCACCTCTCGCAAGGTCCCCGCCCACATGCCCCACATGATCGACAGGCTCGTTATGCAGGAGCTCCAGGACATGTAAGTAGCAGGAAGTGATGTCATACTCTAGGATATCCTTACTGGGCAGTAAGGATATCCTAGAGTATCTGTTGCGAGTGCTTGTTTAACAAACACGACAAACCCATTCATTTCCATTTCAGTCATTTTGCAGATGCTGTCATCCAAAGCAATTTACAGGAACAATTAGGATTAAGTGCCTTGTTCAGCACAGCATTTTTCTTCTTACTGGATAAGGGATTCAAACCAGAGACCTTTCAGTTATTGACCCCTACACTAACCAAATATAAATGTTTCTGTTTGTCTTTCAGATTTCCAGAGGAGTTTGCCCTGACATCGTCGCACCGGGTGCGTCACTCAGAGGATATGCAGTTTGCCTTCTCCTACTTCTACTTCCTGATGTCTGCGCTGCAGCAGCTCAACGTCTCAGAGGTGTTCGACGAGATTGACACGGACCACTCTGGAGTTCTGTCTGACCGTGAGATACGAACGCTGGCCACGCGCATCCATGAGCTGCCCCTTAATCTACAGGTCAGTAGGTATTTTTCTGGGTGTGTGGGAACAGAACCCCCATGTCCATGACGCCTGTCTACGTAGACCAGCATCCCTACTCTGATGCAATGAGTAAAACCTCTGGTGTACTGCCGGTGTTCATGCTGATCCCAGTGGTAAAGGGAGGTTTTTGTGTTTGTGCGTGTCAAAGGATCTGACTGGTCTGGAGCAGATGTTGATCAACTGTTCTAAGTCGCTGCCCACCAACCTGACCCAGCTTCATGTTTTCAGCCCCACTCAGGAGGCATACTACGACCCCAGCATGGTGAGTACTGCTGTATCTCTGGGTGTACACTTTAGTCAATACATATTGTGAAGTGGTCCAAATCCAAGAAGATCTGAGGTCCCTGACTAGTCGATTTGAACCCACAGCCTCCTGTCACCAAAGGTCTGGTGGTCCACTGTAAAGCCATTACAGAACGTATCCACAAGGCCTTCAGAGACCAGAACAAGTACAAGTAAGAACCCTTTCTCTGTCTTTTCTCTACTGACATCCACCAGGTTTTCAGTCTGTTACCATCATTTGTCCATAACCCAATCATCCACCATCATCCACCATGTTCTAGATCATATTAGCATCCATCTCAATCATCGACTAGGTCCTATTTCAGTGTCACCATTCATTCCCTGTCCATGTCACCTTCATCCAGTGTCCATGTCACCATCATCCAGTGTCCATGTCACCATCATCCAGTGTCCATGTCACCATCATCCAGTGTCCATGTCACCTTCATCCAGTGTCCATGTCACCTTCATCCAGTGTCCATGTCACCTTCATCCAGTGTCCATGTCACCTTCATCCAGTGTCCATGTCACCTTCATCCAGTGTCCATATAACCATCATCCAGTATCCATATCATCCACATTCCCTCTGACCACTGATCTATAATTTCTCTGACATCCCAAACCTATATAAAATGCTAGTAAACACGGAAACCTGTACTCTGCCAGGTTTGAGATAATGGGCGAGGAGGAGATAGCATTTAAAATGGTGCGGACCAACGTATCACATGTGGTGGGCCAGTTGGATGACATCCGGAAGAACCCTAGGTGAGAGGTCCTCTCTGTGCTTTCTGAAGCTGTCCAGCCTAGTGCTTGAATTAAAATCCACCAGTTATTCCAACTGCCTTTGAATACTTGCTATTTATTTGGCCGTTTGATAATGAGGTTGTTGACCATGATTTGACCAAATCGCTGTGCTCCTTCACAGGAAGTTCATCTGTCTGAATGACAACATTGACCACAGCCACAAGGACGCAGGGACGGTCAAAGCAGTGCTGAGGGACTTCTACGAGTCCATGTTTCCCCTGGCCTCCCAGTTTGAGCTGCCCAGAGAATACCGCAACCGCTTCCTCCACATGGGAGAGCTTCAGGAATGGTAGGACTCAGGTGGTTCATGCTCCTGGAGTGCATCATGACCATGTGAACTGCATCTAGCTCGTGCCTGCTCCCTATACGAGTACATGACGGCAGGATGGAAACAGAATATACACACAACACAGCGGCCTTATACTATCTGTCCTGAATTCTAGATGCATGACAGATACATTCTGTCACTGTATCAGGGTCGTGTCAGACAGACGTGCCTCCATTTTTTCCAAGAGAACGATACTAGCTGTCTGTCAGCACCTCGGGCCCTCGGCACGACAGGTGGATGGCTGGGAATCCCAGGGGTTCACATTGGGATCCTGTTCTGGTCACCGGGCCTGGAAGATTTCATCCAGAGACTGAGACTTTAAAATTAGAATACCTAGTTTTAGATCAGACATTCCAGGAAGAGTTGTTAGACCTTCCCACACACAAACACTCTCTCTTTCTAACACACACACACACACACACACACACACACACCCCCCCGCCGGTAGGTTCACAAGGCCGTTAGTGAAGTGACAGGCGAGTGTTGTCAACGGTCCCCTGGTTGCTGGTGATGTCATGTTGTCCTCCTGATACCCCGTGACCCTTTCGCCATTATTCTGGCCGCAGTCTGAAGACCTCCCCACGGGGACCACGGATACCTGACCCTGACCTTTCACCCTGGATCCTAGCGAATACTGGATACTGGGAACAAAATGTGTGTGCGGTGTCTCTGCGTTCATCACCTGATGTCCTAACAACTGTTGGTTTCTTGTCTGGAGTTTCAAGGAGTGACATGTCGGCGTGCTCGTTTGTGCCGTTTCGGGTACATTCACTGTGTGCGATTATTTGTGTTCCAGGCGGGTGTATCGGGACAAGCTGAAGTTCTGGACCCATTGTGTGCTGGTGACTCTGGTGATCTTTACTGTCATCTCCTTCTTTGCTGAGCAGGTTAGTGCGACCGTACAACGTGCATATTCAGTCACGCCTCGCTAATATCAACCGCGCACTTGTAGCCTGGCGATCTGAGATTTATCACTTAGTTAGCCTCCACTCTCATAAGAAGGAGCTCTACGGAGTCATGTATCCCTCGCCATCAGCTGAGACTTGAAATGACTGTAATGACATCACTGAAATTAAAATGGAAACCCGGCCCTGAGAAGAGAATGGTGGCTGAATGGTCGCGTTGGAGACCATGTCGCCCGTTGTGTGCGGTCAGATCTGAGGCATTCGGGTCGGGTTTCCTCTTCAGTAATCCTAATAAAGGTCAATGTTAAGAGCGACCGTGAAGGAATGGACATCCACACGGAGCACTGGGCCACTGGGACAGGAAGGAATCTGAGGGAGCTGTCTTGTCTTCCCCAAGTATCATCCCTCTCCTTGGGGATGCTAGCCCAATCTTAGGCTCCACTCCTTCATTCCCCACACCTCTTTTCATAGGCATCAAGTGCTTTTTAAAACCGCGTCTTAGAGTTGGAGGGAGGGCTGTTAAAATCTCCAGTATATTGTTTCAAGCTTTAGTTAAAGCGTTTTAAATGGGTAACTTGATTTGGTGACTTTACAGGACTTAAAGCTGACTCTTCAGAATGCGGTTTCCCTGATACGCTCTGGTGCTCAGGGTTTGCCACATGCTGACATAGTCACAACGCTTCCTTCTTTTTGTGATACAGTGTAATTTTTCTTCTTAATGTATTAATCTTCTTCTCCTTGTCGCCCCAGCTGATTCTACTGAAGCGCAAGCTGTTTCCCAGACGGAGGGTCAGCAAGGATGCCAACCCAGAGCGTGTGTGAAAAAGGGAACACTTACGTACCTCAGCACCCTCCTCCCCACCCCCGTGCCCTCCTCCCCCCGCCCTCCTTCTCAACCTCTTCTTGACTGAACTCCCAGAATTCATTGGGAGGACCTTTTAAGTGGTACGCGGAGAGTGAGGACGGCTCTCCCTAAATCTGGAAACACTGTCACCCAGGATTGCATCTGCGTGGCTCAAGGAGGAACTCTCGTAAATGGCATCAATCACATGTCGTATTTTCGATGAGGGACAGACATCACCCGGCTGGGACAGATGCTGGAGCTCTGTCATCTGATGTCGGGCCAGCGGAGGAAGCATGTAAAGCCATGAACCAGGACCTTGTCTTCCCTTCCACCAGAGGTGCCAGAGGGACTTGATTCCCGCAAGCAGTTCACTCGCCAGACTATGGAGGACAGTGACTGAACTATGTGCTAACTACTGCTCCAGTCAGTGTGATTGATTTACTGTTAAACCCATGACCTGGAAGCAATTGACGGGAGACTATATATCTCTGGTCTGGGTTTGCAGCACTGTAACCTTGGAAAGAATGCCATAAGTTTGGCTGGACACGGAAGAAAACAAGGGATTGGGAAAGGGTTCATTAGATTAACAGGAACAGTGCCATTTTACCAGTTTCATCATGTCACTCCAGTTCATTGCTGACATTTGACGCAAGTGCCTTAAAAATAGATGGCTGTCTGATAGTCTGAAGTAACTGCTAGTGAGTCTTCACATTTTGCTTCCTTAAAATACCCCCCCCCCCCCAAAAAAAAAGAGGGACTTAAAGAAGCAATTAGTTAAGTGCCTTGCTAAAGGGTACATTGTCTCCTGGGGGGGTGGGGGTTATGTTTGGCAGTCATAACAGCTTTGAATAATAATTTTAAATTATATTCTAGGGCATTCATCATTTTTACTGTAGGACAAGTGGCAAATGCCCTCACTTTTTGGCATGAATTAAAACCTACAGTCTTGCAGTAAATACAATATAACCCAAGATTGAAATTTTTAAAATATTATGGCAGAATCATATTATCGGTATGTATGGTTGTCATCAATGGGCACTAAAGAGTTGTTCAGAATCTGAACAAATATCAAGAAAAACCCAAGTAAAAGATTTGAGAAAAGCCCTTCTGTCACTGAAACCCTTACCCTGGAGTAGTTTGATTTCTCAGTGGGAAAAAGAGCTTGAGACCATTTCATTTATTTTTATAAAAGAGGGGGCACTATCAATAATCCTAGTTTAACTTTGAAAAAGTGGGGTATGCAGTGTAGATAATAGATGAAATGCATTGCCTTATTAAGGCAGCAAAATGTGAAGACTTTGCAGAGGATGTGCGTAAACTTTTAAGCGACTGTTATTGCACAATTCATTTTCGTTAAACTGTATGACAGCCTTTAAAATGTCTGTCAGATTCTGTATTTACACAAGGGATTTATTTTAAGGGAATGGGGTTGTTGATGAAACTATCACACTGTGGTTGATTTTAATCATGACACTAGCAAACCCAGTGATCAGCCGTCCATATAGCATGTGTCCCTGTGGGATACGTTAAGCTCTGCTAGTGTCTGAAATTCAGAAATCTTCAGCATGCTCTGTAACTGTAAAATCTGAATGTATAGCCACAGAATGTTAACATAGCGCCACCAGTCCTCTACTACTGACCCTCAGTAATTTGCTTGTTTGGTGGTCCCTCAGTTGACCTGACCATGCCTGACATCTCTTGATCTCTCTCGTCTCCCTGTTTACAAGCAGTGCATTGTGATGTTCATTATGATAAAATGTGAATGATTGCTAGCATCGGTAGAATGAATCATGTCTTGCTGCCTTATTATTTCTCAGTATTTGGAGTGTTGGTACTCTGTGGTATGCCTTGTTCCACTTAAGTGGGTGGTATGCATGGATGTCGAGATACATGTATATTTTGGTGAATCTCCTCAAATGTGTCAAATTCAAAAATTACACCCCCCCACAAAGATTCACTTGATTATTTCAATCATGAAACTGACCACTTCTTGAATGGAAAATTATTTATTACAATCATTAACTAAATGTAGTTGTTAGTACAAATATGTTTTACTTGTATTGTTAAACAATGCAATACAATGTTAAATTTGAGCATGTGGCCTTTCAGTGCATAGTTTCAAAGTTCACCTAGAGGTAAAACCCTGATTGTACAACAACTGGTGGTTATCTGCAAAGGTTGGCTGGCTGTCATTTCAAGACTGAAAGTCACAGAAATGTTACGAAGACTCATTGGAATTTTACCCACAATCTGCAAATGAGAATGTCCTTTTAAGGTACATGATGTACATTATAGTATGGTGGGCATATACCTGAAGTAGAGAATTCACATAATTAAATTAACATGATTACGGGGGAGACATCCCTGAAATAATGCATCCACTCGACACCTCTTCCAGAAACATTCCCAGTCTGTCTAACCTGAAGTTGAATCATTTCCACAAGAATCACAATGAGTTAAGTACCTAACACATTCCCTATACATGTTGTGTTTCTACAAATGTGTGATGAAAAAGAGCACATTGCTTTGTACAGAATTATAAACAGTAAAACAAGTTCCAGTACAACATTATTTCTTAACTAGTGTTACATATATTGTCAGATACGTCAACGTTAATCATAAATACTGGTTCCATAATTACACTGCAATTGATGCAGAAAAGAAAAAACAAAAAAATTAGCACTTGTTCCTCAACTGCTTCTAATTTCCACAGAAATTAAAAAAAAAAGGATTAAAATAAACTTAAGGCATCAAACAGAATTATGTACAATCACAAAAAAGTAGCCCTTTAGGGAGAAGAATGTTGAAAGCAGAAGGGTTTTATGGCATTAACCAATCATCAAACACTGACATGATTCTACAAGGGCTTCAGTTGGAGTAGAGTTGAGGGAGTTGAAAAAAGGCAGTGATGCTGATATAGTGTTGAATTGAGGGACTATAGCTAGGGAAACACGGTCGGAAGGAAGCCCAAGTAGAACATATGTCACTGTTTTCAGTGTTAACCCAGACCCTTTGCCCTTTTCACCTACAGTCCTTGACAATTAGTGTACCATACCTCATTAAGGACAAGTCATTCTACCTAAACATTTTGGGAGTTATCCGAGGTTGAAAGGTTGATTTATTTTGTATTTAGCTCTATCCCTGATGGAGTTCATTTAATGTCAGATTGGGTCACATTCTTTAAATAAATAAAAATGAATGATTATAAAATTATTTGAAAAGTTACAATACCAATTTAGACAAAGATCAAACAGCTTAATTGTGTAATCACACTGGTTGATTGTTATGTTGCTTCAAAATGTTGACTGTTTTTTCTACTATTCTAGCATCTGCTAGAAGTACATGAAATTGCCATTACAGGAATTTGACAGCAACAAAATTTAAGGTTGGGAACAAAGCATTGTCTTTATGAGAAAATAAACATGATTTGATGTCTAAAATGTATTGAAGCTTTTACCAATAGTGTATAATTTAGTCCCTGAAATGATTTTTTTGATGAGATACACTGCACCCATCTAGTGTTTTAACCCTTTAAAGGGCTCTAGTCAGGGGTGGGGATGTCAATCCTGTCATTAACCTGTGGTTATTAAGGATAGACTTTAGTCAGAGGTGGAGACTGTGTCAAGGCTGATGTGGTTTTGGGTGGAGGTGATACCTTGGTTATCATCTGCTTTCAGGAGTGGGGCGGCGTCCTCGGCCTCCCCCTCCTCCCGCCGGGCAAAATGTCAGTCGTGTTTGGGTGCGGCCTGCGCCGCGATGCTGAACACATGGATGTGCAGGTGTGAGGCAATCTGGATGCAGACCCCTGTGCAGTAGCGTGTCAAGTCAACCAACGACAGGACCTGTGGAGGAAATAGACGGTATACGATGAGAAATGGGCTGGCTGCACAGTGTCCAGAATTTTGGGAAAAAAAGGCTAGGATTTTTTTGTTGATCAGCTTGATCTTATACTTAAAATTAGGGAAATCTAACCTTTAATATAAAATGTTTAAACAAAAACATCCCAGTCATTGGCACCCCTGCATTTAGGACTTCATGTACTCTCCTTGCAAAGAACAGCTTTGAATCTTCTCTTATAATGTTTGATGATGTGGGAAACAATGGGATCTGAGATCATTCTATGCAGAAATTCTCCAGAGTCCATTGTCCTCACTTGTGGATTCAATTGGGTTTCGATCACAGGACTGCAAAAGCCTCATTCTGCAGTCAGTGAGCCATTTTTGTGTGGATCTGGAAGAATGGTTTGGATCACTGTCCAAGAAAGAGCTAACAACAACCCAGTTTTGGCTTCGTGGCAGTGGCATCCCGATTTTGCTCTAAAATCTCCTGGTACTTAAGACTATGATGCCATGTATCCAAAACAGGTTCCCAGCACCATTGGAAGCAAAGCAGCTCCACGACATCACAGATCCATGAGTAAGGATTAGGTATTATACCAACTGATATTACCTCTGATATTTGATGAAAAGCTGTATTTTTGTTGCATTTGACCAGGGACTCAGTTCCAATCAAAATCAAACTGAAATCAAAGCTTTAATGATGTTTAGCAAACTCCAGGCAATTATGTTTACATGTAGATCTTGAGAGTAGAGGATTTCTTCTGCAAGCCCTCCAAACAGCTTGTTTTCATGGAGGTGGCATCTAATTTTAGTTTAGAGACTCTGACTCAACTAAGTTTTGTGATTCTGTGATCTATAGAGATTTTCTTTACTTCTTGAACCATCCTCATCCTTTCATAGACAGCTTTGTCACAGCTCCCGTTGATTTAAACTTCTTTATTATTGCCCAAATAAAGGGGAATTGTTGACACGTAGCTCTTTTACAGCCATTGTGCAATTTATAAAGGTCAACAACATTTTGTCTCATTTCATTCGTTCTCTGATGTACTTTTACATTCTGTGTACATTCATACATTTTTAATCTGCTTTTTTGCTCATTCCCTCAAGAAATAATTCTGGAGTGGGAGCTCACCATGGCAATCCAGAGAACTATATGCTCATCGATGAAGCTGTTAAAGTACTGGTTGAGAAAGAGGAGGCCAGGCCCGATGAAGGCTGTGTCTGGGAGATAAAGCTCACTCTTGGTCATGTGGGCCACCTGACAAAGACAGAGGAACACTTATGACCAAAATAAGAATGTAAATTTGTATGGAACTTTTCATTATAACCTGAAAGTATGTTAAATAAACTAACAAATGAAATCAGTAAATACAATACAAAAACAATAAAAACATATAGACAGTGTATAAAAGGAACAGCTATCTACAGAAAGACATCCGATAGAGGAAAGTTGTCAGGCTGGTTTTAAAGGAGCCTAGGGTCTGTTCTGCCTTTAGGTGGTCTGGGAAGGCACTGCGGAGGTTTGGGGCGGTCGAGCTAAAAGCCTGTTCACCCAAGTAGCAGAGCCTGAAAATATGATTTATGGTGGAAAACAGGTGTTTTGAGGTTGGAGAATTTTGATGGATGAATTTAGATTAAAATGTTGACAGGCCACTTTCCGGACTTGGAATAGGCTCTTTGGTGTTTCTAAACAGCCAGTTTGTGGTTAAGCTGGCCAATACCAGTATAGCTTTAACTCTGTTCCATGTGGCTGAGCTCCTGTTTACGACAGAGGAATAGCATTACCTGCTCAATAATACACTCCAGACAGTAGTCAGCCCGCCCAGACCAGAGATATTAATAGACTGACAGATAACAGCAGTGAGAAATACAAGACTACTTATTTAAGTGGACAACTCACAACTAGCTTGTTGGAGATCTTGGCAATGACCATGCCGAAGGTAAGAATATAGAGGCAGGGGTGCAGCTCGAACAGCTTGTTGGATGACTTCTTGAAGATGATGAAGGCCAATGTGAGGATTAGGCCGATGTGCATACCTGGGGTTAGAACACTGGTGTCCTACAGAACACAATCACAGAGAAAACAACTGAATGGGCGGTCGGGAACGGAAACGACCATTGATTGTGGATCGGAGTAATAATAATACAATGTTACGATGACATCGGCTGCTTAGGCTTCAGTGAAATGACCACGAAATAACAACGCAAATATGTAGCAACAGCCTGTCCTAATGTGCTCCTGCTTACAGCGACAGTAGAGCCGTTTTTGCCGACCCCCCCGTTGAGGATGACGTAGAAGTAGTTGTAGCAGGAGAACAGGGCTCCACCAATGATGCCCATGATGGGGAAGGTGTACAGCTTCACACCGAGGACTGGCAACTGTAAAAGGGGTCAAATAACCAAAAGGGTCAGTTAACAGATTTCATCCAGTTCTATCACGGCCACTAGCGTTTGTTTACACCAGTCAGCATGCTGCGGAGGCCATAATGGGAGAAGCCAGGAATGCTGCGCGGTGACATCGTCGGCAGTTTGCTAACCAGCTCATGTCCACGTCGCGGTGGATCAGCTACCCATAATTACCTTCTCACTTGTCAGTGTCACGTTTAGTCGTTAAGCCTCCACAGGTAGCACAGAGTGAAAGTGAAACAAAAGGACTATTTAATGAGTAGTAGTGAGTAGAGTGGTCATGTAAACATGGACAACTGCTTCTGGTTTGTAAGAGTGCCGCTCCTGTCACCTTGTACCTTTAAAAGCCGCATAACAAGACTAGACTCAAATGGTTTTTTTTTAAAGATAATGGAATTAGCATATTGGTTGGCTGGTTATACATTAAGGATGTACTTAGGAGCCAGTTTATTAGATACATTAACACGTTCAAGCAAATGGGTCCTCCTACAGACTGAGTCACATGACCAAGGATTGCTGTATAAAGCAGGCAGACAGGCATACAGTTACTTGTCGGTCCTTGTCACAGACGGACTGTTGCAGGTTTGGCTCTAATCAGCGGCTCAAGTATGCATGCAAACACCAATGCTGGATAAGTGAGGAGTGGAAAAACACTGCCGGTCCACTGCCAAGTCCCCAGAACTCAAACCACTACAGCATCTTTGGGATGACAAGAAACATGCTTTTCACAGCATGAATGTACCACCGTCCAGGCTGCCATGATAGCATCACATAGTGGGCTACAGGCTGGACGGTGGTACATACACCCACATCCCCGTGGAACTCATCTTAAACCGCGTACAGTCCACGCCCAAAACGAATCTGGTTGAAGTAGAGCTAAAAGGGGTTTGACCCGTTACCAGAAGGGTGTATCCAATAAACTGGCAACTGAATGTATTAGGGTTATAGAGTTAACAGATTAGCTGTGTCATCAAATAGTGTCAAATGCTGCTGTAGAATGTGTACTACTACAAAACGTACGGCCAGCACTGAAGAAAAGTAGATCGTATGAGTAGGCATCAGAGTGTGTTGTGTTTCTGTGTATGGATGGATGAATGCATTGAAGCCATACCCTGCAGTCCCAAAGGGCCACTCCACCAAAAGCTGACATCAAATACATGACAATGATGGCAATCTGGACCTCGGTCACATCAACCCTGGGTGGAGAGAATTCAGAGAACTCAGAGATCAGAGAGTGCAGCACATCTGTAGACTTTATGAAGCAGGTTAGAGTGTAGTTACCTACGTACTATATCAACAACAGACAGCAGTCGATATCTGCCTGGCAAAAGGTAAACAGTAATATAGGTAACTGGGCGTTATTCCTACTTACAGACCAAAGCGCAGCGTTCCGGAAACGTAGGTTTGCCACTGTGCACAGAAGAACATGAACATCCCCACAAAGCCGCAGAAGAACATCCAATTATGGTAGCTTCCTATCCCACAGGATATACATGTTCCCACAGCAACAAACACTGCAGAGAAAGAGATTTGTTTTTAACTGCCTAGATTCTTTCCTCAGATTCTTTCCTCACTTTTCTCCTTTATTATTTAAACCCTCTTGTTTTCCAACTGATATTGGCAACACACATTTTCTCACACACAGTGACTCAATAAAGCCCTTTAATTAAAGTAATATTGTGGAGGGGGGGGCATACGAAGAGACAAATAATGACACCTAATGAATAACAATGACCCAAACCTCTGAGAGGTAGACCAATGTACAACAAATACCTTCAGTCATTTGATACTACTGGTTGCTATGACACTAAAAGTGTAGTCCAGAATCTAGATAAAGAAAAGAGGAGCCCCACTGCCTCAAAGAAACAAGAATCACTCTTATTTGGTTCATATTTAGAGCTATCTTGTAGTAGAAAGCTGTCCAGATTTCTGGGAGTAGTATAGTTTAGCGGAGCATAGTTTGTCTCTGTGGGACAGATGGCCGGTTGCTGAAGTTTACAGCACGGTGGCATGACTTTTGGTCATGATTGACCTCTATTGCCAATCTCCCTACTAGAGGACAACTTTTCTGTGATACATATAACAATCTGTGAGCATGGTGCAACCTCTCCACAGTGCATGAGCTCCGTCAATGATTAGATCACCAGGAGTTATGTCATCTCCAAACTTGAGTGGCACGACAGATGCAATGTTAGAGGTACACTTGTTGGTTTACAGGGAAGAGAGGAGGGCTGAGGACTTCTTTCCTCCCTCTACGGCACTCGAGGGCTGAGGGATGCAGAGTCTGAAACGCGCATATCCATATTTACGTGTGGCGTCCTGAGGGTCAGGAAGTCAGTGACCCACTCACAGACGGAGCAGGACACATTCAGCTGGGAGAGCCGTCTAGTAGTTCTGGGATAATGGTCACAGAGCTAAATCCATCCGGTATCCTTGAATTCCTCTCGGTCAGTTACGGTAAAACACCGCACTTTTAAACAGGACAACAAAACTTCGGCCAGTACCTGTGGAGACAGCGTCACAGCCGTGGTCAAAGAGCTCCCCCAGCGCAGAGCTACTATTGGTCCTTCGAGCCTGCTTGCCGTCGATCGCATCCAGCGACTGATAGATGAACAGGCCCAGCGCACTCAGGATGAAGGCCCATGACGGAGCCTGGAGATGGAGGGATGAAAACAGGGAGAGGGGAGTGGAGACAGAAAGGGGGAGAGAAATTAAACCATTAGAAACCAATGACTTTCCACTGGTCAAGGATACCTAGTGTAAAAAGAATATCCTCCAACATTCACATTATAATAAAACATTATTTAAAAAAAGTTTCAACAGCTGTAGTAAGCATAAATAAAGTATTGGGATACAATGGCATAATGCATGCAATGACTGAGAAGGAAAACAAGGGCCCAAGAACAAAGGACACATGGGGACATGACTGAAGTATTCTCCAGCTTGGAATGCTTTAAAACAGGGGACTTATTCATTGGAATGACCCACCAAACTCCCACTGTACGCACTAACACACAAAACACACTAGCTGTATAAACACTGAGACTTTTCTTCACAATTTACCAACTTAGCAAGCCAACCCAGACACAGTAACCTGAGCCAACAGTTAATAATAATATCCAGCATAGAAGATTTCTCGCCAGCAAGATCCACTTAGACACATATTGCATTTAACCTCAAAATAGGCACCAACATTACAATAGACCGCATTCAAACATTCATCAGGTTAATGTTACATTTTCTTGCACTGTGCATGTCTGTGAGTAAAAAGCAAGCGTGTGGGTGTCTGTGTGTGTGTGTGTGAGAGAGATTAAGTGTTTGTGTGTGTATACAAGTGAAAGTATAGTAAAGGCAAGCTTCCAGATGACCTGATTGGGTGAGTTTCTCCCACTGGGACTTGAGTAATACCAGCCATCTGGACATCAGGGGTGAGCCAACACTCAGCGTAGCATCTCTACATAACACTGTGCTGTACTGTCCTAATTGTGTTTTTGTCCAATTTGTCATTCAGCATGCTCTCTCAAACACAGTGAATTGTTGTCTACAGAAACACTCTTGCTTTGACTTTAAAATATGTATAAAAAATAACAATAACCCAGTTCAGATACAAAGTTTGTAAAAACAACAGAGGTTTGTGCTGTTATTTGTTTACCAAACCGTGCAGCTGGACCAAACCCTACATCTGCGCAGTGTTTTTGTCTGTGTTACATTCCCAGTGGAAATTGTTAAAACTGCAGTGCATATAGATGTTTTATGAACGTTTGAAGTCATTAGGGTTTGACATTAAGTCTGAGTCTCAGTGTCATTCTGTTACCATGGAATAGATCTTTACTATATTCTCATACCTATGTCTCCTGCTGTTCTTCAGTCCCTTCCTATTCCAAAAAAAACCTTCCTGATTGCAAAACGTTTTGTCAAACAAAACAGGGAGGGACCTACTTCAATTTGCCCGATTGAAACTCTGACAAAATGTTTTGCAACTAAAATGTTTTGTCAGGCCCAATTAACACAACCCTAATCTTCAGGACCCCCATCCCTTATTCTAACACCTTTCTATAGGCTATACTTGTTGACATTTTAGTTAAAAGGGTCTCCGGTAGGTCCTATAGTTCTAAAACTGCAGTAAAAGTCCAGTAACTGCAGTTTACTGCATTATACTGGACACAGTAAAATCTGAAAATGACTGAGACTGCAATCCTTTTCATAAGGGAATGCTCACGCCTTTGCAGTTGGTAAGTGAAGCGTTTTACGCTGCAGCCTGTGTCTCTGAGCCCTTTTGTCGAGTTTACTATACATTAATACAGAATTCAGATGCAGAAAGACATGGGTCCATCACTGCATTGATGCAACAGCACAGCTGGTCCTCCATATAAAATGTCCTTGTTGAACTGCTGCATAAACCTGCTTGATAGAATTTGGACTTTGTGCCACTGGTGAGATTCCAATCTGTACTGTACTGTATGGGTGGACAAGTATAAAACTGATAAACACACAAATAGCGAACACACTTCAGAGTATTGATCTAGCTAAGTGGACCCCAGGTCATAGTATGAACTCGTGGCATTTGCTCTCTTTTTGTTTGCTGACTATGGATTATAGATATTGAGAATTAGACTGGTTATCTGCATTTGGGATGACCCAATCACATTTTTAACTTACAAAAGTTACTTTCAACACAGACCTTTAATTATCTAAACTTTTGACAACAACTCGTAGGACTCTGGCATTAAGTCAGTGCAGTAACTCAACAATATTAGCCTAGCCGACAACAAAGTGGGACAAAACATTTCATAGCGGATTGCTTACACTTGAAACACAACACAGTGCTAACAAATTACAACAGCAGTGTACATGGACTCAGGTTGCAAGACCGTTACACGTCAACCAGTATTTGTCTACTCAAAAGTTACCCAGACATTTTCCACCCAAGGTCGCATATAGCACTTACCTCTTCTGTTGCCGTTGGACAGTAAAACACCAGCACTACAGTTGTGACTATATTCACAACCAGGCCAATTATAGTCAAGGTATTAGGCGCTATCCAGGTGGGAATTTGTTGGACCAGCCAGTTCCAATATACCTGACAAAGAGGTTCGAATAATGATCGTCCCGAGGAGCTGTATTTGTGCTCATCTAACCGCTTGAGTTGTGCGGCTGACAGCGGCTCTGGCCACAAGAAATGTGGCATTGTGTTGAGCCTCGGCGTTAAGAAAAGTAGGCTACCACCTAGCGATACTATTGACGCTCTAGTTGTTTTCAGGCACTGCTATCTTCTTGCGACCACCAGGAAAGTAATTGCTCATTGGGCAGTTATGTGAGAATTGACATTTTTCCAGAGCGGAACCATGAGTTGTCGATATTCTTTCCGTTTCCAATGGAGAATAGCTTTCCAGCAGGAAGCAAAGATCCGGAAGCGAATGAGGCCGCGAAATTCAAATGAAATGTAGTTCTTTGACCGCTAGAAGCGGCTGGAAGCAGTGGGTGAACTACAACAGTAGTACTGCGGCATGTTCACAACCTGTCACAGCAGAATAGCTCTACTGAATAGGCCAATATAACATTGTAAAATGTAGTGCTGAAAAGAACTATCGTTCTCGTTTAGTAAACATATTTACACAAACAAAAGATTATATTTTACATGTTTTTATTTTATTCCACGAGTCATGAATTACACATTTAAGATAAAAGCATGCACACATGGCCTGACAGCTAAAAATGTACTTAAGCCTCAAATACAGTATGTAGAAAGCAGTAAGCACATGTCATGCAGTGTGAGGCGAAGACAAAGGATGGATAACTGTCTTTTAAAAACCCAAATCTCAACATAGGTCAGACAACTATGCTTTTCAAACTCCAACAACAAAAATGAAATCAGTAAATCATCATTTTAATAGGTGCTATTGACCTTCTCATTGTATATCACCTGGTCAGATATGTTTAAATTTTGTCGGTGGCTTTTGAAGTTCAGTCTCTAATCACAAGATATTGCATTACAGACATAAAACCATATTGTTTGTACATTTCAGCAACAGAGACAAAATGTGCAGATAGATAGACATTACTGTTTGTCCTACTGTATATTTCCCCCACTACTGATCTCAGATAAAAGCTATAGCCAAATCACTGCCAACATGCGAGCTTAAACAGAGCCTTTTGAATACCAGGAGATGACAAAAAAGCTAATGATGAATTGGCTGCTTCTATGGTAACTAGATCCATATCCGCATACAGAATGCCATGCCAAAGTCCAATACATCCCTCTTTCTTACTACCCAACCCCTCCATTGACTGCTGATATACAGGCAGGTCACTAGTGTTGTGGTGACAGGTTTCTGGAAAGCCTAGGCTTATCAGCGGTTGCTCAGTCCGACTACTTCTCTGGCTGCTCCACAGCCTTTGTCTCATTCATGTACTTATCGATTAGGTGTAATGGCACTCCACGCTGCATGAGCTCATAGAAGGTAAAGCCCCCTGGGGAAAAAAGCAGAGACAACCTTAATGTACTGTTTAGAGAGATAGAAAGAAAGAGAGAAAGGGGAAAATAAAGGGACTGACGTAGGAGAGAAACACTATCATCTTCAACAGAAAAAAGAAAGGAAGAGTCCAACCGTGACAGCAAAGGGTCAGTGTGCAACATTGAAACAGACACTGCAACAGTGAAAATTTGGTGAGTGTGCAAACAAGGAAGACTGTGAAACACTATATAATTAAACAGCAGAGATCCCAAAGTGAACAGCAATGACAGGAGAAAACAATTAATGTCAGCAAAGGAAAGCTGCAAGTCATGGAACTTTTGAATCCGTCAGTCAATCTATATCTGCAATAGAAGATATGTCATGGCCAATCATCAAGTAGGCTCAAAATATACCCACGGTGTGCACGCTCAAATTTTCTCCCCCAGTTTTGTGATTTCTAATTAACAATTACAATCTTGTCTATTTGCAGTAACTTCCAAAAGGCTTGGAAGAGCAGAAGATCTGGACGGCTGCTACAAGACATACCTATGAAGCTTTTCTGCTTTGTCCCACACCGGTTGCTCAAGCAAGAAGTTAGCTGGGAGAAACACACTTGGAGCAGAAACCCCAAGGCCAAGAACCACAATTAGCTTGCGGGTGTCTTAGGACGTCGCAAGAGCGCAGTGAGCCAAGGAATGCTTTTACCGGTCCCCACCTACCCAAGCCTGGGGCAATGCAAGGCAAATTAGCACCGCCCCTTGGGGCCACTCAGTCACGACCGGCTGTGCCACCCTGGTATTGAACACGGGGTGTAGTGGTACCTGGACACTACAAAGTAGTGCCTTATAGCTCTCCAGCACTCATGAGGCCCATTATAAGAAAGATTTACTGAAGGATGTTGTCTTTTCTAGTTTAAAATGATACTTCTACACAAATGATAATGATCCTATAGAGAATATAGGGGAGGATGACTCATAATAGGATTGAGTGAATGGAATGGTATCAATCACATAAAAGCCATTGGTTTGTTGCAGTTTCATTTATTCCATTCCAGCCATCCCTCTCAGCCTGTCCTCCCCATTTAAGGTGACACCATCATCCTGTGATCCAGTATATTTGACACATATTAACAAGTATGTTAAGGCTTCATTTGGAGAATAATGTGAGCATGATGGTCATCCTTTGACCTTTACCTAAAGAGCTATACTTTGCAGATGCTGATCTTGACTAGGACCTGACCATTTGCACTACTTTAAAGATTACTCACCTTTTGTTCGACACATGTTACTTAATGGACAGACATTACCGGGGAAGCACAGGTCACACAAGCAGTCACGCCACATCAACCGTTAAAGTAGACTTCTGAAATGTTAGGGGTATGCTTGACTTTAGAGAGCCACCCTAGACAATAACCATAGAGAGTTATTGGAAAGTAACTGTTTCAAATGAACACGGTCCAGACAGTTTTTAGAAGCGCATACACATGCAAAAAAGTATTATGTTATTGGATATCACATCAATATAGACCAAAGCAGGCAGGTCCTGAACTGGCTTTCTTTGGTCCTCTTTCAGACAGGTGGGTGTGAACTAAAATACAGTCGACTACCTACTGCTGCTGAACCACTACTAAGAAAAGCTGTATTATTGGCCTTTGATTAATGCAGAATGAATGACATAAGCTTCATATGCCAAAACCATATGAAAGCTTACCTTGGATGAGAACATACATTCACTATTCCTGAGGGGGGACTGAAGGGAGAGAAGAGAAGAGGGGTTATCCAAATGTTTACATGGAGGAGTTATGTGTTCCAGGGAATACTGGTCAGTTATTACACTCATTTTATATGAGGAGTTAAACACATACTGGTCGGAACATCATCTGTTGAGGGGAAACCCTTTAAACACAGAGTCACAAGTCATTTTACAAGGGAACAACATCTAGCACAATACAAGGAATACATATTGATATATGTTGGAGTCGGAGGTATTGAGAAATGCAATGATGACCTGAATTGGAACATGCTGTGTTGGTGAATCAAGCTGCATTTTAAGTTATGAAATTAGAGATGTGGTAGGAAATGTGAATAGCAGTTGGATGTACAGGATTCTACAAGAGTTGGCTGAAAAGTGAAATTTCTCATTTCAATACGTCTTGTAGCCACACCTGTGACTGGATGAACGTGTTCAAAATAGTCTAAAAAGAAAAGGAAATACATATTGATTTCATACAAACACTGTAATATGTTGTTCTTTATTGAAGTGGAAGAGGGATGTTCTGTAACACAACCCCTTGGACGTCATGTTGTGTATGATATGTGTACAGTGGATACTTACCACAGCTGATGAGGACGGGCCGTCTGTGATGTACTTACCAAATAAAACTCTGAACTAACCACCATTTCATCTAATAATGCACAGAGGGCCATAATGAACACAAAGGGCTACCATGTACACCCAAAGCCCAAACTGACCTTTGATCTCCAGCTTGCACTCCACCAGTGCCTCACCCAGGTCATTAATGGCTTTGCAGGAGTACATGCCGCCATCGTAAGGGCTGGGTTTCCGGATCTCTAGGGTGCAAACCCCTTGGTTGCTAAACATGCGGTAGCGCGGGTCATCAATGATGGCTATCTTATTCTTCATCCAAATCACTTTAGGCTGAAGTAACAAAAAGCAATGGTTAGACAATTTTCAAGAGAACCCTCCAAAATATCATCGCTCAACAAATGTTTAGTATGCAGTATAAAAGATATCGCTACTTTATCTTTAAACATGTGTCAACTCTATTTCCTGTATTACATTATTTCAGAAGCATTCGGCAATACATTGTAACGTGTTACTGGTGTTTTTTTGTGAGAGAGCTAATACATTATTCAATTTAAAGAAAACCCAGTCAGAACGGTGTACTGAAACAACAGTGATATCACCCAACCAAGAGACAACATTGATCAGGTCAACCCTCATATTTATATAGTGGCCATGGTAATAAGGCCCAAGTCTTGAACATGTAGTCCTTTGCCTATAGGTCTAATCTGTGTGTTGACTCCTCAACAGAGAATGCCTGTCAGCTGACTGGAGGCATGTGTGGATAGAGAGAGAATAGCTGTCAAGTCTGCAGTTACTGAAGGCAGTCCAGAAGGTGCTGGCTGCAGGTGTAAAGCTCATATGGGGTTATCCTGTAGGGGCAACAGGCTGTCGAATGGCCTGAGATGACCCACTAGGCTTGGGCATAGGATATCCTAGCCCTCAGGACTGCATAGTCTGTTGGTTTGGCTCCTAAATTCATCCATTCCCGTATTTGATTAGCCAGAGTCAATAGAGTATATATACTTGGTTAACCTAGTCTAAATCCATCAGGAATTGACATGCAGAAGTGAAGACCTGCAGCAGTGACACCACAAACTTGTCTAGAAAGTTTAGTCTGACAAAACGATACCAAAGCCTGTCCGGACGTTTAGTTCGACTACTGTAGGCAGTTGGTTTGGTTCCCTTTGTTCCAGAGTAGACTGAACATTACCAGAAGGTTGGTGTGGGCACTTTTAGACTCCTACACACTCGCCCTAGCCTAAGCCCCTCATTTATTTGCGCTGTCTTGCCAATCCCACATCCGCAATAAAGTTCCCAACTTGGCAGGGCAGCACACTCAGATCTGGGACCTGGGCTACACCTACCCGTGGGTTGGCACGAACGCTGCAGTGGAGGGTAGCGTTGTAGCCAGCGATTGCAAACGTGTTGACGAGGGGCTGGGTAAACTTGGGAGGCTCGGTGAAGTCGTGGTCAATGTACTCCGGGTTCTTCATGTGCATTCCTGTAGAGGGAGGAAGGGAGGAAGAATGGTGTTGCGCATGATACGGGCTTTGAGCTGTATCATGGGGGAAAATCCCTTGTGATCATGATTGAAGGAGACACAATATTTTAATTTATCATCTGCAGTCAGAGACAACAGCATTATGCAATAACTGTACAGTACAGTTAAAAGAAATATGCATACTGTATAATTCATATCCCAATCGAAGCATCCTGTCACGTGCCTGTCATAGAGTAGACCCCCCCCCACACACACACACACACACACACACACACAGACGAGTGCACGTTTACCTTCTTTAACAATGAGAGCACTGTCCTTGGTCTGGGTGGCACACTCACTCAGACCCACCATGTTCTCAGAGTAAACCCTGAAGTAATACTCATTCCCCACCACCAGCTCTGTGATGGTGATGCAGGTGCGATGATAGTGCTCCAAACATGTGTACCACTCCTGTCAGACCGAGAGCAGATTAACGTCACCACTGGGGTCATCACATCAGGTTACACTTATACGTCCACACGCATGTGCTAATCTGGTCCCCAGAAAATTTGATTTGGGGCCCACTCTCCCCTATAGGTCGTGGCCACCCTGACAGTCGGGGGCCCTAAGCGACCGCTTAAATTGGCCCTGGGGACAATTTAAATGTTTTAGTATCAGGGGGATACATCCCCCTTGTTTCTATGCCCTTGCTGGCAAAAACTGTCACTGTATATTCTCAAAAATGTTCCCACTAACTTACAACAAAGAAAGAAATATACCCAACTTTCCCGCTACTTATTAGCAAATTACACATCTGAGCTAGCAAAATACTAAAAGAAAGACTACCCTGTAGTATATGTACCTCTCACTTATCAAGGAAGCTATCCCAATAACAAGTGCAAACACCATGTTTTTATTGAGAAGGCATTGGACAGATCTGATTACACTAGGGCACTACGCAAAGAATGGTAGAAAGATGTGACTATGTAACCATATAATTGCAACTGTAGCTAATGGCTATTTGGCTAACACAGAGAGCAATGTTGGCCATGCCTTGCAGACTACACGTTTGGTCTACTACGTGTTTGTTGGCGAGAAAACACTTGTCTTCATGCGTTGTATATGGCACTGTCTGAAGGTTGTCCAACTCAACATTCTGCTCAATGAATGCTGGTGATTTCTTATGAAGTGCAATACTTTGCACTAGCTCTGCTAGTTAATGACAACACTGCCATCGGCGTTCTTCATGTTCATACCATAGTCTTCTTGTCCGCTTTCTGGATGGTGTAGCCTGTAATGGCGGCGTTGCCGTTGTCCTTTGGAGGAGTCCAGTCCAGGGCCACGTTTTCCCCCCAGACCTCCTCAATTTTCACACACTGTGGAGGCCCTGGCAGATCTAAGCGGACAGGTGAATTCATTAACATGCATTTGGATCATACTGGCATGTGCTAGACATACTCTTCTGAAAAACATGTGGAAGACAATAATAGAAAAGTACACTCAGCAGCACAAATTCACCGTGTGTGATAACTTCTCACAACTAATGTTCTTCTACTTTTCAGGTTTGATCTGAACCTTGCTGATACAAACGTTTCATTGATCTATACCTTAACCGTGAGATTGGGGTCACCTTTCTCCATGTCTCTACACCCACCTACGATCTGGATGTCCACAATGGCCGTGTCCATGTGTTTCTCCACCTCCACCTTCATGTTGTACTGCCCGGAGTGTTTTCTTTCTGCCTTGCGGATGAAGATGATGCTGTCACAGTCTGTGTTGCGGATGCTGACCTGCGTTGGGTCCACTGCCTGGTTGTCCTTAAGCCAGCTCACTTTCGGCCTGGGCTTTCCCTACACGTCACATAGGACCTTGTCACATATCACATAGGGCAAGTCCCATATCACATACTTTAGGAGCATGCCACTCGTCACATGCTGTAGGCGCAAGTCACATATCACATAGGAGCATGAATTTCAATATGAGTTACTAGAGGGCTTTCACTGAAGGTAGTGGGGCTATTTGATTTTGATGCTGCCTTACCATGAATGGAATAACTAGATTAACGGCTTCTCCAACTTTACGAATGAATGTCTGCTTCAAGTGTCGAGGAATACGGATCTTAGGTGGTTCTGGGAAGAGGGCACATCAAACAAGCAGACGGAACGCTGTTTTCACATTTTCTATTTCAGAATCTTTCAAGACCCCTGCCCTTTGTACTTGTGGATCAAACGTAATGTTCCAGCCCTGTTCTTTAGGCCTAGATAAGAAATATAGACATCAAAATGACAGAAGCCTCACCGATGACCTCCTTGACCAAGATAGAGTGCTGAAGTGTTCTTGGAGGGCTGGCGCCGGCAGCGTTGATGGCTCTTACCCTTACCAGGATCTTAGCCTCTGTAGGCAGGCCTGTGATAGTGTACTTAGTCTTCTCTGTCAGTTCTGTATTTGTTACTTTCCAGTCATCAGCTGTGGAGAAAATGTCCACATACTTTGGCATCATGGCAGGTGAAGGTTAAACCCAGTCAGGACATTTCCCTAAACCAGTGCATTATAATTGTTAAAACGTAACAAAGTCACGTCAACTGAGTGTTTTTCGTACTTCCTTCGACGCAATACTCCACCAGGTAGCCGTCCAAACCGGCAGCTCCGATGGTGTCTGGGGGACGCCACTTCATGGTCACTGTGGTGTCTGTCACATCATCCACCACCAGCATGGTGGGCTCGCTGGTCACGGCTGAGGAGAATCAGTACGAGAGCGTTACAAGGGTGGACCTTCACGCAAACACGTGCGTGTGCGTGTACAGTATATTGTATGTGATGGAAGACACTTCCAAAATCTGCTCTCTAAATGCCATAAGAACCTTCCTACGAAGCGCCCAAACGCCCACGTACATGCGAGACCCCTCTTGTTCTGCTCATCCCGTCTCATTGGGTGTAGCTCTAAACGTGTATATTCTTTCACTCTGCCTCACGTTTCACTCATTTTGAACCCTTTGCCAGGCTGATCTCCTAAACCTATAAGCCCCAGATGATTTGGCGGCCATTATAAATACATATTTAATATCTCTTAAAGCTCCAGCTACGTCCAGTGGAGGTCACAGTCAGAATGTGGAATGCTTGGGATATTGAAATATCAGAGGAACAGCTGCAAAGGGGCCAAGGGCAGCCCAGGCATTGGCCAACAGTATCAAACAGTCATTCTTCTTCCACTATTGTAATATGATATACAGTATAATCACAGGATAAACTGTGCATTTGGCTTACATAAGGGGATAATGCCTTTGTGCTGTAGGTTTCCCCCCCCCACAGACTAGGTTTACATTGCCAGGCGAACATGGGGTAATCAGTACTCACCCAGGGGCACAAAAGCTTTGGATGGCTCGCTGGGTTTAGACACACCAATGGCATTCACAGCAAAGACGCGCACCTCGTACGGGACACCCTCTATCATCTTCTTAGGCTCAAATGTGGTCTCTTTGTTCAAGTCAAAATTTAGCCTCATCCATCTGGAGCTCTGCTTCTTCTTTCTTTCAATGAAGTAGCCTTTGGTACAAGGCATATCACAATTACAAACACCAGAGTAACCAACATGTTAGCAGGAAACCACACACATACACCATGCATACACATCTACCTAAAATGGGTGAGCCTCCGTCATAGATTGGGGGTTCCCATGTCATAGAGCACCAGTCTCCCCCTATCTCCGGGACCAGGGGCGCTTCTGGGGGGTCGGGGATATCCACCACTTTGACTTTGATGCTAGCTGTTGCTTCTCCAGCCTCGTTCTGCAAGACTATGTTGTAGTTTCCTGTATCTTCCCTCTCTGTGATGTCGATGGTAAGGCTGGTTTGGTCTGAGAAGGTTTCAGCACGCACGCGATTGCCTGATTCAAGGATTACCTATAATGGCAAATAATAGATTGTAGTGTACCTACGTATTTTGTACAACTCAGTTTCCAAAAAAGTTGGGACGCTGCGTAAAATGTAAATAAAAACAGAATGGAATGTGCAAATCCTTTAAAACGTACATTCAATAGAAAATAGTACAAAGGCAACATATCAAATGTTGAAACTGAGACATTTTATTGTTTCTTTTGAATTTGTTTCCAATTTGAATTTGATGCCAGGAACACGTTTCAAAAATGTTGGGACAGAGCCAGAAAAAGACTGGAAAAGTTGCGTAACGCTAAAAAACTAAACCTGGTGGAATATCACATAACTAATTAGGTCAATTGGCAACAGGTCAGTAACATGATTGGGTATTAAAAGATCATTCCGGAGAGGATGGGTCTGTCAGAAGTGAGGATGGAGAGGCGTTCACCACTCTGTGAAAGACTGTGCAGGCAAATAGTGCAACAATTTAAGAATAACGTTTCTCAATGCAAAATTGCAAAGAGTTTGGGGATCTCATCATCTGCGGTACGATGTCATTAAAAGATTTAGAGAATCCGGAGAAATCTCTATATGCAAGGGACAAGGCAGAAAACCAATATTGGATGGCTGTGATCTTCAGGCCCTCAGGCGGCACTGCAATAAAATCAGACATGATTCTGTAGTGGAAATCACTGCATGAGCTCAGGAACACTTCAGAAAACCATTGTCTGTGAACACAGTATGTTGCTGCTTCCCAAATGCAAGTTCTATCATGCAAAGAAGAAACCATATATAAACAAGATCCAGAACCGCTGCCACCTTCCCTGGACCCGAGCTCATTTAACATGGACTGAGGCAAAGTTCAAAACTGTCCTGTGGTCTGACAAATCAAAATTTGAAATACTTTCTGGGAATCATGGACGCCGCGTCCTCTGGACTAAAGAGGAGAGGGACCATCCGGCTTGTTTCCAGCACACAGTTCAAAAGCCAGCATCCGTGATGGTATGAGGGTGCATTAGTGCACATGCATGGGTGACTGGAACATTGGTGAAAGTACCATTAATGCTGAACAATATATATACATTTTGGAGCAACATATGCTGCCATCCAGACAACGTCTTTTTCAGGGAAGGTCTTGCTTATTTCAGCAAGACAATAACAAACCACATTCTGCACGTATTGCATCAGCATGTCTCTGTAATAAAATAATCCAGGTGCTAAACTGGCTTGCCTGCAGTCCAGACCTGTCACCCATTGAAAACATTTGGCGCATTATAAAACGAAAAATATGACAAAGAAGACCCCAAATTGTTGAGCAGCTGAAATCCTATATCAAGCAAGAATGGAATACATTTCACTTTCAAAACTACAGCAATTGGTCTCCTCAGTTCCCAAACTCGGTAATTAAATACAGACATTCGGATGGGCGTTAGACAGATCCACATTCCCCTCCCTGATTTTATTGTGGTGGACAACAATTAGGTGCAATCAACCATAGCCCATATATATATTTTTCAGCACTCACCCTCTCTCCCTTCATCCATACCACCCTGGGTGCTGGTTCTCCACTGATGGGTATCTCCACACGCAGTTTGTTTCCCGCCACAATGGTCACTGTGTTGTCGGGGTTTAAGCTGTCTAGGTGCACCCTGGGAGGATCTATAGGAAGCGTAAAAAGGAAGTGCTCTGATAAGCCTCGATATCACTAACAGTACCTTGGTTGGCTTTATATTATTGAAATGACTCTACCAATGATATGAATTTTGGCACAGAGGCTCTGGGTGTATCCCTCTGGCACAAAGGTGTAGTCCCCTGCATCGTGAATGGTGGCACTCGCAATTTCTAATCGGTGGTTCCTATCAAAAAGAACAACCAAACAAATACTGTAGGGTTTCTGATGAGCCTTCAGCTTAACTAATATGAAAAAAACACAAGTGTCAAGCACAGAAACAGAGGCCAAAGCTTGGCCTCAGAGCTTTTCCTGGTCAGGTGACATGGGCCTGACAATTCATCTGGATTAGGGCCCACAAATGTTTCCCTTCAAGCAAATTTTACACAGGTAAAAACCCAATGAACAGTTGGATTGGGAGCAGGTGAGCATAGGACGACGTACTTGGCTCTTTGGAGGATATTGATGTGGTCGCTGGACTGGATCAGCTGCCCATTCCGGTACCAGCGACCTGGAACATTCCCTGGAAAGATCTCACAGTGCAGCTTCAGGGGCTGGCCCAAAAGCACTGTCGTGTCCTGCAGATCTTGAATAATCTTCAGTGGCTTCACTGTTGAAGGGAATCGCATAAAGTATAAAAGATTGACCAAAGTGAACAAGTAATTGCTGTATTTGATGTACAGTTTATCAGTTGAATAAGTATGAAAAAAGAGAAAGAAGTAATGTGCATACAGTCAACTTGGATTTTGGCCTCAGATGTGCCCCCAGAGGCCATGAGGGAGAAGGTTCCTGTGTCCTCCTTTGAGGCATCATCAATGATCAACCAGTGTTTGGTCCCCTCAGACTTAACACGGTAGCGGGACCGGGGGCCAGTAGGGACTTCCACGCCATTCTTACACCTGAAGGACAAGGCAACAGGTTATTGACTCAGAAGCACACCTCACCCGCAAAAACAGTCCCACGTAGCTAAGTTGGTAAAGCATATTGCTAGCAATGCCAATGATGTTGCTCTGATCCCCTCCAGGTCCCTTCAGCAAAAACGATACACTCAGTGCTGTAAGACCCTTTGGATATGTGCTAAATGACTTAAGTGAATGAAAAAGAGAGACAAACAAGCCTCGGCAGGACACTGTCGTACCATTTCACTTGAGCTCCTACTTCAGACACTTCACACTCCAACTCAATCCGCTCATTCACTGTCGTCTTAACTGGCTCAATCCCTTTAGTAATCTTCACAGGTAATTCTGCAGAAAGGCACATTTCAAATCATGATATCACAGAGGCACAGCCATCTACATGGATATAAACAAGTATTTATTCATGATTCTTTTATCTATGAGTGTGACATTGTGGAGAAACCCATTGTGAGAAGTATCATTGAATGGCGACGAATACCTTTGACAAACAGCTCTGTGGTACATTTGTCTTCGCCCGCGGATACTGAATAGGCAGCATCATCATTCAGAGTGCAGTTGTTGATGATCATGATGCGCTGTGTTCCCTTGTGCTCAAAGATATACCTATGCAGCAAGTCCATCAATTCAAAGTTACAGTCGTATGTCCAAATAACGTGATTATATGCGCTGGGAGAGAATGTTATGGTATTCTGTATATTGTTGTAAATGATTCCAACACTTCATGTCAGCCACTGAACACTGAGCTATGGCATACTTTTGTAATACAAGAGCAAAAGTATATATATATATTTTTTATTATTATTTTAAGAATATAAAGCTGTGCTGGTTTATAACTGGCCAGCTTGGGGCATAATAAAACTACCCAACTCAGCCCTTTTTCTCAGTTTTTCTCTCACAAATGGGCGGTGAATTTGGTGTTTTGTCAATGAAATCAAAGTTTCTCCCAGATACTGCTACTATATCTAGGGAAGGGGAATACAGACGACTGCTGCTCACTCAGTCCTCTGGTATTTGTATACCTGTCCATCATTTTCACAGGATTTACAGGAGTGCTGTAAAATGACACTTCTGGAGCCAAATGTTTTTAATTTCAAGCATTAAATGATGTGGTATTATGGTTCATCGGTCAGTTGTACAGTTGTATTTTTGCCCAAAGTTGGTCTCAAATTAAAAATCACTGAAGTCGTAGTTATGTGCAGATATACAGCCACGTATAGACACAGACCCGCCCGCATTCTGAAAAGGAAATACATCCCAGCATGCATCAGCGTGGGTTGTCAGTGCACACCCAAACGACAAAGTAGACAGGGTTTGGGTCACGCCAGATGTCAGGGATAAATGGACTTACTTCCTTTGACTTATGGTCAGCAGTGGAGCCGGAATGGAGCCAGAGGTGGAAATGGTAATAGCAGAGAGGAAAGATGAGCAGAGCACCATACCAGACAGAAAAACAACAGACACAAAGAGGACAGAAGGACAGAAACACTAACATCATGCTTTGGGATTGTAACAGCTGATGTGTTACAAAAGACAGAGAGAGATCTTCGGAACATGAAATCCTGAGAAATACGTCACCAGAAACCAGGGACCAGAAAACTGCAATAAACTCCCAGATGGCTTTAACCTGGATTGGCTTTGAACAACCTCTACCAAGGCCATTTATTCAGAAGTAGCACAGATTTTTTAATTTCTTAAAATAAAAAATAGAAATAATAACTGGGCTGTCTGTTAAACATTTCCTGAAAAAAATGGAGATTAATGCGTTTGTATATTGTATAAGAAGCTACATAGTAACATATTGTTCTGGTAAAATGTAATAATGTAGGTGTTGGATCACTGATGAGAGCAACACATACCATTTTCAAAACAATGGCCATAAGGGCTTAATCGTGTAGTAATTATAGTAATATTCATTATAAAGACCTTCCAAAAACATATGATCCTTTAATTGTTACAAAGCCAGATTCAGTTAAAGACCTGTGAAGGAGGTACCGCCATTTTTCCTGTACAGAGAAGTAATGGGACCATTATTACAACATAATACTCTGCATTTCCTCTCAGGTGCACTTCGTAGGCCATGCATTAACCTGCCAACACATAATATTCTAGATGAGCTAGTGAGATTTATATGGTAATTCATCAAAGCCACATTAGTGTTGTAATAACGTTATTTGTTCACCATCAGCTTACAATGGTTTACATTGCAGAGCCTCGAGCTGTGGTTTTGTGTTAATCTTTGCATCTGGATGTGGGGAGAATGTATGGTCAGAGTCGTCCCTGGTTACAGGAGCTGAGGCAGTAGATTAACAAACAGCGCTAGGGTGAGTTGCAAAGAGTTGCAAAGGGTGAGTTCATTACCATACATCTTCAAAGTTTAAGTAATCAATGTAACATATTCACAAGTCTACTAGCCCTTTTGTATACTTCGGATGACTAAAGGTGCCAGTAATTATCTCTGTTCCTTTAATTAACTGGTACCTTTAAAACCCTTTGTAGAACTGTGTAAAATGTGAACAAAATTATTTACTTTTTACTCGTGTATTTTGCGAGATAATCAGTAACTCCAGCAGGTGAACTATTGCATTTCAGTGCTATAAGAAAGTAACCAGGGGACCAGCAATTAGGACCAAACCACAAATAAAACACATTTTATGAGGAACTCCCCAAACTGCTTTTTGCTTGTGACAAAAAGAAAGTAAGAAAATCCTAAAAAAAAAAAGATTAGTACATGAAGAAACGTGTCACAGTGCTTGACATACTTTGGAGTGGGACGGATCTCCTGGCCATTCTTGTACCATTTCACATCTAATGTGGGGTCTGCAAGGTCCACAACAAAGCGGATCTTCCCTCCTTTGTCTGCCTGGTATGCTGGATCCAACTTCTTGGCAAAAGCTTGACAAAAACAAGATATTCCACAACAATGGTCAAACATGACACATGCTGGTGAAAATGACAAAAATGCGTACCTTTTGCCAAAACAATGAAAGATTAGCTGATTATCAAATCTAAATCAATAATCCATCCCGTGATGGACAAACACTCAATATGTTGCTCTATTCGGAGTCAGCACCTTCACACTTCTTCTCCTCTTTCTTGGTCTTTTTCAGCCTCCTGAGCAGGCCCCGCAGATCTGTGATGCCGTATTCAAAGGCAATCTTCTCATACTCATCTGGCCGAGCCATCTTCAGGATCTCCCACACATCCACCTCTGGCACCTCCTCCTGCTTGTGCTCCCTGGTGCGGGACACAAGGAGAGGGTGTGAGGGTTGGACTGATGCACTGGGCTAATGCGACGTGTTCTGAGGAACTGCTCCCTAATCAGTGGGAAAAGGGGTTCTGGGAGTCTTGGGAAGGGGGGAGAATCTAGGAAAGGGCCACTGAAAGCTGAACTCTCTTGCATCCATTGTAGTTAAGAACCACATAAAGGGTCAGTGCAGTAAAACATTTGCTAAACATTTATCTGATGGCATTTCCACTCTGTAAGGTTGAACTGCCACTCTGAAATTGTTCAAACTTAGCCTTTTGGGGGGATGGTACTTTTCAGCATATTGTCAAAAGGATCTTCATCTTGGTAACGGGTTTTAGACCAGGGGTGGGCAAACTATGGCATGTGGACCAGATCTGGTGAAAATAAATGAAAAATCCAAGGCAGTCTTGAAAGTCTTAAAATTATATAAATGCTGTATGTGCATATATATTTTTATAACCTACCTAAATCAGACAAGACGGAAAAGTATATGTGGTCCTCTGTTGAGTTTCAAAACCTTGATGCAGACCTCGAGCCAGAAAGCTTGCCCACCCAACACTTGAGACCATCATATCAGCAATATCAAGTCTGAGCATTTCCCAATGCCCACACAATCAAAATAATATCAAATCCCAAAGCTCAGAGAAATATTTTATGAAATATGTAATATATATACTTTGTTAAATAATATATAAAAAATAAAAAGACTGCCTGGGGGCTTAGAGGGGATTACCTTTACTGATTTGCTGATCTCATGTCTCATTCTCTTTCTCTTTTCATAATGTTTCTCTACATTCTTATTTTTGATACAATTTCTCTCCTTAACTTTTCTCTGTCTTTTAACAGTTCCTCAGGACATGTCACACAAAGGGATGGGCGTCGTCTGCAATGCGGTACCTGCCCTATGACATCATCTCTACATGAGGTGTTAACGGAAGGAGAGGGTAGGAGCGCCTCTAAAAGTCTAGTACATTATATGCATTACAGTCATTATTATATCATAGGGGAAGGATTTTACATTTAGGCAAGAAAAGGGAACAGGGTGTTACCAGGGAGATGGATATGTCTCAATGAGGGGATTTGACCAGGGTTGTGTTCTATTAATTTAGAATATTGTTACTTCCCTTTACGTTGAGATCTTGTAAGGGAAAGACAATTTAACTGGGGATTTTATTTTAATTTAAATAAGTGTTTAACTGTTCAATGCTATCAAGTTACCAAATTACCTTTGGTCTCAATAAAATTGAGTGTGTTGGAGGGGGGGGGGGTGTATTTCAGTGCAGCATGCAGGTATATGAGTGATCTTACACAAAGATGTGCTGCTGAAAATGATATGTCTGTCTACATTCCTTCTCTTTCCATTGATATTGCCCATCCCTTTGCCTGTGTCTCAGTGTGTTCATTCATCACCACTTCAGAGATGCTCTTTCTGTGTTAGTTATGGAAGGCTAGGCATCTAATGGGGATATTAGATATGTGAGATCAAGGTTAATAAGCATGTTGCCCTGGGCGTGAGTAGATCCATTAGGCAGCTAAATAAAAATAATTAAATCAGCCCGTTCTTTCATGGACATTTTCCCAAATGTCTGAAAGCTTAGAAACTCAAGAAAAAAAGCATGAAATTATTATTTCATTCTTATGTATCTTTCTTGTTTATTTTCAGGCAATAGCAGTGTAGGCTAATATACACATTGTGATATGTGACATATTTCTAAGACATAAAATGACTATGTAGAGATAACACTATTTCACAGCGTCATTCATAAATGGTCCACTAGAAGATCATTACAGATCAGAAATGGGAATCCTTATGCCTCATAAACACAACCCATTCCCATCCTTAGAGATTGTTCATGGAGCATTTGAGAATGCCGGCTTTAAATGAAGTGTTACCAGACTACAGTAGGCCAACACTCTTGTTTATTCCAGTTCCCAGAGCTACATTCCATGCTGGGGACACTAAGGGTTTATAGTACTTACCCGCAGTAAGGTCTAATCGTTTAATTATCTAGGGTATTCTCTCTACTAACCTTTGGTTTCTGAATTTGTAGGGAAGAAGAAGAACAGACAATTCCAGATAAATGTGTAATTTTACCTCAGTGAAGTGTCACTGTTTAGGCCTGTTGTACTCATGGCAGCACATTGAAGAAAACATGTGTGAACCAACAAAAAATATAGAGATTGATATTTACTAGTAAAAAAAGAAACTCAAAACAAAAAAATACATTCATCAATATGTAGGAGCAGGTAGGACCTTTGTATGTGATTCACTGCAGCACCTCATAGAGATGAAATTATACTGTTGCTCAACTAAACGGCCATCTATGTGATGTCATAATACACTGGTCTGCGCTCAATTTGAAAGAGTAAAAGAGTCAATGGTTGTTGCTGGGGCAAAACATCAATTCACAAAAGAAAAAAGAAAAAAAGAAAAGTGTTAAACACCCAAAAAAAAGGGCAATGTGAAGAAAAGAAAGAACCAAAAGACTGTCCGCTTAAGGGCGAATTGTGATCCTCACCTATGTTTAAGAAGACCACTAAAGTCAAGCTCCCCTGCATCGTCTTGTCCTTCACTGCTGTTGTTAACAAGAAGAGATTAATAGAGATTCAATCAGAGGAGACAATTACAGGCAACTAAATGAACAATGCTTAAAGAACGCAAAGCAGAGATTACTGACGTCAATCAAATGCATTAGGTCCCGATACTAACACATGATTGGTGGCTTACACGTAAACCCTTTTGTTCGTCTCTAATGAAATTATTAGAAAGAACTGGGTTGTGTAAGGAGTATCAAGAGTGATCCCAGTCAGCATATGGCGACATTTTCCCAATGTAGCTGCTCAGCGACGCCACCGCAGCACAGCAGAAAGATTGCGAAAATGATGATGCAATGTTTTGCGTTGCTTTCTGACACATTGTTGGGAGGGAGTTCCAAATGCAAAACCACACATTGCAACACGTTGATTGGTAATTACCTTAATAAAGGATAATCACATCCAAATTCATGGTCATTATGTATGAAACTACGTTCATTAACTCTGGTTTGTGATAAATGCCATGGTTATCATATTGTGCTATGACCTGGTATGTAAAGGTTCAAGTTAATTTGCCGCATGTAATAAATCTTGCTTGAAAGCAGTCAAGTTGTTAATTTAATGATCGTCTTAATTCTTATTACGTGAAAATTTGTAAATAGTATAAAGTCAAATGGTAAATGTAACTGTTGACTGAAAAGATCACATTTTGTTGTGGAACCTGGATACTTTGCTAGTGGACTAGCTAATGTGGTCCGATAGGATAGCTCTCATTACCTTCTTTTGAAAGCTGACCGAATATCAACATTCTGTGATTGTTCGAGTTCTGAAAGACAATAATGCAAAAAATAATACAGTATATTATATTTTGTTTCAGTGTTCTTTGTAGATGTGTTAAACTGTATGGCTGGACTCCCGACAAACCTTTCACTTCCAGGTCAAAAGAGCAGCTGTCAAATTTGTCCTTGTAGGTTACCTCACACCTGTAGTTTCCAGCATAGTTGTCTTTGGCCTTGATGATGTACATCTCAAATGTGTGAATCTGTGGGTCAATACATATGAACATATTTAATTTATTTTTGAACTACTGCGTCTTTATTTACATCAATGTTTTACAGCATTTTTGTTACTTAAATATTTTTATGCTCATGTACAGAACTTTTGACATACATGGTAATGTATTTGTATACAATATGAAGTCATGTAACTCTGTATCGTTGATAAAGGTGAGTAAGAAAGGCAGAACAAAATGTAATTGTTGTTAATCAGCTTATTACACTCAAAATAAGTGTGAAGAATCTAACCTTTAATTGTAAAATAATTTAAAGAAAAAATATGGTTCTTAAAAACATGTCATAATTACTGGATCCAACAATGACACGACCTAACCACCATATCTAAAAATATCCAGACAAGTCACTAGGCAGCCAGCCCTTTATCATAAGTTAGTTGTTTTAAATTCTGAAGTTATTATTTAAGAAAAGCATGAATACATTTCCCATTTTTAGCAGGTGCTGAATCTAGCTTGCTTCCAATTTGTGATGATTGAGTAAAAATTACATACAGTACCAAAATAAATGTTCTGTATGTAATGTGTGCCACAGAGGTATTTGGTGTTTATGCTAGCATATTCGTTTTGAGATATTCATTATTAAAATAAACACAGACATTCAGATAGTGTCCTTTAATTTAAAAAGGAAATCCTAAACCCTGAAGGGTCTGTGCTCAACCCTGATGGGTGCCAATCAATTTGAGAAGACAGTGTATATTGGAGGGTTTGTACCTTGCTGTGTCGGTCAAAGCTTTCCTTCAGTTGTAAGTGTTTCCCAGTCTTGCTGGCCAAGTCCATCCATTTTCCTTTGAACCACTTTATGGTTGGTTTACGGAGCAGATCTTTGGCTTCCACCTTGGCAACAAAGGTGATGTCTTCACCTTGAGGACATTTTAAACAAAACCTGAGCACTAGCAGCCTTTGGGATGGATACATTAATCAGGGTTATCGGTTTCCCTTCTTTTGGATGGAATGCTGTACTGTAACTGCTTGTGTGTGTGTGTGTGTGTGTGGGTGTGTGTGTGTGTGTGTGTGAATGTAAAAAAAATATAAATAAATAACAACGAGAAAGGTGTTTTTTTTTCATCTTAACAGGGGTGAGATTGAAAGAGCTTGACCTGTACAGACCTAAGCTGCCGTGAGGAGAGCTCAACAGACACTTACCCACATGGATGGAGCCACTCTGGGGTTTTTCTATGAGCAGGCTGGACAGCGGTGGGGTGTCTATGGGCTTGTCAATGTCCTCTGGGGCCATTCCTTCTCCCAGAGACCACACTGGTCGATCAGGAGAGACACACACACAGCATCAGACATAGACCCAACATGACCAGACTAACCCCAACACACACCTTACATACCGTATCACAGGGACTCATCAATAAATCAGCCAAGTTCTCTGATTTCATGACAGAAACACATACACACTCTTCCTCAGCTGTTTATACTACTGCCAGCGGCAACATGGAAAGCATAACATTTTGCGACACGAAAGGATTATGAACACGGAACACAGAACAAATACCATTTCAGGGGAAAGCGTTACCAGTTAACAAAAAAATATTTCAGGGTGTCAAGAATTGGACTCCTTTGCAGTAAAAAAGGGCAGCAACTGATCCATTCTTCAATTTCTAGAAGCTCCAGTCTTCCTTGAGATCTCAATGGACAATGTGACAGATTATTGTCAGCAGTCGCTTGCTCCACATCGAGAAGTGATAAACAGACCTGCTTAGGGAGTCTATTTAGCCCAAACCCACGCAAAGACCCATCTACACAACCTACTGACTACTTCTCCAAGACTTACAAATGCGAAATGTCCGGCATTTTCCCATTATGTATGAAAAAGATAAGCATTTCAAAAAGCCCCATAGCTTCCTAAAACTATTGAAAAGGGGGAGTTGGATTATGATGTTTTTAGAAAGATATATTTGTCATGGAGCGCAGTGTATTCTGCAGCTCAATGAACCTGAGCTTTTAAAGTATGCCAAGCCAGGTTTGATCAGACCAGCTATGCATGGAACATGAAATAGCTAGGAAAGAGACACTGTTCTGGGGTAAGCGTGATCCAGAAAGAATACCATAATTCCATTCTGAAGTTCTTCTTTTGATGACTTCGCTTAATTTGATGGTTATTACGGCTATTGTATTACCTGAGTCTTTTCTCCCCATGGCTGACACAGGGACGCTATCATCTAAACAAAGACAGAGAGAGATTTACAGCATATTATAAGGAATAGTACTGTAAAGTCCACAGAAGCAAGCACACACAAACATATAGAAAGCAATAACAGACATCTAATAGTAAGCAAGCTGAGCCCTAAGGAATTCTGATGAAATGCAACCTCCCAGGCAAAATCTATAATTGTTTACATAGTTCTACACTGCCATGTTTAACCAGGTGAACAACCAGTAATCCATCTTCTTTGATGCCTTATATTTCTTAACATTCTTAACATACAAACAGTATTTTGGCATTATCATCAGTACTCCAAAAGTGCTCACATACATACAAAGAACATTTATGTGCCAGACTGATAATTGCACAAAACGTGATCCTTCATAAAAACAGGAACATCTTGTCAATGATGAAATTAAAGGGGAAACTCGAAGATATACTGACCGTATGAGGTTGTGAAAATGATGACTAAGCCCTTTATGAATTACAGCTCTTTGAAAATAAAATCCAGCAATTTTAGCCTTTTAAGGTGCAATGGAACTTTTGAACCACATCATGATGACACAATGTGATATAGTTATAACACAGTATACCGACAGATGTTGACCAATCAGATGGGTTAGGATGGTGTCTAGATAAATCATCTCAACCAATCAGTGCTGTGTAAATACATTTCTTCAAATTTGTTTTCTCATGCTCTAACAATCAGGCTGTACCTTTCAAGGACATGGAGAAAAAACAGGTAACACTTTGGAGTTTTGAGTCAACCAAAACTGTTTCTGTAGATGCTCTACAGATTATCTAATTTCCTAAAGTTTGAGAAAATAGCTAACTTAAAAAAGTACACAGATAAACTGTTTAAAAATAAACAGTTCCAAATATGTTTCCTACAACTCGAGTTAAAGTTGTAAAATGGATTAACAAAGAGATCTTACTAGGCAGGTCAATAGAGAGTTTCTTGACTGTATTGGCACCCTCTGTGAAAGAAAGCACAGTATTATTGGTTTTAATTTGTGTCCATGTTTATCTATCTATTTATCTATCTACCTATCAATATTCAGACCCCTACACTTGCTCCACATTTTGGTTGTGTTGTATACCAAATTGGTAATATGTAACATATTTATTTTTGCCGTCAATCCACACACAGTACTCCATAATGACTAAGCTTAAAAACGTTTTTAGAAAAGTGTGCCATTTCTAATTGAAATCTCTCATGTACATAAGTCTTCAGAAAATTTGTAGAAGCACCTTCACAGTAGCCATCACAGTGTTGAGTCTGTGGTATGCCTCTATGAGCTTTACACACGTGTATTTTGGCAGTTCGTCCCATTTGACCATGTCGATCCTTCAAGCTCTGTCAGATAGGATGGAGAATCGGGGATCTTAAGGATTTCCCACCAATGATCTATTCAAGTCCAGGCTTTGTCTGGGCCACGCAAGGACATTCTGAATTGTCCATAAGCCACTCTATGTTGTCTTGGCTTTATGCTTTAGGTCATTAATCATGTTCAAAGATTAAAATTTGCTCCTGTCTGAGGTCTTGTGTGCTCTGGATCAGGTTTTCTTCAAGGACCCCTCTGCATTTTGCTCCGTTCTTCCTTCCCTCAATCCTGACCTGTCTCCCAGTCCTTACCACTGAGAAGCATCCCCATAGCCCGATGCTATCACCACCATGCTTTACTGTGGGGATGGTATTAGTTGGGTGATGAGCAGAAACTTGTTTTTGCCAGTCATAGCCCTTGGTATTCAGGCCCTATAGTTTGATTTTTCAGAAAGATAACATAATATCAAAAAGATTACATTTTTCCTTATCTCAGAGTCCTTCAAATTCCAGGCGGCATGTCACATGCCTTTTATTAAGGAGTGGCTTCTATCTAACCACTTTACCATCAAGACCTTATTGATAGAGTGCAACATATATGGTTGTCTGTCTGGCAGGTTCCCTCATTTCTGTAGCTAAACACTGAAGCTCTGCTAGAGTGGCCATTGCGTCCTTGGGCACCTTGCAGACAAAAGCCTGTCTTGCCCGGTGAATTAGTTAGACTGGACAGCCAGCTCCAGGAAGAGTGTCGATGGTTTAGAACTTCTTCCATTTCACAATGATGGTGCTCCTGGGAACTTTTAATGATTTAGCAATCAAATTTCTGCTTTGACACAATTCTCTGAGGTCTACACAGAGTACCTTGGACTTCATGTGGCTTGGTTTTTGCTCCCATAAAAGAATCAAAGGATGCATCTGAGCTCAATTTGGAGTGTCATGTGGAGTGTCAATTTGGAGTGTCAATACTTATGTACATTTTTTTTTAACTGAGGCGTGTATATTTTGCAATTGTACCCTGTATTACAGCAATAACCAAAAACCTAGAAATACATGATAAAATAAATGTATTAAAAAAAAAATTTTAGAAATTGACACATTAAAAAAACGCTTCGTAATTATGGCCTATTGTGTGTATATTGATGGCAAAACTTTTTTGATCATTTATATATTCCGTCACTAACAATGAAAAAAATGAAGAGAAAGTGAAGGGGTCTGAATACTTTCCGAAGCAAGTATATATATACTGTATAAATGGTAATTTACTCCAGTTAGATTTGGTTAAAAATACTTTCTATGGGTGTCAATAAATGTGACACAAGTATTTGAGGAAAAAATTTACACTTCTTACACAATTAAAGCTGATAAACAACAATGAAATTCTGGGAGCCCTTACAAAACTATTCTGATGACCAATTCTCTAATTTTACTGAATTACAAATGGCGCATAGACTTCTAGTTCTCTTTGATACTATATTTTAAAACACAACACTCAAAATCAATTATTGTAATGTGACATTGGTTTAATATTGGGAAATATCTTTAAGAATTGGTAAAACCGAAATGCGTTGTTTGCGTAATTTTCAACACCAACATTCAACATATTTGTTATATGTAACGTTTGCTACAAGGTGTCCTTGCACCTTGCGTCCAAACAGGCTACTATACTTTTAAATATCACATTTTTTACTTTCAGACCAAAACTCTTGGTGGAAACATTACCTACATGCTACTGCCACCCGAGCCATTAGAACAAGATCTAAACCAGTGGTTCCCACCAGGGGTACTAGGACCCCTGGGGGTACTTGGCCTCTCCACTACTTGAAAACACTCATGACACCATAGGCTTACTAGTGAAATTAACATGAGGGGGTATTTCTGGGGTTCTCCAAGTAGTGCAAAATCTTTTTGGGGGTACAGTAACTGAAAAAGGTTGGGAGCCACTGATCTAAACCACCTGTTCGTTGTAAATACATTTTTCTTTTTTGGGCCTCAGAACCATCCCTAAGTTAGTGATTTGCTTATTGATTTGCAAAAGTGTACCGGTCACTTTATTGGCACTTGTGCTGGAGTAGTCCAGAGCTTCACGTACTTTCTTCCAATTTAACAATGGAGAGTAACCTACAGTACGCGTTCATGTCGTGAATCGTGTTTCCTCGCCATTGTGAACAGCGCGTTAGTACTCATTCGTTACGACACCTCCTGCGCTTTCAAGATGTCGGACACTGGAATATCTACAAGACCACCCATGCCTCTCTGACCATTTTTTCCTGTTCTCTTAGACGCTGTTCGAGAGACGCTGTGTGCGCGGGAATCCACCTGTTAGCCTTCCTTTTAGCATGGTAAGTTATGCTTATTTCATTTTTTTGTCAGCCGAAACAAAGCGTTAATGTGGTCGCCAGTCGCATTTCGAGCGAAATTAACAAGTTCCATGCTGTGCATAAATAAATGACAGATCTCTTCTGATTAATGTTTGTAGATGAACATCTCTAGCGACATTGCCTACCTTATGCCTTTGCCTATAGAAGTAACCTACCTTATCAGGGTTTTTCCTGGCTCAACCTTAGGCAAAGGTGGTTTCCCAACCCCCGCACTCCACCGCACGACCCTCTGTGATACACTCATAGCTGGGCACAGTTAATCAAAAATTGAACTTCGTTAACGGTAAATCCGTTCACCAAAAAGTAAACTTTGATAACCAAACTAATCAGTAAAATCGTTAAAAATGTAACGCAAGTTAGCAATAGACGTTAACATTAATTTTTAAAAACACTAATTTTTTTGCCAAAGGATCCCTGACTTCCTGACTAAGTCAAATGAATATTACATTTGTCCTTTTCCGTCAAGGCAAGGCAACGTAAAGTGACGTTGAAGTTACTCCATTTTTGGAAGGTCTCCTCCCAGCATCTCCTCCTAGAGAGCCATTCTTTGTTGGCCAATCACCAATGATGTTTACAACACACGAATAGCTGCTCGCAAGTAATATGAGGGTTCCCGAGTGTTTTTTCACTCTTGACCATACTGAAGCCTTGAGACTAGCGCACAATCTTTCTGCAGAGAAATACATTTTTGACTTTGAAAATAGCATGTAGATATTCAGCACAGCAAGCATTGAATTTGGTCTTGTTCCCCACTTCAGACTGAAGCAAAAATTGGCTTAGACTCTAGAGGGGTTTTAAAAGTATATTGATTAAGTTTTTGGGTTAGCGGACTTGAGTTAACGGAAGCTAATTAGTCCAATAATGATTTTCACAGTTAAATTAAACATGAAATTACTAGCTAAAATGTTAACTTTGTTAATTAACAATTAATGGATTAATGGTTTGGTGCCCAGCTCTGGATGTACTTTACATAATATCTGGCTATACACTCAAGAAAAGACAGTTAAAGTGTTAAGTCTGCCCTGTGGTCCATGCCTACTTTAGCAGCTAATGTATGCTACAATGTCCTCCCTAAAAGCAACCAAAATATACAAGCAAAATATTTATTCTTTACATATTAACGTTTAAAATATTTAATCTATATTTTTTTTACATATGCAGGTCTTTACCCTGTTTGGTTTCTTTTCATTCTCTTCTGCCTGTCCAGGACTAGTAGACATTTTATGGAATTTAAGTGCATCCAGCCTATAGTTTCTGCTTGACTGTTTTACTAAGCCCCCAATCACACTGGCTTCTCAATGCTTCTAGCATACAGAGCATATCATTCCCTCTCCATTATGTGAGTCACCTGAAAACATTTAGCCATTGAGCGTCAAAACCACTGGCTCTATGAGGATCTGGGAACCACATAAAAAATATGAAATCAGCTTTATAATTAATCACAGTCAATATTATTGTCGTCTATTATCGTTGTTATGCTATGTTCTTGTTCATTTGTCTTGCATGAAAATGCAACACAGCTGTATATATTACACCCTTGTAGCGTTTTTTCTCCATCCTTGCCATACCGCTACATAGTTTATCTACCTCTCTCGACTCCCTTTGGCTCTGATGCTTGCGCTGATCCAGCATCTTCATGTTCATGTATTTATATTGTGTGTGACTTAAATATGTTCATTGTATATTTTCTATACTGTATATTGCATATATAATGTTTATTTGGGACAGTAACCTACATACCCTAATCTGATCGTCTTTTCACCAGTCATCTTCATCTGTCTCATCTCTGTCTGTCTAACTCTTTAAAAAATCTGTCCTTCTCTTTGAAATCAGAAGAAATGTTAAAAAAAATGTCATGTGGATTGGATGTAGTTTACGTGTTATTACGTTTTATTGAAATATTTTGACGTGTGTGGTTGTAAAAGAAAACTAGGATCCACCTGTTTTTCCAACGTTATTCACCTCTGCGATGTTAGGACTAATCTAGTCCTGTATGCACGGTTGCCACTGTTCATTAACAGTAAACCGATAATCACCCGCGGAACTGCCTACCCTTTTTCTATACAATCCTATGGCTTGATCAACAGCACAATGTTTAATGGTAGAACTATGAGATCAGAGACTTACAACTTTGTCTTTAGATTTACATGGGCTGCAAATAGATTCTGCCAGTCATTGTGGTAATTGGGCCTTGACATAGCCCGTTCTAACTTGGACTAAGACAGCTCCTGCACTTTTTAAATCAAGCACTGTTTATAGTTTACAATAAAACAATGTCTTTTACATTCGCTCAAAAGCAATAAAGCGCCAGAGAGATTGCTCAAATGCAATAAAGACATATAAACGCCGGGGTGTGTGCCTTTGTCAGCCACCCGGAGGCAATTTGCTGTAAAATTACAATACCCCTCTGGGGTCTATCTGTGCACACGCCTCGTAATTCTGGCCTCATTATGGCAATTTTTTTCAACTGTGTCAACTGGGAGCTTCCACAGCACAGGGGTTTAATACTAATGCAAGCAAAATATTTGCAAATATTTCCAAACAAAACCAAAGTCAGCTTCCAATAATCGATTGAGTTTTCGTGTTTTAACAAAACATTACAAATTGAACGAAAAGTCAATTAGTGAATTA
>JACXGI010000099.1:178276-197270 GCA_016801175.1 Esox masquinongy
GGGGGGGGGGGGGGGGGTTATCCCTCCAAGAGTACACGTGGAATTTTGGAACGTTTTTCAACGCCTTTTTACAGCAGTTTGTCTGAACCCGAGTTATTGTTAATGTCTGCTGTTTATGAGGGATTTTGTTAGGGTGACGGATTAAATACATTTAAAGTAGAAGTTCATTATTCACTTACTGTATAACAGGTTTATTCAGAATTCTGTACTATTCTGACTGAATCTTACCTTTGGCTTTATAACTACATTAGATATTGTGATAACATCAGAAATTAATCTCATTCTGAGGCACTCTTCAAATACTTTTACCTCATTTGCAATATTTTGGCACAATTACACTGCAATACCTAAAAGAATAACTACATCAAATCAAGTAGTGCCCAGCCATGGACACATTTAGTTCTGGCCCAGCTGTACAAAGCCACAGGCCCAAGATCCGACTGCTCCTCACAAGGTCAAAAAGCCTGGTGTCGTTGGGCAGCCAATTACATGCCAGCATCCTGATCAGGAGCGTCAGCTGCATCAACAGGCCTGGATCAGCCAGTCGGCCGGCGGAATGTGTATATTCTGACCACTCAGTCTTCACCACACCTACAACCGCCGAGCATATGGAGACTATCTACATGTAGACGTTTACAGTGTTTTAACCCGCGGCTCAGTTACACTGTAGTCAGAGGTGGAATTTTACCATGAAGTCACTTCTGTGTGAGGTGTTAGAGCACTGCTGAGAATCATTCTTCACTGACCTTTTTCACCATTGGGCATCTCATCTGCAAATCAAAGAAAAAAGAGAACTTTTAAAAAGGGGTATTTTTTTGATCCAGAGTACATTTGCTGTCCGCCTCACGAGCTATCAATATATTGCTACTCTAAGCATATCCAAGAAGCATGTGAGAGTTCTTGGTGTTGAATTGGGTGGGCCCTGTACCATTTGGATAATATTTAAGGCATCCAACTGGTGCTACACACATTCTGATTGGTTGAATATATCCCAGTTTAGGTCACCTAGTAACACAAATTCTGAGAGATGAGGAAATGATGTAAATCTTTAGACAGATATTTTGATAAAAAGACAGAGCATTGCAGATTCTCCCTACAACAGATAGACAATGTTGATCAATGTCTGAGCCAAAAGCTTTCAGGAGATTTAGCCAAAGGCTTTTTGTGCATCTACAGGCGTGGCCATCTCCTATTCTGTGGAAGTGTGACATGATGTTTAGAAGTCTGCATTATGAGTTACGCACCCTGTTTGGTCTGGATGTATTATGGGGCTAATAAATCACTTGAGAAGTGGGGAAAGATAGAGAAGAGAATTTTTGACGCAAGAGGAGTGGATTGAATTCAAACCCCTGCATTATATGAGCTTGAGTCAGTTGTCCAGATAACATCTCATGTCTGATCTTCTTGAAAAACATTTATGGAGTTTGCATCTCTTTTTTTAACCCTATTCTGTGCCTAGTGTATTCCACAATCCAGACATATAACTTATTTTTGTTTTATCTTCAAATAGGGGTATTTTCTCATTTGTAAAAAGGCTAAATAGATATTCAAAAAAAATTTAAATGGACTCATATCTGAGAGGTAAAAAGTTAGAAATATGTATTTTGTGAGAACTATTCTGGAGGATAGCCCTGTACTGAAATCTGATCTCAAAAGCAAGTTAAAGACAAAAGCAAAACAGTTTGAAAAATGTTAACTTGTACCAAAGCCATGCTGCTTTGATATGCTTTGTCACACTTGTTTCAAGCTCACATTTTCTTCTATTGTCTTACTTCTCACTCTGATAGAATACTGTAATTCTGATGAAATTCTGCAATAGTATGTGATGGCAGTGGGCACTCAGAATTCTCTTGGCTTTTGAGGGCCTTGGCATCTCTCCTCGTCTATGGTGGTGTTTTTCTATTTCTCAACAACTGTATTGCATTTAGATCTCTAAATCAGATCTGAATGTATTGCATTTAGATCTCTCAATAGCAGCGTAAGCTCTAATCTTCAAAGCTGCTTACATTGGTGACGTCCATTTTTTGCATTAAGGTATTGAGAGGCTTCATTAAAAAACAGAACTGTGTTTTATGTATTATATCTTTTGTGCGGTTAAAGATGCAGTCTGTGATTTCTGCACACTCATTGTAAAAGTGAAGCTGACGAGCCAAAAAGGGTCCGCGAAAATGGTGTAGTAGGACATAATGTGGGTCTATTTGCGCCCCATGTCATCAAAACCACTCACTTTCAAACTTGGAATTTCATGGCACACTGAGGTATGATAATGACTCTACTTATAGATATTGCACAAATAAACAGCATATTACGCATGGAGACCAAAATGGGAGGTTTAAAAAAATGATTCTGTTGCATCGCCAAAGTCCCAGACTGCACTTTAATTCTATTAGGAGAACGCGGCTGTAAGCATGTGTCGTATGACACCCAACGAGTCGCGTCATCTTTATGGTACACGGCATCTTGTGTGTTGAGTCTATACATAGTCTTAACTGATTAGGAAGACACCTAGTGGCACAGCTTGTTTCTACCCTGTCTAGGATGATCAAACCAGCACAGAGGGTCATGGCACATATTTGGACGATATGATCTGAGCGTACTAGGGCTCAAAGCTAGGCCACAGTGGATGAAAGCCTTGACACATCCCTTAGTATTCCTTAGCCTACAGGGTTTAAAAATTAACCTTGCGTGTTATTCCTAGATCAGTCATGTGTTTTCTCAGATTAGTTCATTAATTTGCAAAAAAAAAAAGACGTGGTAGGCAACTAAAATACTACATAACAACAGCCATACAATCAGTATAGACAAGACAAATTAATAAATGTGCAAAGGGGGCTTATGTAGAAAACGTAAAAACAAAATGTCAATCCAATACTATGTGGTCATTTTGTTTAATCAGACTGACCGCACCCAGCCTCTGCTTGAAATTATAGAAGAATTCTAATTTTGTGGCAATGAGAAGATATATATTCTGGAGAACCCAAACTCTATGTCAGATACAGAATTTACTATGAGTGGTGCGGCATTGAAGGGTTTGGGTAAGATGTCTCTGAGTTATTTGTATGCATAGATGAGGAAGCATTTAGAGTATGTTTTTAAGGTGGAATTACAGTGAATATTGAAAATTTGTCTTTGTTAATAAATAATTGTAGGAATATCAGTCAAAAGTGAGGTAGAGCTAGAGCAAAGCTTAAACCTCGGAAATGCTGCTTAGAACTTTGCAATTTTAAAGTTTCTGACTTCTGACAAGACACGTGCTTTATCTAACTCCCTCTGCCCGCTGTTTTTATCAACAGTCAGCCAGATTACACTTTATCCATTCAGGGATTCTAACCAGCAGTCTTTCAGAAAATCTGTACACTTGCACAGCCCATAGCGGTTTTTCCTTCTTCCTATTCCTATTCAAAATCAATACACGTTTGACCAAATGGCATGTGTCAGTATGCTCACTGTAGGATCGGAAATTCCACCATATCGTCACATTAGCATGGTGGACTGACAAGGGATTACACCGCAATAGACCAGCACATGCATTGAGACCCAAGCAAACAGTAACCGTTAGAGGAGCACATACACAAACACATATATAGAATTCTATCTGCAACCTGATAACCACTTACATTTGCATGCACTACAAGAAAGCACAGGCTGACAAATATGCAATAACAAAATAATAACAAAAATAAATGTGCTATTATTACTACAATATAATTCCACAACAGGTTTTTCACTCACAACCCCGGGTAGATCATCTGGAAGAACTTAGATAAGTTGGTTAAAGTTAAGGTTGTGGCTGTAAATACGTCTTTTGTCTGGACTTAAAAGAAAACGACCTTCCCTAAATATCCAGAAGCTTTTAATTATTCTCTATACACTCTGTACAGAATAAGCTAGTTGCAGCTAATTCCTCCTAACTTTACTGACACACTGAATGAGTGAGAGGGACAAAGAGAGGCGGGCAGAGGAGGTTTTAGGTGGGTGATGCCATTGTAGACTGTCATCACATGTCCTAGCCTGTTGGTTTCCGCAGTCAGTGGCACTGATCAATGAGCACTAGGCCTGGCACAGTGGCCTGTGAATTCTGCAGGGATGCCTGCCGTCCCAGTATGTCCGGTGCCAGACATGACAGATCCCTTGTTAATGATGCGGAGGAACCCTGCACCATTCCTTTCCAAAGTCCTAGAAGAACATGACGTTTGTCTGTCTCTATGGAAGACATTCTTACACACCCCATTCTTACAAATTCTTACACACCCCATTTTGACTTCTTTTTACTACTTTATTTTCATAGGGTAACTCCTATCCATTTCTCATTCCTGAGTTCACGTGTGTCTGCAGTATACCCATACACACTGTAATCCAAACGTCTTTTACAATCATCCCTAATGGCACTGTAATCACCTCCCAACTCATCTCTTCTGCAGTCTTTATCACTGTTCAGCTACTAAACACTTTCACGTTCAGGTTTAGACAAGATCAGTGAGGCATCATTAAATCAGAACCCTACAGGGTCACAAACCCACATCCGTATGCGCTACAGGGAGGCTTTCTTTGTCTCAGTGCAGAGATAATGAGCGCGGACACAGGTTTTGTTTCACCTCGGCCAGCTCTCTAGTGCAGCAGGTATGTTCAGCTGTCGGCCCCGCTGTTGTGCAGACAGACAAGCTCAGCGAGACTCCAACAGGAGCCAAGCCGCGGTCTCTGGTTTATCTTCTTAATATAGACCCCCCCAAGCACCCCCCACCCCCCGCTGAACTTTGCAAGGCACACACTTTAATCAACACTCCATATTTGTTACTATTTTGTGTTGTTCAGACCGGCCTCCCACACTAGGCATTGTGTCAGTTTGTCACAGAGTTACAGACTTCTGGTTTTAGAAAGGAACTGCTGAGGACCTTGTGTGGATGTGGGGTTATGGTCTCCCTTGGCTGTTCACCTGAGGTTTCATTCAGTGGAGTTTGGCTACCCATGGCCATGATGCAGTAACAGAGCAGGGAGACTGACTGAGGCGGTGCGGTTGTACATTATATAAAGGTGAGGATGTTGGCCTTACATAGCAGGCACAGCGGGGGTAATGTCAGCCTCTTCGGAGAAAGTGAGGGAGAGCGACTGAGAGAGAGAAATAGTGCGAGAGTGAGGTTGAGGGATTAATAGTCTATTCCAGGGACCAAGAGTCCAGGTCCATTTTACCTCTATGGGCCACTCAGCCTGTCAGTCGTCTCTCATCTTTGTTTGGTCTGCAGTGTGAACCGACAAGACCACCAGCCAGGCAGGGGTGGTCAGCCAGGAACGTTAAGTGTTGGGGGGGGGCGCACGTCAAAATTGTCTGGTCTCAATTGTGATACTACTATTTCACATTGGGTGAGGGGGGCAAACAGGAATATTCTGTCCTGGGCCCTGGGACTCCTGACAGTGGGTCTGCCACCAGCCTCCCCCTCTTCAGCTGTTCTGAGTCATTTACAAGAAACGTTTTTACAGTAATTGATCTTGTTTTCTATGGAAGGTGATTGTGGTGAACTGGTATCCCTCCGTGGCTTTGCCTTCCCCGGTGGGTTCGTGGAAGAGGAACCCATGACTGTTTATAATGGCGATGTAACTTCTTGGTGGCATCTCGCCTGTACTATTACACACCCTGTAGTAGGGCAGTGTTTTATGCATGTTCAAGAAGATAAGCTATCCAAAAATCTAATGACGCCTCACCCAAACCACACACCTGGCTGTTTGAAGGGAGATCAACCGCCTTTCACCGCATTCACTATATTTACTGCCGCCATTAAAATAACTTCAATGAACGCAGTCAATGCCCAGCCATTCCGTAATGTAATCCCCATTGTCCAAGAGTGGAGAGAATACACTGGCAAAGTGGCCTGGATGTGTCTGTGGTGGGTAGAGTGGATGTGCGTGCCATTCCTGATGCATGATGACTGCTACAGATAAAGCTCCGTGCCACCAGAGGATAAACTGTCTAAAATAAAACTGGTTATTCACTCCGTTGGCGTGGTGTCGCAGCGATGAATGTATTGTACTCTTCCTGTACAAGGTCATGTTTGAAAGTTCAACAGTCCCCAGAGACCTGAACTTATGTTGGAGGGAAGCACTAGTATAGCATAAGGACAGACCAGATGGTGGTGGCTGGGAGGGATGCAGCTAATGTTTAAGTGGCATCTCAATCCTGCAAGTTTCAAACTTTTCTGCCTAAGTGGGACTTGAGAGATAAATTGGGGGTGTTCGGAATCGTTAGTCCCCCCCCCAAAAAAAGGGAGATGTTAATGTTGCAGAGGTTTATTAAAACAGTGCTTTGTCCATCACTCTGAAATTAGCTGCACCAGCTAATGTCAGCGAATTCCCTGTCATAACTCCATACTGCTTATGGACAGTAGTGATTAACAAATGAGAGCTAAAGGACACTGTGCCCGGGTGTCGCTGTACCCCCCCTCTCCCCATTGAGTAGATTGTATCTCGTTGACATTCAGATGGTTACCACCAATTATATTACAAGTCATTTCTTGTGCAGGCTGCTATCCTACGCGAAAGTAATAGCCTAAGTCTTGAAAGGAAAAAATCTGGCACCGGTGACATAGTGATACAGCTGCCCCACAAAAGCCTTTGGCTGCCCGTTGGTAAGTAACTCACTGTTGGCAAACACCTCGATGCAACACCAGTGCCCTGGTCGTTCACACCAGCATCTTGTCATACATCCCAAGGGCAGTAATGTTAGCTAATTGCCATGTAACTATGACAACCACATGGTGACCAATTCTTCAACTTGTTTCTCACTCACCATTGAAATAAACTGAATTTATTTCAATAAACTTGAATTTAAGTAACTGGCTTGTGTTGCCAGCTAGACAGCATGAGTAGTTAATTAGCTGGCAATGTATCAGGTAGAAAGTCTTGAGTTCGGGCTGAGAGATTGTCACAGATGAGGTTTATATAAACAGGTGCCAATATGCACTACTGTATAGGACATTGCACTAGACAAAAGGAGGGAGATGAATGTAGATTTGAATATACAGGTGGGTTTTGAGGGATCATGTTTGGCTTCTGCAGCACAATAACCTATCATCCAACCTGCCAGACATTCATCAGTCATAAGCAAGAGGTGGTACGAACTATATTCCTAATCTAGAAAGTATCCTCATCCCTGCATGACCCAAGGGCAGTCCATCCACATTGCATCACCCTGCTGAGGTGTTCTCAGCTCAGCCAAGCTCAGTCCAGTGCCAAGTACCAGGGCTCATCAACATTCCTCCACCACAGCCCATCACATGTCCCCCCTCCGGCGGGCTCCAAATGACCATGACACCACATTGTCCATCATGCCAACAGCAGAAACAATAGAAGCTTTTTATAAACCTCCTGGACTTCCATCTCCCCGGATAAGGTAGAAACATCCAAGCAGTAATACAATACCGCTGTCGTGAAAGTCAATTTCCCAATTGATGTGAGCTAATTCTCTGTTACTCTCTGTATTGTTTAGAGAACTCTGATTTATGCTAAAGAAATATGAAATGATGTTGCAAAAGATACAAAAAGAAACGCCAATAGAAATCTAGCAAATATTTGCCCTTATTTACAAAATAAAGCATAGGAATAAAGTGTTCATAATTAAAATGTTTTGTGTTATTGTTGTCTGTAGAGAAGAGAAACTAAATTATTACAACATGAAAGTAATATTACACATGCATTACAATTAACAGTATCAGTTAACAGATTTTGATTGTATTATATAAGCCGGTCTCTAGATTCCGTCTGAAATTCTAACTGTGTGGCTTCAAATTGCACTGTGCAGTTTGGTGAAATCCTTTGGCTAAACTTTGAGTGCCTTCCTACCTTTCTTCGCTGGCTCTGGCATCTTGAGCCGGGTCCCAAGATAAGAGTGAGTGAATCAAAAGCTAGAGGTGAGTAGGTGCCTTCAGACCAGCCTGTGTGTATGGAAGGCCAAGTGGGGCGTGGAAGTCCTGAGTCCAGAGGGATGATGATGAGCCACCACCAGGAAGATTCTTTGAGACTCTCAGACCAGTGATGGGAGGAGATTAGGACAGCACAGTGTGGGAATCTCAATGGATGAGGGAGGCGGCACAGTGACACATCTAGAGGAGACTGGCACCCTGTCCTTATATACCAGGCAGCTGGCTCCTCCTCCCTCTAGATGACCATCCTACCACCAACATCCCTGTCCTCTATGCCAGCTCTTAAAGCCTGCTCTCCCAAGGCTTTGGTGTGGTGCAGTGTGGGGAGAATCTGGCTGATGTTCCAGATATTCTCTCCCAGGCACCGGTTTATTAAGAATTTTACACTGGTTTCTCAGAGCTCTGTGACATCAAAACATCCTGTTGTATAGGTATGATGTAATCTGGTGAGGGTAAATTCATGCTATCCCAAATTCTCAAATTTCACATCCAAAAAAATTCTACAAAGCCAGCACAGATAATGCATTATTTGTAAAACAGATGCACATAAGTTGTGTGTTTGGGACTGAACATTGCATGAGGGAAAAGTGTTCAATTAACTCATATGGGGCTGAGAAAGTGTTTACATCAATGATATGGTAGACGAACAAAAACACTATAAAAAAATATTTAAATTACTGAGCTTCAGTATATTGCATACTCTAAAAAAATATGGGGAAATTATATTTCTACATTTTATTAATTTAGGGGATGCTATTATCCAGTGCGACTTACAGTTATTATCTTATACCAATACAATTTTAGAGAAATGTTGTTTTTTTACTTTTTTTAGTGGAACTGAACCTTTTTGTAAACTGTTTTATAAATTGGAAAACACATATGGGAGGTATCATTCCTCCATAAAGAATAAACAATTTCTCCTTACAGAATCTTTCCAGATTCTTGATATTAACGAATCATCAATCATCAGTCATCAGTGAATCATTTGTGGATTTTGATGTGTGCTTGGTGTTGTTGTCTTGCTGTGAAACTACTACGCATCTGGGTGAAACTTCAATGAGCAAGGGAGAATAAAATTTGTAGTGTGGTCACCATCTGGATGTCAAAGTGACATGACAATTAGCTAACATAATGACACACTGGTGTGACTGACCAGTGCATGGTGTTGTATCCAGGTATCACACTGTCTCTCACCATTACCTGGGTAGCTACTGCTTCACCAGGCATTTGTAACACATTGTAACACACATTGCTAAAGCTAGTAATGATCTTTTTTCTACATAAAAATAAAACAAAAAGAACAAAATGTAAAAACAATTCTGAGCCCTCTCTCTCCTGAGTCCCAAATAAAAAAATGGGGTATAATATTTTGTATTTTGTAGCCCATAGCCTGTGAAAAAAAATAGATAAGTTGATAAATGTAAATAATTGTACAAAAATAAAAGTTAAAGCCACAAGCATAAAGTAGCTGTGGAGAGCACCAGTCGCAATGGCTACGCGGACTCGTTACATCACTAGAACAACTGACTGAACCGGATCATTTATCTCCATTCAATTCTCAGCTGTGCAACATAGGTCATCAATATGGGCCCTAGTCATGTCTTTAAAGTGCTACCGATAAATGGGGCATACCAGGCGATGAGGCATTTTGGGCGCGAGAATAATTTGATAGTTCCTTATGATTCAGATAAAACATTTTTAGACCTACACTGAGTGTTATTTCAGTGACTTTGTGGTTTCACTGCACAGAAAAAGACTGTGAAGACTAGCTTCTATTGACTATGCCAAGAGTCACATATCTGCTTAATCCAGGGGATGCTATCCAAGTGCAGAAGGCCCTCCTGCTGAGCCAATAAATACTGGAGCGATGCCTGAGCCGTGGTTATTTGGCCTATACTTAGAAAGTTGTCATAAACCTTGACATTTGACACATCCAACATCGAAAGAGGGTTTGAGAATTTTGAGATTTGTGCAGTTGCTAGGTCGCTAATTAACCTTTAAGATGTGGGTGAGGGATAAATCAAGCAGTGGTCTCTTGTGGTAAGGCTGCAACGATTCGGTCAACAAAGCTTATAGCTGTTGGTGCTTTTTTATCCCACACATTAAGGCCTGTTATTATTGGCCGATCTAGCCAGATTCCTGCTGAGACTTAGAATACCATAAACACTCCAAACAAAGGTCCCAATGCCATTTCCATATATTTCAGTAAAAAAAAAGTGTCATCAGAAACAAAAATGACGTAACATCTTGTGCTATCATTCAATTCGTAAAGAATGTACCAAGGGATAGCCAATATCAGTCAACTCATTTCTATTCTATTGACATGGTGAAGTGAACAGCAAATCAATGACACTCTGCAACTCATTTGTTGAACCTCTACGTTAGTGCTGCAACTACTATGAATATTTTCTCTAAATTACATGGAAGACTAATGATTTACACCAGACAGATTTCATAAAGACAAAAATGTCCTTACTTAGTTCTAGTGTTAGGTGACTGCCTTCAAAGAATAGCATGTGGCCTTTCTTGGTAACAGACACACATAGGCTCTGTTACCCCATTTAAAACTCAGAGAGGGCTCCAGTGGTAAATACTAGGCTTAGGGCAGTATCATGTGGGTCTGCAACAAAGAGCAAGCAAAACCATTTGGAATTGCCTGGGCTGGGCAGGAGTTGGCATCACAGGGGAGGTTTAGCCATGAGATCACCCTCGAAAGTTGATAGACAACCTTGTGACCCTCAGAGGAACAACCATGACCCCTGCTGGTCACAAAATGAGATAACAGCTCTTAAATAACATGAAACTAGAGACAGAGTACAGGAACTGATATGGCCAACTCAAGAGACACACTTTCATCATTCTTTAATCCTGGTTGGGCCACTTTTGGCCTCTGACCAAGAGTGAAAACCACTCTGGTTGCGGCAAAATTACTAAATCAATTTGCTTATAACCTTAATCAAAAAGGGAGATGACACCAGGTAAATGGTTGTCTGCTAAACAATTTTTTTTTTTTTAATTTATTTTAATGTTTTACTGTGATGACAGTAAAGGCAAATTCTGCTCCTTGAGGAGATTGGTGCATTTGAAATGTTGAACCCCAGGATGGAATGTACTGACAATGACATCAGCAGCAGACGGTAACACTGCTATGGTGATTTATGGTGATAGGACTTACCTAGCCAGATATTATGTTAAAGTAGTCTACCCTTTGAGTCCAAGGACTCTACGTGCTATATTGTGTATAAACTCAAACGATTGGTACAGGAAAATATATACATTTACTGGGTATGTATATTTTGCTATGGTAAAATGGTAAAACTTTGGATGTCACAACAATACCTACTTTTTTTTCTTACCAATATGTTACCAGATAAGCTTACTAAGAATGATCAACTATTGCCAAACACTGATGTGCAGCTTTATTTACCTTTATTCATACAGAGAAATCAATTGAGACCAAGGTCTCTTACAGCTGAGTCCTGTGTTTCAACAGTAAAATCACATACAAAATGGAAATGAAATATACATTAAAAGAAACAATCACAATTGACAATAAAAAGATCATTTGTATATGTAAATGTCTTGTTCCTACAATGTCTTGTAGGAACTAAAACATTACATTTTTTTATTTTTTATTTTCTATTCACAAAGATGGCAACAACACAGTAACAACAAAGACAATAATGCAATCGACACACTAGACAATCCAAATAGCTGGGCGTGCTCACCTCCCACCCTCTTCAAGCTGGCACAGCCCCCATCCCTGGCCTAAAGGGATTTTCCAGGGAAGGGCAGGACCAATCTACATAGCATATAATAATGTTACAAAACATACATATTCTAGAATATCTCATATTATCCTCATATAGGAAAAACCTAGACTACATGTTAGTCATATACCTCTGTCTATGTGAAATCTTATACAGCAGACATGCAGCCCTAGCCACTGCTCAAAATCTGATGTTGAGATTAAACCCAGTCAATCTTCAAATGTTTTATGATCAAACTGATAAAAGTGATCTCAATAATATTTTTCATGTGACAGTGGCATCTCACACTTTTCCTTGATGGCACTTCTTCAAGGTACACAAGGTGTCCCTGCTGAACCGATAGGTCAGTTTTTTCTTTACCTTGAAGATCTGTCCAGACCTGGTGTAGTTCCTCAGTGCCCTTGACATCTTCTGGTATGTCATGGGTGTCCTGTTGCCTTTCCTCTGCCCCCAGAGCATCGCAATCTGGTCCTTGTTCTGGGAAGAGAATCGGAAAACACCCGCTGCTGTCGCTGGGACCCAGGAAACGCAGTGTGCCATGCTAGGGTCCTCCAGCATCTCAAACAGGAAGTGAAACAAACGCACCTTTCTGCCTGTAACCACAATAACGATTATAAGATTAAGTTGAGCAGTTCACAATTTCCCGTTGTAATTGACAATAAAAATCCCTTCATGACCAGCCCTTCTTAGGAGGTGTTGTTGCAAAACACTAGTAAATATGTTAACATTTCTCTAATCTGTTCTATATGTAAATTGTTCAGAGATAAGGAGTGAATGGACCATTGTCTTTTACAGTAAATGGCTGGTCCGTTTTGCTCTTTAGGTTTTGTTACGCCAGAGCAGTATGATCTTGAGTGACAGTGTCTACTAACCACAAAAGGAGAACTAACCTCTCTCGACAGGTCCATTGTGATTTTTGGACACTGGCTGTGCTGTCAAAGTATGTGACCGTGTTTCATCTGTCTGGTTTTCAGGCAGTGTTGTGTTGCTTTGGTCCAGTGGGGATGTTGGGTAGCTGACATGAGATTGAACAGCCTGAAAAACAAGTTTTAAGTGTACAGTGTTGCATGAGTGAGACAACTATAACCCCCAACAAAGAAGTACTGTACCGCTCTATATTGTGTCTTTCACAGATCAAACGGCTACGGTATGATAGGCTGACTTACTATACCATTCGTGGGGAGGCGCATTGCCATGCTCAAGACAACTGGACACTTTAAACTCTTAGCCATCTAACATTGCATTCAGGACAACTGCCACTAACTCCACAAAAAGCTCAGAATAGGAACAATAGTTCTGAACAGTCATCCAATTCGGAATTTCAAGTCAAGAACTCTGCCATCATCTTAAAATATTGATTGCTTCAACCTGAAGATCAATGATGTTATGACTTCACCTGTATTGTTTTTCTTCTTTGAGTTTTCAGCTGTCCAGAAAGCATCATGTATAATTAAATTCTTACCATTTTCTTATGGGACCAGTGATCACAACAGGTTTCACCAAAGTTTCCTTCCGTGGCCATTGGTGTAGGCAAATCATAGACGTTTCCCTCTGAAACACAAGGTGGCATTAAAATGATGTTAGCTAATCCATTTTTGGACAATTGATACTTATTTGATGACTGATAATACTAATGTAGAACAACCTCTTTCTCTGCCATATCCTCCAATGTTCTGTCTGTAGTATTCCCCCAGAAACTCCAAAATCACCTCCAGATCTGTCTGGTTATCTTCCAATAGATTCTGACAAAATGAAAAACAGATTTAAATTGTACGGCAGACTCACAAATACAGTTCAGTTTATCGGAAGCATTTTGTAAAGAAGATTTGTGTGAGTGTGTTTCAATATATACCACTGTGCATTTATCCTTAAACTCATATTTACCATTATTGTCAGCTTCAGGTCCTGAGTCCAGGCATTTCACACAGTTGTTAGATGAACTGCAGAGAGGCATTGTGTGTCACCCAGCCTTTTATTTCCCTTGCTCAACTTGAGCCAGTTGGTGCTGCCTTGCTTATCGGCTGGCCTGCACTTCCCACCACAGCTAGGCTACGCTGTTAAACTTGTACCACATAAACAATGACTAGCACCCCACAAAGCCCACCAGCAGGGCAGCCCACTCTTCCAGGACCAACCACATCCTCCTCGCTGAACGAGATAAGGGCGGCCATTGCCTCTCTTTACAGGAAACACCCCTTGTCACCATGTTTGGCCTTTTGGGATAGCGATACACCTTAAGTTGTGGTCATGTCTTAGAGGGTATGGATTGATGGGAAACTGTGAGTAAGGAGTAGACAGTGTTGGTATTGTTGCACAAACAGACATAGTTTGGGCTCATTCAAAAATGTTTATGGTTTTCTTTTTCCACGGTTTCTAAGAAATACCAAGAATGCCAAACTTTTTCTGGAACTCTTTAGATGTTCACCAGTGTTAAGTAAACCATAAATGTGCAGTTATGAATTCAGTGTTGATGCGGTGTTAATGCAGTGTTGCCTAACATGACACTGTACAGTATGTACAGAATATTTACTGTACCATGGAAAACCAAAACATAGAAAAATGTTAAATATGAAATGATTTATTGTATACATAATTAATACATCAATGTAAGTAAGACACAAATTAATTTAAATTAATTATTTACAAACTGACATATAAATATTAATATTTTAAATCACCACTGTATCTTTTTGTCTTGTGTACTGTACAGTTCCCTCATGGAATTCAAATAACTGGCTGAATGTTATATAGATTGAAGTTACTATATTTTCATTATCTACATACACATTGAATGCATTTACACACACACTAATAATTAGATTTTAAACAGATTATGTCACTAGACTGATAAGATGAAATGGTAATACAAACACCATACTCTGCTTAAGTAAGCATATGCCAATGAAAGCACCTGGTTTGCTGATCAATCTTTTAAGTTAATAGGACATCTAAATAGGCATTTATAAAGGTACCATTTCAGATGTGTCCATATAAACAGTATTTGTAGAGAAGTTGTGCTTGCAAGCACGTAATCGCTTTAGTCTAACTATTATATTAATCGATCTACATAATCAGATTATTATTTGCATAGATCTGTACTCGATGAACCACAAAGTGGTCATTACATTTGCTTCACCAAGCATGTTACTTAACCTGACACACAAACAAAGGCTGGCTAACAAGACAGTTACAAGGGACCCTTCCATTTATGTGCAGGAGTGACAGTACGATTTAGACAGCAGCTATCGATCCATGTTATTTTCCACAGTGGCAGTACTTTCAGTTTATATCTTGGTGACTGTGGAGGATGTAAAGCTCGGGGCCAGTTCATAGTCTCCCCGGAGGGGGTGTTGTCCGTACCAGCTGTGCCAGTCAAGTGCAGCAGCGGAGCCGTAGTAGCCCTGTTCAGCTGGGTCATGCTGTTGGTGTAGGAGAACCTCCCGTCCAGAGTGGCCGACACCAGCGTGCCCAGCGAAGGAAACAGAGTGACTAATGCCCCCCAGCCGGTCAAGAATCGTCGGATTGAACTGGTAGGTGAGTTTACGGCGCACCTTTACAATCTCGCCCGTTCGGCTGTAGTTCCTCAGGGCCCGGGCCATCTTCTGATAGGTCATGGTTTTGCGGTTGCCCTTGCGCTGGCCCCAGCACTCAGCCAACTTCTCTTTGTTCTTGGAGATGAAGTGGAAGGTGCCAGTGCCGCGGTCCGTCCACTGAATGGAGTCGGCCATGTTGGGATCGCCCAGAGCCTCGTGCAGGAACTCATAAAGACGCAGTTTCTTACGACCTAATGAAATTAAAAGGTTGATTTAATATAACGGCGTTATACGCGGGTGGAGATTCATTTAAGGATGTAAATGTAATACTTGGCAATTTTTTTAAGAAAAGCATTCGAAACATTCAGTTCTTATTGTCATTATACTCCACACATCTCTAACAGAAAATGTCATGACCGATGGCCAGCCTGTACTGACCTTTGCCGTTCCTCTGTACGATGGAGTAGAACTGGGGGTACTCCATGGGTACGGCTGGATCCAGTGTGTCGTCAACACAAACATGAGACCATGACTGGTAAGTGGGGAGAGAGACCGCTGATCAGGTCACAACCAAGCACATGTTCTAGCAACCAAACGTTACAGTAGTGCTGACTTAGTTCTGGTACTGTACTGGTCAAGTATAGCCACTTGTTCTGTGAACTCACCGTTGGCTCATTCCAGTCATATGGGCCTGGCACTTCAGAGGGGTGTGTGATGGGATGACAATACATTCGCATTGGAGGATCATAGTATTTATACTCTAAGAGGGAGAAGATAGTCATTGATAAAGTCTTCACTGCCTGAAGCCAATGAGACTAAAATGTATGCAATACTTATTTTAATGCTTAATAAAAATATACAAAAATGTTTGGACAGTTGCTCACAACATATATGATGATGATAGTGTTTAAAATTTTGAGGAATACGTGACAATACCTCCTGTGTCACAATACGGCTCGCCGGTATGCTGTTGAATCACATCAATTGCATCCTGGAAGTGCTGGTTGATGTCATTATCCAATGTGGTCTACAACAACATGAACATAAAACCAACTGCAATGTGTAAAAAAATTCAATCACAGAATGAATATGAGAAGAATAACATTCTAAAGCAACATGAAATGCCTTTGAAAGAAATTAAAACCTATCATCAATCCAACTTATTGACTTACCATTTTGGATGTTTGAGCATTAACTTAAGTGGAGGAGGGCACTGTCGGTGTGAGGTGGATGTAGTAATGCAGGTGTATTTGTACTGTATATATAGTGATGCTCAATATTCACTGTTCAGCCAAATGAATAATGTCTCAGATAAAGAGGTTGGTTGATTTAAATTTGCCAACGTCAAGCCCTGGTCAACAATACTTCTCTTTTTGGAGGAACAGATCAGGTACACCTCCCACAATCACAATTTTACCCACTGCTACAGATCACAATCCATGAAAAACAATGACCTCTCTTGTGACTTCATTTATCCAGGAATATCTTTAATGAGCATTAAAACATTTGCATATCTGGGTAGATATCTATCAACATATTTTCCTCAATGCTCTTCAGTAATAGACATTGACTTACTGTAAATTAAAATCTGAAACCCTTGAACTGTTGGTGAAGCTTTCCACCGCAGATTTCTTTGTCTATATTATTTACATTATATCTACAGTGTTTAAAATATATTGCCTGATAAGGCTATCACTTGTGCATACCTACATAACCAAACTACAATCTTTAACATCAAATTATAAAATATTCTAAAGACCTTTTTTACTTTCTAGTTTTTTCTTGTTTGAGCACCAGTTCCATATATTAATTAATATTCATATGATATTTTACCCTATTAAGTTATTGTTAGGGACAAATATCTACTAGCAGAATCCATACTCATATTCATACAGAGTGCAGTAGCTACATAGTTGTTCTATTCAGAATGGCTCTTGGTTTATCAAGACAATTTAAAGGATTGTGCCTTCTAAATAATATTTATTTCAGTAGATTAGAAATGTGTTGGTCTTGTGAATGATTCATTTTTGCTGTTGTATCCTGACTTGAAGTGGACATTATTGTATGTAATGTGTGTTGATTTTAGCAGGAGATAGAAAAGTGGACCTGTTTATATAATTGATAACCATACTTCCCTTTTCAATAATTCTTATGAAAATCATCAGCACCTACACAACATGTTGAAACCTGTTATAAAATAAAACATCTTTACATCCTCACGCTCGATAATATTCAAACCCAGTTACAGTTACTGATGATTTCATGCTGACCCTCAATGATTTAAAGCATTAAACAATTTCTTTTTGAAGATTTTTTTAGAAGATTTGAAACTTTTTGAGAAGATTCAAATTATTGTGACATGTTTCTGTAATTCAATTTGAGCCACATCAAATATAGTCTCTGTAAAAATTATGTATAGTACAAATAAAGTACTGGTAGGCAACCAAAACGTGAGAAAGCACAATCACTAATAAAATGACAACATTTGTTTTTACAAACAAACACAATTTTTACTAATTTCTAAATATTGCACCACATATGAAATTTCGGGAAAGAACTGACAAGGGAAGAATGTTACCAGCCTGCATATATCCATTTATTGTCTTAAAAGGAACAAACAAGAACATAAGCAACCATTCGTTAGAAGAAATTATATACAGTCAACTCAGGAAGTATTGGCACCTTTCATGACATTGAGTCATATATTGGATTCAAACATAAGGGGGAGCTGTATACTTTCATTATAAAAGAGTCATTTCTCAAACACAAAACATTTTATTGAGTATTAACATTTTTTTTTCGAAACAGGTTTTAAGAGTATTGGCACCTCAACATTCAATATTTTATGAATTTTGGAGTGGATAACAACACTCAGCCTCTTCCTGTAAAGTTTAGCATACACTTTCGGAGGGATCTTGGACCACTCCTCCATGCAGCACATATCAAGATCCTTGATAGTCTTAGGTTTGTGCTTGTACCGTAGACTGCCCTCTTCAATTCAATCCGTAGGGTGATTCAAGTCCAGAGACTGAGATGGCCATTGTGAAACATTGCTTTTGTGGAACTAAAAAAAGAACCCACATAAAATCGGACTTTCCGGCCTTGTTCACATGCAATTACCCACAATATCATATAACAATATCACAATATAAAACGTTCTAAAAAACTCATCCTGAAAATTCATTAAAATACCATGTTTGGGTAAGCAAACATCTGCTCTTAGAAATGCAATTGCAAACTTGCTGAGGTATAATCAACCACATTCCAGATCACAAATCAAGCTAATTGGCTTCTGTCTGTGATCAATTGTGGTGACAATTGTGGTGATAAGTTCAGAATAAAAGCAATTGATCATAGAGGACTGTACTGCTTAGTAGTGCAATTCAAAGCAAAGAATCCATTATGGGTGGAAAGATACATTTGAAAGATCTATGAGAGAAAGTTGTGGAAAGGCACAAGTAAGAGGATGGATATAAAAAAAGATTTCCAAGTCCTTTTCTATCTACTTGGAGCACAGAAAAGACCATTATTAAGAAGTGGAAGGCAACCTTGAAGGAGCTTCAGGCCTCTATGGAAAAGACTGGTCAATCAATCAATCAATCAAATTTATTTATAAAGCCCTTTTTACATCAGCAGTTGTCACAAAGTGCTTTTACAAAACACCCGGCCTTAAAACCCCAAGGAGCAAACAACAGTAGTGTTGAATTTCAGTGGCTAGGAAAAACTCCCTAAGAAGGCCGAAATTTAGGAAGAAACCTAGAGAGGACCCAGGCTCAGAGGG